>BLSH010142522.1:662503-682457 GCA_018402905.1 Glandirana rugosa | reverse complement strand
GAGGGACTCTCTGGGCGACCCCTTATAACATAGACTGGGGCGTGAGTAGCTTTTGTAAGAATGGTGGAAAATGTCTCTGGAGATATGCTTTCTGGTATATCTGTGGTTTCTTTATTGTTTTTAAGGAGGAGTTTAATGTACGCTTGGTGCCCCGTGGGGAGGTATGGTCCTCCAGCCCATATTGATGTGTAGACGTGGTGTAACGTCTCCGGAATAAACCCAGAAGTCAATTTATAGAATTCTGGGGTTAATCCGTCAGGCCCTGGGGATTTGCAATTTGCCAGTGACTTGATGGTGTTTAGAACTTCGGTAATAGTGATGGGGGCGTTTAGGCTTTCAAATTGAGGCATAGTGATTTTAGGGACATTCGCCTTTGTTAATATATTCATTGCAGTATTGGTGTCTATATGGTCTTTCGTATAGAGGTCTCTGTAAAAGGTGGTAAGAATGTTTTCGATGAGTGCGGGGTCAGATACAATATTCCCCAGCGGGTCTCTCAGGGAGGAGATATGGGTTGGAGTGAAGCTTCCCGAGGCCAACCGTGCCAGCAGTTTTCCGGCTTTGTTGCCGTGTTTATGAAAAAGCAATTTGTTGTGGAACTGGTGGATGTCTTCTTGATTGGCCGACCATTGATCAAACGCCTGTTTGGCATGTTGCCAGGCACGGATGGTCTCAGGAGTGCGTGACTGATTTAATTGTCTATGGGCTTCTTTAAGGGTGTTACTGGCCTTCTGCATATTAGTGAGGGTTCGTTTTTTAAATTTGTTTGCGAAGGAGATAATATGCCCCCTAAGGAAGGCCTTGCCGGCCTCCCAGTAGAGGTTGGGTGATTGATAGCTCTCAGTGTTGTTTGCTTGGTATTCAGACCAGGCTTGCTGAAGGGAGTTTTTCAGTTCTTCGTTTTGAGTTAAATACGAGGGGAATCTCCATGGCGCTCCTGGTGCTTTGTAAGTGAGATTAGATATTTTGATTGTCACAGGGGCATGGTCAGAGATTGCCATGTCCTCTATTGTCGCGGAGGTTATTTTGGGGAGAAAAGCAGGGGAGGCGAAAAAATAATCAATGCGGGAAAATGAATTATGAGGGTGAGAGTAAAAGGTGTACTCCTTGTCTGTTGGGTGAAACATTCGCCAGACGTCAGTCAAGTTGAGTGTTTCAACCGCCTCAGCCAGCAACGTCAATTGGGTGTGTGATTTAGTGGGGCGAGGAAGGTGATGTGAAGAGCGATCGTCCAGTGGGTGCATAGTCGAATTGAAGTCGCCCCCCATAATATGGAGAGGTTCTGTGATCTGTAAGGCCCAAGTAGTCAGGTTTTGATAAAAGGTTTGTGAGGGGGAGTTATCTGCATATATATTTGATATGGCGAGGTCTCTTCCAGCTATAGTCAAGCTGAGAGTGATTCTGCGGCCCACAGTGTCAATGACCGTGTTACGTATTAAGTAGGGGAGTTTCTTACTGAGAAGGATAGCCACTCCGGCCTTCTTCTTTTGTGCCGGGGAGCCTACCACTTCGCCTACCCACAGCTTACGGAGTCTTGTGAGGTCCTCTTCCCCTAGGTGGGTTTCCTGCAGTAAGGCTATATCTGCCCTTAGCCTTTTCAGGTGTCTAAGGATTTGCATACGCTTTTGTGGCGAGCGCAGACCCTTGACATTCCATGAAACTATATTTAGGTTACTCCCAAGCTTGGGTGGATCCATGCTATATTATAAAGGAGAATAAAATCATGGGACGGCTCAGAACGTGTCATCCGGAGTTTGTTTCCTCCCAAGCTGGGGAGTGGACACAGTGCAAAACATAAATTTCCCATAAACATTCGGTGCATCATGAAACTTTGAAAACATTGAAAACATCCGAAGAGTGTACCCTTGAAAACAGAGCTTAAGGTCTTCTCTTTTTTCCGCATAGGGGGGTGTGTGAACAATCTTTTGGTTTCCGCCCCTGTTCATTGGGTAAAGAAGTTATAGTTGAGGGCTAAATCCCAGTGGATTGGGGGCCAATATGAGGACAGGGGTCTGGGAACAAAAAAAAAAAAAAAAAAAAAAGCCTCATGCAGAGGGAATAGGATGGGAATGCAGGAAGGGAGATAATTGACCAGATAGCAAGAGGATCACCTCACACATTAGATGGGCCTAGATGGGGGAGATTGTGGGACTTTTTGGGTTTCCGGAGAAAAGAGAAGAGGCCGGGTGAAATGAAATCGACCCCCCTCCCGGGTCGTGAGGACGCGGGAAGAGGGTCCTTAAGCCCAGGTTTAGCCCCTATGGGGCATGCTGTATAATACAATAACAAGAGGAATAAACAACAGGACATAACTTTGAACAAACTGCCATGGCTTCATAGCCTACCACAAACTGCACTTCAGCTGGAGGGCTTACATAGAATTGAAGGCGCCCTGTTGGTAGCCTTGGAGTAGCACTTACAGTTTGCTGATCGTTCCACCATGGTCTGGGAGTAAGGAAGAGTGGTCAGGTGGACAGGGTGGGTTGTTTAGTAGGGTAAAGATGCCGGAGGTATCATGTTGCTGATTTGCATTGTGGGTTTGGAAATTTTCTGGTTTAAGATTGCGTCGGAGGAGGCTCCAATGGACCAAAGCGGACTCTCTTGTAAGGAGGTTTGGATGGGCTTCCAGATTTGTTGGTCAAGATGGACGACCTCCTGGGTGAGTCCTGGGTAGTTGCCTCCGCTTGTGGAGTCTGGTCCATGTCTGGTTGTAAGGTGTCATTGATGTAGGCCTCTGCTTCCTGCGGTGTGTTGAATGAAAGCTTTTCTCCTTGCGGTGTCTGGAAGTAAAGTGTAGCTGGGTAGGCCAGGCTGAACCTGATGTTCAGGTCATGGAGAGTAGAACACACGTTGGAGAAGGCTTTTCTCTTTTGCATTACCTCTACGGAGTAATCAGCAAAAATTAATAGATTATGTCCTTCAAATATCAGCGAGCGGGATTTTCTGAATGTTTGTAGAATCGCCTGCTTGTCTGCGTAATTCAAGTATTTTACTATAACTGCTCTTGGCTTGGAGCGTGTGTCCGAGGGTTGACCCAGCCTGTGTGCTCTCTCCACCGTGCATGGAGCCCGGATCTTTAGTAGTTCAGGTATGGCCACTGCGCATATTTTGGAGAGTGTATGCGGAGAGTATGCTTCTGGAAGGCCTATGATTCGGAGGTTGTTTCTCCTGGCCCTATTCTCCAAATCAATCACTTTGTCTTGAAGCTCTTTTTGAGCTGTTGTGAGTTTAGCGACCGATGCGATAAGAGCAGCTGTGTCATCTTCAACAGTGGACAGTCTGTCCTCTGTATGTTCCAATCTGGCTGCCTGTGCTTGCATCTCCCTATGCAGATGCTCTAGTCCCTTTTGCACCGCAGCTTCCACTGCTTCTGAGATGATAGGTCTCATTAGCACCACAACTGCCTGTGCAATGTCAGCCGGGGATGAGGGTTCCATTGCTAGGGTGTTTGGCTGCTGCAGGGGTGACAGGGCAGCTAGGTTTTCATTGTGCTGAGGCTGGGTGGGTGCAGGGGCTGCCAGTTTGGCCGCGTAGGTTGTTACCTGTGGCTGAGTCTGGTGCTGTGTCTGTGTAGCAGCGGCCATATTGGCTGCAGCACGCTGCTTCTCTCCCCCTGGAGATGTCTGGGCTGTGAGTGTTCGGTGGCCGGATCGCTCCACAAACCGGTCCATCCAGGTCCCTACAGCTAGGGGAAGTTCAGGCTGGGGTGATCCACCGGGAATCGCCGCTTTTAAATGCCGGGAATCGGACAGGGGAGCGGAGCTGGTGTCTCCTACCTCCTCTCCATACGGCGCCGGAACCGGAAGTGATTTTCAACCTTTTAATGGAACCATTGGCCGCCAGCATTAGACAAAATCAGAATATCCAAAGATTCCAAATAAAGGGTCGCAAACATGTCATAAGCTTATTTGTGGATGACGTGATCTTAATGCTCACAAATCCGGTGACTTCCTTGGTACACGCTACTAATCTGCTTAAAGATATGGCTCAGTGTCTTATTATAAAGTCAACAAAATGAAGTCTTTTATATTCGACTTGGGTGTTCTTCCACAAGATAAAAAATTCCTACAATCTAAATTTCCGTACATTTGGAACGACTCTGGGATCTCCTATTTAGGGATTACTCTTACTCAACAATCCTAACAGCTCTTTACGGCTAACTATATCCCACTTGAGAGCAAACTGCAAATAGGATTAAAACTTCTACGCAAACACATACTATCATGGTCAGGACGATTAGCAGCTTTTAAGATGCAAATTCTACCACAACTGCTTTATGTGTTCCGTACTGTGCCAATACCTATACCCAACAAATTCTTTCTATCTTTGTAGTCACTGCATTCTAGATTCCTCTGAGAGAGTAAAGTTAGAAGCACATTTGCTAAACTTTGCAAAATGAGAAAAGCTGGAGGAATGGGAGTACCAGTGTTTGCTGACTATCAGTTAGCGGCAATCTTAGCTCAACATAGAGGCTGGATCCCTGAAACATCTGCCTCATTATGGAGTGATATAGAACAATCCTTAATCCCAGGAGGGAAGTTATATGAATTCACTATGGCCTACCCTTATTTTACGAATACGCACAAGACTTCCCTTCTCCAGTCCTAGCAACACTAAAGTCACAGAAATACTTAATAATACACCAATCTGAGCTCATCCCAAAAATATATCTAGGCATACCTGTATCTTCTCTAGCTTTCTTGATCCCCGACCTTGGAGTCGATTATTCAATCAAGAAAGGTATTAAGTGGTTGTCTGACCTATTCCAAGGGCCCAAAGTGAAGTCTTTTACTACTTTACAAATAGAACATGGGCTTCCCATTATGGAATACTTCACTATCCGAATAGTGTCCTTTTTGAAACACACTCCAAGCTTAAAGTACAATCTGTTCTGGCAAATCAACACTTATATTAGTACCATGTATTTACCAAATGGAGATCTCCATTCCATTACACACCATGTCACCAGCCAGACAGCTGGCGCAGAGTACATCATGTACTGTGAGTGTGGATGCTTCTAGGTAGGCAAAACCAAACACCCTTTTTAGTACAGAATCAAGGATCACATTTACTATGTATCCAGTAATCTGCTTAATGAACCTATAGGACTGCACGTGAACTTACACCATTCAGGCAATAGTCAGGTTATCAAGTTTGCAGCGCTGGAGCACATTCCTTTGGACCCCAGAGGGGGGTGACCATGACAAACGCATT
This sequence comes from Glandirana rugosa, assembly GCA_018402905.1. Taxonomy (NCBI): domain Eukaryota; kingdom Metazoa; phylum Chordata; class Amphibia; order Anura; family Ranidae; genus Glandirana; species Glandirana rugosa. The sequence goes on along the minus strand of BLSH010142522.1, from coordinate 677,243 downwards.
CTACAAAGGGAAATGCGGTGGATACACAAACTCAAAACCACATGTTCCCCTGGCATCAATGATGCTATGAGCTACAAGCCTTTTCTATAAGACATTAGGGGGCTTAATCTGCGATCTATGATTTATCATATGTATCATACTAGTTTCATATTTCTAACTGTGTTTTTTTGTTTTTTTTTTAGTTCAAGTGCTGTTTTATTATTATTTTTGTGTATCATGTTTGCCTTAGTTCAGGAGAGTTTGCTCCTTGTATTTGATTTTATGAAGTGGTCATGCTTATCTGCTTCTGCCTTAACCACACAAGCAAAATTTTACGTTGACCCCGTGTTGTGACCTGTTTTGCTTGATTTTGCCTATCATGTATATTTCATGGTTGTTTTATTGTGTCACCATAAGATGGTGTGTGTCTGCATTCATTATATCTGTTAGCACTGGCTGTATATGAGTCACATCTCTAAGGCGACTGCATATGCTCCATGGGTGTAATTGAGGCTTCATAACCCCACTTCGGGATGTAAGTCTGCTTTTACATCTTGTGTTTCACAGGATGTTGATTCTACATTCATGTTAGGTGATTATGCCCATAACATCCACCTACACTTCGTGTCACACAAGCATAATTCTACATTGACCCCGTGTTGTGGTCTATTTTGCTTGATTTCGCCTATCATGCATATGCAGCGACTGCACATGCTCCATGAGTGTAACTGAGGCTTCACAACCCCACTTCCGGGTGTAAGTCTGCTTTTACATCCTGTGTTCCACAGGATGTGGATTCTACCTTCATGTCAGGTGACTATGCCCACAACATATTCTACCTTCATGTCAGGTGACTATGCCCACAACATCCACCCACACTTCATGCTTACTCCTCAATGCTCAGTTTCTATCATATGTTCGCCGCACCAATCATACGGCCAGCCCCATCCCCTGACTCCAGTCATGTGACAGCAATTTTGGTGCCATTTGACACTATTTAAACAGATAATAGAAGCCCTGTCAGGGCAGCCAGAGGGGATACACACTTTTTGGTGGACTAAGGTAAATGTCAGACCTTATTTTTTGCATACCCTTTAATTGGCACTTCTTTACCTTATGAACTTAATTTTCTCATCAAACTTATATTGTTTTATCTGTAGGCATCCTTTATTTCTTTTGAACTGTTCCCCTCACTGGGGACGCACACCTGAGGGGTACCCCTACTTACCTCCAGGAGACCCCACTTTGTTACTCAGGTGGAATCAGGAATATTCTTCATGAATAGATACTACATAAACAAGGTATTTTACCGTTCACTTGATAAGACCTTACCATCCACCTTTGGCATTCACTAGATCCAATATATGACTTCAGCCATGTTCATTACTATATTTTCAGCCCTGGATATGCTTACGGCCATAAACCAATACAATCGATCCCATTGAGAACTTATTTATCTTTACCCCATGTGGCATTTGACCGTAGACCCATTGGTATAGCCAATGAGTCAATCCTTAGGATATATGCAGGTGAGTTAGGGATACATAACTACCTACATCGATTTACTATTGGTAAATTTATATCACTTATACACATATTCTTTGATCTTTTTTGTGTTAGCTATATAGACCTGTCACCACTTACCATATTCAAGTGTTGATTATTTCCAACACCTGGCTGTTCCTACGCTGTATCTAATTTAAGCAAAATTGCCTATTCAGGTAAGAATGCATTACCATACCCTTATGGTTTTTCAACTTTGCATCATGTACTATAGGATACATTTCTTTTACCCACGTTGTTCTATTTTTATAGAAAGCAGGGAACCCCTGTAGTGGCTCATTACACTTATTTGGGCCACACACCCTATCGATCTTGGCTCTTTTTGAAATTTTCAGTGCCCAGAGTCTTCTCTATCTCATCTTGTCTATATTGTACCCCATCTCTTCAATCAGCGAGGCTGAACAGGCAAGCATGCTCATTACATGTTTTTTTTTTTCTCTTGAGTGTTGCTGTTGTTGTTTTTGTGACCATTTAAAGTGATGCTATGTACAAGACCATTGTTTACTATTTATAATTCTTTCCTAATAACAAATATGTGTGATACTGTAATACTTACCTTTCATGTATGTAATATATGTTTTTTTTCTTCAGCACCCACCCCATTGTGCCCTGGAGAAGCTTTGTCTTAATTTAAAGCAAAATGCATCGACAGACCAGGAGGTCTGTTTGGGTCCATATTTACATAAGTATGACAATTGTTTACCCTAGACTATACCAGACCCCATTTCTCAGGCACATGCACTCGCGAACGCGCCCAACCCCATCCTTAGAAACTAGTTATGGTGATACTCTGAGTTGCCTATAGTAATGATTTTAGCTGTTGGGGTTTGGCGATACCGCCCTGCTCTCAAGACACAGTTAGTTCCTGTTGGGGTGTCTGGGAGCAAGGGACGACCATACCTATCCAATGTTCAGTGATCACTAATTGTTTGCAAACTAAATACAGATGTCGTTATTTGCATATATTGTTATTTCTCTTCACTTATGCTTTAGACTGTAATTCATTACACTTTTGTATGGTCATCGTTGAAGCTATATATGTATCATTGATAATCTTGAATAAAAATTATTGAACTAAAATTCTTTAGCACCTGGAGGGTTAAAAGAGGAAATAGAGATTAACACTATATTATGATACAATACCCTTGGTAACATCAGGTTTCTCCTCTTTTTCCCCTCCTCTTGCGACTCAAAAAAGCCTTATGTACCAGTTGCAGTGGGATTTATCGGTTTGCACACAATGTGATTGGATCAGTATATGTGACTACAGCTGCTTTTTTAATCTTAATTTAATAATTATTTTAACCCCCTCCCTTTACGCATACATATACAATTTTGTACACCTATTTTACATTTTTTACTATTTGTACCTATACTATATTTCCAGTTTATACTCCTAATGTTAAGGCGTGTTTTCTCATTTATATGTATGCTCTTATTTTTATTGACAGAATATGCATCATTATTTTATCCTCTTCACTATGCATTTATATTATGTTCATATATCACACATCTCAATCAGAGAGAACAGAAATCGACACATTTGTTTTTATATGTACAGTAGATATATGTTTTGTACTATTTTTTGCTATTTTTTACTGGATATGGGTGGTTTGGAGGACTATTAACAATGCAAACATTATTGCCCTTTCTCTCCCCCCTTTTTCCTCCCCCCTTCTTCCCTTTCCTTATACTATTTGGTTTTTTCACAAATTCTAGTTCTGTATTTGTTGTCCTTTGTGAGGCCCCATATGTCTTTATTAGATCATTGCCCAATATCCATTTATCTAGTGCCGCAAGTTTGGTTCTCATTAGGACAGCCTAGCTATGCCCACTCTCTTTCTGATTGGTCTCACCATTGCCAGTCACACAACATAAATCCCCCCCACCGGGGGAGGTCAACCTGAATAAGGAGGCAGAGCCTCGGAAATGCATTTGCAGCCCGCCCCCTACCCAGTTTGTATCTTGTCTCTGGGCTGCCTGACAGTGGTGTGTGAGAGCCGTGTTTGAGGCCGCCAGTGTTTTGGACCTCTCTTGCAGTGGGTCACGGTTTGTATGAGTGGTCGCTTCTCTCTTGGTGTCCCGATCCTCTGGTATCTTGACAGTGGTTTACTGGAGCCTGCCGACAATGCCGGTCTCTGGCGTTCCACCCAGTGAGTCTGTGCCACGACAGCAGTCGTCATCCAGTTCATCCTGGCTACTGCCTCCTTTACCAACTCCACATCACCTCTGCACACAGCAAGCAAGAGTCTTTTATGTAAGTGGATATTTAATAAAACATTGTTGCTTTTAACTTACTCTGACCTGGCACCCTTTCTTCAGCTGTGTGTCTCTGAGGGATCCCATACCTTTTAGGAGCTGCTGGCTTATGTGTTCCCATCATCATCACCTGTCTCATCATCCATTTGGCCCTTGTTAATCCCTGCTTTCAATTATCCTCCAGCTGTGCATGGACTACATGGACTTTGCCTTTTGCTTGTATTAGGATTCAGAGCTTCCACTATGAAGGCTGGATCTTGACAGTGACTTCTGATGACCAAATCTGGATGAAGAAAGTTGATGTTGTGACCTAAGGAGGTCTCACTGATCTCCTGCCGTGTATTGTGAATCTGACCTAGAAGGACACAACAAAAAAAAAAAAGCACAAAATAGGGTAGAAAAGAAAATCCAAAAGTGTGCCCAGGTAAGCAAAGGGTTAAACACCCTCTCAAACTTGCTACACAAGGCCTGGCCACAGGGGGAGCAGTAATACATCTGGTGTGTGAACTGCACAGATAACCAAACTGCACAGGTGATACAATCACACCAAGACAGCACACAAGGTTGCATTGCAGTGCATATACCTATGATAATTGCATACAGCATTGGAGACTGCTGCAAGCTGTCCCCAGAGAAAAACTCAATATCAACAGTCCTGACCATTGAACAAATTTCTCCCTCTGCAATGATGCCACTGCTGCCCACAGCACACCTGCGCTGAGTCTCTAGGCAGGAATAACCCAGGGACACTCGGCCATTTAGAGAGAGCGGCGGCTTGGAACGCAGGTGCGCTCCAGCCACCACAGGTTGAAAGACATTAAACAAAACAGACAAACAGATAAACGCACAAACTGCTGCCATGGAGTATGCAATAGAAAGGTATACATTACCTCACACGGCTTCCCCCATGATTACGCCTGGATACAGAGGACATTGTTGCTGCATGGGCTCAGGGTGTTTATGGCAGCCACCTCTTAGCTAGACTATTAGGCCGTACTGCCAATGGCCAGGCTTGAGCTCTACATGACACCACATCCAACACCCCTCTCCACCCCGCTCATGGCTGGGGGTTTTTTGGAGATTACACATGATGCCACATCCATCACCCTTCTTCACCCTACTCACAGCTGGGGACTGCTAGGGATTTACATGGGACCGCATCCATTGCCCTTCTCCTCCCCGCTCATAGCTGGGGCTGCTGGAGGTTACACATGGTGCCGCATCCATCACCCCACTCACAACTGGGGGCTGCTAGGGATTTACATGGGACCGCATCCGGCTGCTGGAGATTTTACATGGCACCGCATCCATCACCCCTCTTCACCCCACTCACCGCTGAGGACTGCCGGGGATTTACATGGGACTGCAGCTATCACCCTTCTCTGACCTGCCAATGGCTGGGAATTGCTGGAGACGCCACACATCTTCTGGATCACAACTTGGCCTCGATCGTGGGCACCTTATCCAAGGTAAGACTTCAATCATTCTGGTCTTCAGGAGGACAAAAAAAGAACACGGCCCCTGGCTCTGAGCCTAAATTTATGGGAGTGGGGTCCTATAGGAGTGGAGAGGAGGCGGGGTTAACCCATACGTATGCTGCCATGGAGTCTGTCCGGAAAAATGTTTTTTTTATTTTTTTTTTTTTGGATTTGTTTTTTTAGCAAAAAGTAAGAAAATTTTGTTTTTTTGCAAAATTGTTGCTCTTCTTTTTTTTTATAGCGGCGATCAGAAATGATGCAGAGGTGATCAAGTACCATCAAAAGAAAGCTCTATTTGTGGGAAAAAACATTTGTTTGGGTACAACATCGCACGACCGTGCAATTGTCAGTTAAAGCGACGCAGTGCCGAATCGCAAAAAGTGCTCTGGTCCTAAAGTGGGAAATCCTTCCGGGGCTAAAGTGGTTTAGATCCTCCTGGACATCCAACTCTATCTGGTATAGGTTGTATCACCAAGCATGCTAGCCAATTCATAGATGACTATTTCAGACCTTTTGTTTTTTCCTGCCATTATACATACAAGATACAAGAGATCTACTATGCATCATGGAGGGCCTTTTTGTCCCCCAGAATGCATGGCCTGTGGCTTGTTACATTTGATGAGATGCAAATGTAATGCATGTTATGTAGGGAAGACCCCTAGACCATTTTGGAAAAGGATCCAAGATCATATCTATCTAATAACAAATGGGAAAATGGAAAGACTGTTAGCAGGCATGCTGGACTCTACCATAGATTTGAAACACTCATGGTGGAATACTTTGCACTAGAACATGTGAGTGGGGGGGGTGGGGACATTGATCCCCTACTTCTGAAATTAGAAACTAAATAGATTGTAACTTTCAAAACTACTAAATTTCCTGGTTTAAATGAACATATCAGTTATAAACCATTCTTATAATTTGGATAACAATGTCTTCCCCTTTCTCCTTGTATCCACTTAACAACTTGCCGACCGCCCGCCGTGGCTTGACGGCGGCAAAGTGGTTAGTTATTGCAAACCACCGTCACCTGATGGCGGCCGCAATAATGAGTATTGTGAGCATGCACGCGCTGCCGGAGGTGCGCTTGTGCAATCACTGTGTTCCGGGGGGCCAGAGAGCGGGTAGGGCAGACTTGATCTCTGCCGGCTACCTGCGATGGCTCCCCCACAGTGAGAGTATGTAAACACAGATCTCCGTTCTGACAGAGGAGGAAGGGATGTGATCACAGGCTTCCTCTATATGGAAGCCGTGATCACTCCCCTCCCCCTGCCTGCCCAGCCCCCATAAAGTTAGAACACACTGAGGGAACACAGTTAATTTACACAGTAATCAGTGCATTTTCATAGCACCAATCGCTGTATAAATGCCAATGGTCCCTAAAAAGTGTCAAAATGGTCCCATATGTCCGCCGCAATATTGCAGTACCGCTAAAAATCGCAGATCGCCACCATTACTAGTAAAATATAAAAAAAAATAAAAACCCCATAAATTATTTCTCATCATTCGTAAACATGGCAACTTTTGTGCAAACCAATCAATAAATGCTGATTGCTATTTTTTTTACCAAAAATATGAGGAAGAATATAAATCGCCCAAAACCGATGAAAAATTTTATTTTTATTTTTTTGGGATTGTATTTTAGCAAAAAGTAAGAAATATTTTTTTTTTTTTGCAAAATTGTTGCTCTTTTTTTGTTTATAGCAGTGATTAGAAATGACGCAGAGGAGATCAAGCACCATCAAAAGAAAGCTCTATTTTTGGGAAAAAAAGGACGCAAATTTTGTTTGGGTACAACGTCGCACAACCGCACAATTGCAGTTAAATAGACGCAGTGCTGAATCGCAAAAAGTGCTCTGGTCCTAAACTGGAAAATCCTTCTGGGGCTGAAGTGGTTAATCACTTACTACCCAGTGAAACTTCACTCCTACATGTAAAAACCATAATTTTTTTGCTAGAAAATTACTCAGAACCTCCAAACATTATATATGTTTTTTATCAGAGACCCTAAGGAATAAAATGGGGATTGATGCAACTTCTATCTCGCCCGGTATTTGCGTTTTAAAAAAAAAAAAAAAAACAGTTTCATGCATTAAAAAAACAAAACAGTAATTTTTTTTTTCATAATGTGAAAGATGATGTTACGCCGAGTAAATATATACCTAACATGCCATGCTTTGAATGTGCACACACTCGTGGAGTGGCACCAAACTTTGGTACTTAAAAATCTCCATAGGCCACGCTTTAAAATTTTTTACAGGTTACCTGTTTGAAGTTACAGAGGAGGTCTAGTGCTAGAATTATTGCTCTCACTTTAAAGTTCACGGCAATACCTCACATGTGTGGTTTGAATGTCATTTACATATGTGGGCTTGACCTATGTATGCATACGTTTCTGTATGCAAGCACGCTCGGACAGGAGCACTTTAATTTTTTTTTTATTGCTTATTTTACTTTTATTTTTCTATTTTAACATTTTCTTTTTACTTTTTTTATTACTTTTATTCCTATTACAAGGAATGTACACATCCCTTGTAATAGGAGTAGTGCGTGACAGGTCCTCTTTACAGCAAGATCTGGGGTAAATAAGTCCCCAGATCTTGTCTCTAGGCTGGGAAGCCTGAAAAAAATGATCCTGGCTTCCCAGCCGAGGCAGTGGCATTTTTTCAAATGCAGAGGCTGGGCGTGACGTCATAACATCGTGCCTGGCATCTGAAAGATCATAGAGACATCCGGGGGCCATCTGGCCAGCCAGATTCTCTATGGTAAACTTCCAGCATGGGCCGATTCCTTCTCCTTCTCGCCAATTGTATGGACGAGGCAGGCGAAGCACCGGAGAGCAGTGGGAGGGGGATGCCCCCTCTTGCTGCCTGTAAGAATGATCAAGTGGCTGAACAGCCACTATGATAGTCCTAGGATGCAGGGAATCACTGTCTCTAAAAGAAGATATTTGAATGATGCCTGTAGCTGCAGGTATCATTCAGATATCCCCACTCAAAGTCTGCAACGTCATATGATGTTATTGGGTGGGAAGTGGTTAAGGTATAGAGTGAGTACACAATCCTTGATGGATGTTCCACCTGTGTCCTGTATGCACAGTGACACATTGAGTTTCTCTTTCTTCAGCTATGGGTATGTGGGCCATGATCTCTATCCTCCATTGTATGTGTGTTTGATTTGTAAAGTTTTGTTTGATCTTAATTTGTATTGCATCTGTTTTGTTTGTTTTCCTTGTCTTATTTGTTTGGTTTTGTATTTGTGGTTGTTTTTATGTTTTGGATTGGGTTGTTTTCGTTTTCCATTTTTTGTTTTGTTGTGTCTGTGTTGTTTTTGTCTGTTTTTTCTTTGTAAAAGTTTTTATTGGTATTTCACATATACAGAGAAAAACATAAACAGTGGGCTTTTGTCTGTTTTTTGTTTTATTTCCTTGTCAATTTTGTTGTGGATGTGTGGGTTGCTTGGGGGATTCGTTTCTGGCCCTTCCTGGTGGAGTGAGGCTCCTTTGCCGTGGCTCTTCTTCTCTCCACCCAGATGTGTTGGGGTGAAGGGTGGTGAGCGAACACTTGTTGTACATCACCTCCAATCTTGGCCAGTCTGTTCTGGTAGTTTGGCTGCTGGGTTTTGAGCTCTGCACTGCCATTTTAGGACATACACGAGTCACACTGGAGCAGCGCATGCCTGGACACATATCTGCTTGCTTCCCACCGATGCCAAAAAATTACATAGTGGGTGCGGTGAGGAGCCCTGTTTAAGTTGTCATCTTTCTGCCCTTTTTTTATAAGGGGACAGCATGTTTGGCAATAATGCGGTTGCATACGGGGGGCTACAGAGGCACACTTTTGGACTAGCTGATTAGCTCTTGAACAATTTAAGGTCAGTAACTGGACCCTATTTCCTCTAAGCATGGGCATTTCTTTTCCCTTTTCTCATCTTTTAGAGATGACCCTCGGCTGAAATGTTATGGTATTTTTTAAATTTATTTTTTATAGCACACCCCATGCTGCTCAGTGTTTTGGTCCGTAAGGGTGTATAGGGGTGTGCAAAGGGTTAATTCAGAACTTATGAACATATGATCATATAGTAAGCGTATGCATTTAAACTGGTATCAACAGATCCTGTACAGTAGGGCTGGAATTTGAGGGGAAGAAGCAGTAAAAATAGACAATTATTTCTAGTGCTGACAAGAAGCATGCCAATAGGAAAAAAAGCAGAGTCCCAGAGTGGTGAGCCCATCATTGTGCTGCATCTGCCTTCGGCCTAGTTTCAAAATAAACTCAAACCATTTCATTCCGCTTTGTCAGTCCAGACTTTGGGGGTGATTTCAGAGACATCTGTGCATGTTGCTGCACAGATGTCTATGGAAATCGCACCTGAATTTGCCAAAAGTAGTACAGAAACTACTTTTGGGAATTGGTGCTGTGTCGCAAACGTGGCATTGCACTGATTCGGACTGTGTCATTGCCGGCAATCGCCGCTAATTTGGCATGCAATTTGACATGTCAAATTGCATGCCAAATCGCTCCAATGTGAACCTAGGCTCACTGTCCAGAGACAGCTGGAGCGGGTGTATTATGATCTGGGCTCATAAAAGTGAGAACATCTAGTGGCAAAAAAAGCACTGCTGGGGAAATCACCACTTTGAATGCATTGCAGGAAAAGTTTGTTTTGTTATTTTATTTTTTAATTGACTATTTGTTTTTTATCTAGTTATTTTTGACTGCAGTTCTGCTTTAAGTTTCTCCTTCAGTGCTACTTAGATATAACTTTCAACTTAAAATTCTTTTGTTCTTCCTGTCAGAGTGGGATTAAATGCTGAAAGGGTGGTAAAACATACTTGCTTCATGCTTCTTAGAGATGCTAATGAGTTCTCTTTCTGGCATAAACTTGGTTGGAAATGTGGTAGGTGAGAAAGATTGATCTTCACAAGTGTTAATGAAACTCAGATGAAGAATTGAGAAGCACTACCACAAATCCAGCTCTTGCAGCTTAGAATCTAAATTTGTCCTTGGGGGAACAGGTAGTTTTACAAGCATGCTTAAAATGGTATAGTATTTTAAACATACTTTACGTACAGTACAGGATAAGGTTAATTAAATGTAATAATGGCAAAAACTGATTTTTTTTCATTTTTATACAATATGAATTATTTGTGAAGCCTTTTTGTGGTTCTAGAAAAATAGAGATCCTATTAATACAAAAACTATTGTCAATATGATATTAAAATTACATCTTATAGAAATATCTATTAGAGACAGGCCAAGTACACAACAGGTAAATTAAAATGTCACTTTAATTGAAAACTAATGTATGTCATTGATAAACAGGCCACTTGGTAATTTTATGTTTTTAGAGTTACATTTCCTGTGAATTTGTATCCTGCTATGATTTTTTATAATTGTCATGGAATTCTAATTGCTGTCATTTCAACCAATTCAGGACTGTGAGCGTTTGTGTACAAAACACACACACAAAAATCAAATTTCCTTTTTTGTGAATAGCTTACTGTTTTTCCCATTTTATGTTGTTTATAACATTGGTATGAGAAGTAAGTTACAGCAGGCAGACCCTCCCACTTTGCAGGCTCGGTTTCATAAATTTGAGGAACGTTAATAAAAATATCTGTCTTATGTTCCTTAGATATGTAATTAAGTTGACTTATAGTGTTTTTTACCCCAACATTTCATATTCCTGATATGAGCCTGCTGTACCATGTGCTTGTATGAAAAAGAATTCTGTTCTCTTTGTATTACTTCCTTTGTGTGAAATCCCTTGGTGTTCCTGCCAGTCCCTCTGCTTTCTTATTAAGAACTGACCACACTAAGCAGGAGAACACAACATGATCAGTTCTCTAGCTGTGCTTGGAACTCAGTGTGCTCTCCTCCAATGATCGGACTTGTCCTGACACACACCCCCTGCACAGCATGTCACTGGGAAGCTCAGTGTGCTGCTGCTTCTCCTCCCCTCAGGGGAATGTGATCAATTATAAAGAAGGGGAAATGTATTTATAATGTTTTTTTTTAATATCTATAAAGAAAAGTTTTGCCTTTCATTTATATTTTAAACTAAATGGATATTTTACAATCACTTTAAACACTTCCACTAAATGGACATACCAGAACATCCTTAGGTTTCAAAGGTTCTACAAGAGACATGGCTGCAGCTGTAATTATGGCCCTGGTATTATCTTTTTTGAGAGCTGGCGATGCTTTATAATGTAAAAGTGATCCGAGCGGCTATATGGCAGCTAGATCACTTTTACATGCTACAGAATGTGGTCCCCCTTGCCACCTTCCACTGCCTTTTCCGGTTCTCCTGTTCCACCAGGGAGCCCAGGATTGAAACCAGCAGTTGGGGTGGCACACCATAGAGTTTCTGTTCCCCCAATTATCTCAATGTTATATGAAACTGACAGCATCACATCCAGGTTTGTTTTGTTGTTTACAAGCCGTTACTGATCTCAGTTTACTATATATTATTTAGTCTCTGTGAAAGTTATAGAGTCTACATGCTATGTTGCAAATCACTGAAAATTGATCACACCTGATGTACTGATGGCCTATCTCATTTCGTGAGACACTAACAAGCCAGTAAAGTACAAATACCCGCCAAATGACCCCTTTTTGGAAAGTAGACATTCCAATGTATTTAGTAAGAGGCATGGTGAATTTTTTGAAGTTGTAGTTTTTTCACCACAATTCTTTGCAAAATGAAGATTTTTTTTTATACAAATTTGTCATAATAAGTTATTTCTCACACACAGCATATGCATACTTACAATGACACCCCAAAATAGTCTTTTGAACATGTCATTTTTTTTCCAGAAGTTTTTGGAAAATGTGAAAAAAAATGAAAATGCACTTTTTTTACACAAAGTTGTCCATTTATAAGATATTTCCAACTCATAGCAGGTACATATCAAAAATACATTCTGCTACTCCTCCTGAGTATAGCGATGTGTGAGACTTTTACACAGCCTGGCCACATACAGAAGCTCAACATTGAAGTAGCACCTTTAGGCGTTCTACGAGCATAAATTACACATCTCATTTCTCAACCACCTATTACACTTTTGAAGGCCCTGGAGCACCTGGACAATGGAATTGCCCACAAAAGGACCCCATTTTGGAAAGCTAACACCCCAACATATAATCTATGAGGCATAATGAGTCTTTTGAACATGTCATTTTTTTCCAGAAGTTTTTGGAAAATGTGGAAAAAAATGAAAAAGCTTTTTTTACACAAAGTTGTCCATTTATAAGATATTTTCAACACATAGCATGTACATAGCAAAAATGACACCCCAAAATACATTCTGCTACTCCTCCTGAGTATGGCAATACCACATGTGTGAGACTTTTATACAGCCTGGCCACATACAGCGGCTTAACATTGAAGTAGCACCGTTAGGCGTTCTACGGACATAAATTACACATCTCATTTCTCAACCAACTATTACACGTTTGAAGGCCCTGGAGCACCAGGACAAAGGAATTGCCCACAAAATGACCCCATTTTGGAAAGCAATGACCTTAATGTATAATCTATGAACATAATGAGTCTTTTGAATATGTCATTTTTCCCAGACGTTTTTTGTGACATGTGTAAAAAAATGAAAACGCATTTTTTTACACAAAGTTGTCCATTTATAAGATATTTCCAACACATAGCATGTACATAGCAAAAATGACATCCCAAAATACATTCTGCTACTCCTCCTGATTATGGCAATACCACATGTGTGAGACTTTTACACAGTCTGGCCACATACAAAGGCCCAACATTGACGTAGCACCTTCAGGCGCTTTAGAAGCATAAATTACACACATGATTTCCTGACAACCTATCACAATTTTGAAGGACCTAGAGCACCAGGACAATGAAAATGCCCACAAAATGACCCCATTTTGGAAAGCAAACACCCTAATGTATAATCTATGGGGCATGATGAGTCTTTTGAACGGTTCATTTTTTTCCAAATGTTTTTTGAAAATGTGGAAAAAAATAAAAACGCATTTTTTTTGCACAGCGTTGTACATTCATAAGTTATTTCCAACACATAGCATGTACATTGCAAACATGACACCCCAAAATACATTCTGCTACTCCTGATTATGGCAATACCACATGTGTGAGACTTTTACACAGTCTGGCCACATACAGGGGCCCAACATCCATCTCCAGGTGTTCTAGGGACTTAAATCACACACATAAATTGCTCTCAGCCTATCACATTGTTGAAGGCCCTTTATATTTTAACACATAGCATGTACTGTACATACCAATTACCAACCAAAATACATTCTGCTGAGCAAAGGTTAAAGAAAAGATTACCTGCAGTTTTAGTAGTGCAGTGGTCAACAGAGGAGAGCATCGGTCCAGGCAGCAGGCAGGAAAGTGGATAGCGACAGCAAAACAGGCAGCGGGCAGGAATACTGTCCATAGTCAGTACAAGTAGAGATATTGGCAGCACAGTCAAAGCATTGATCCAGGTAGCAGGCAGGGATGTGGTCAGCAGCAGCGAAAGGATCGTCCCTGCAGCAGGCAGGAATACTGTCCATAGCACAGGCAGCAGGCAGAGATATGGTCAGTACAGCCAAAGTATTTGTCCAGGCTGCAGGCACATGGTCCATAAAAAGTCCTGGGTCAGTGCAGGCAGAGATATTGTCAGCACAGCTAAAGTATTTGCACAGGCAGCAGGCAGGACCATCAAGCTTAGGGCCTCGGTCAGGAAAGAATGGGGACAGGGGTAGAGGCTTCTCTCACCCAAATTGCTTTGAAGCCTCCGGATGCCAGACCCTGTTGTGGGAATTACAAAACAAAGAGAAAACCAATAACTGTTTTTCTCAAATCAGAACATCATTCTGGAGCCCCTCACATATGTGAGACCCCTGTGTAGTAGGGTGAAAGATCAGTCCAAGGGGCAGGCAAAAACATGGTCAGTGCAGGTAAAAGGCAGAAATAGATGGTGGGCATAGTCGATGCAGTCCAGGGTCAGTTCACGTGAAAGTCATGAATAGTGTTGAGCGAACCCGGACTGTAACGTTCGGGTCCGTACCGAACTTTCGGGTGTCCGTGGCACGGGCCCGGACCCGGACATTTCAAAAATCGTTCGGGTTCGGTCCGGGGTTCTGCTATTTTACTCCACGTGTTGAGAAGCTGCAGGGCAGCCAATCAACAAGCGTTTCACTGGTTTGCCCTTAGAAGCCATCACAGCCATGCCTACTAATGGTATGGCTGTGATTGGCCAGTGCATCATGTGACCCAGCCTCTTTATAAGCTGGAGTCACAGTGCTGCAGTCACATGCTCCTTGGGTTAGTGTAGGGAAAGGAAGCTGAAAGCTTGAGGGACAGATTTGAGACATTTTAAGACCTGATCCTGCATCCTGAGATAGATTACTTTACTACTGCTGTCTGTGCTGTTGCTCTGAGGACAGATAGCAGAAATTAGAGATTTTACATAT
>BLSH010142522.1:614946-627108 GCA_018402905.1 Glandirana rugosa | reverse complement strand
TTTAATGTGTGTATACCATGATGTAGGATTCTCTTATCGGAGGAAAAAGGGGAGTCGTAGGAGGGTTACGACCTCTCCTACACCTGTTCATCCCGTGGATAATGTGTAAGAGACCTCGACGGGTACAGAGGCCTCGAAAACCAGTGTTTGAAAATTTATATAACGTTGCGACTGTCCAAGGAATTTTCGGGGGACAGGTAGAGAACGCTAGAATTTATATCCCTATCTGGTTATGGGGGAGAGAGTCTCTTGTCACCAATGAGTACAAGATGATCGCCGTGTTGTTTGTTAGGAGTCCTTAACCTTCTGTTGAGGATTTATAGGCCAATATACGCTCAAACTCATAGTTCTGGTGTACTAGTGATATTACCGCTGATGTGTTTGGTGCGATGTTTGTCTTCCAATTCCTGAGGATTGTTTGTTGTGCCGCTAGTAGAACATGAGTAACCACTGTTCTCTGAGAGAGGGGGTATTGGTCTATCCCTATATTTAAGATCGCAAGAGATGGACAGGGGGCTTTTAAGGAACCTGTCAGCGTTGCAATATATTTAAAAGTTTGTGACCAAAAGCTCCGGAGACATGGGCAGCTCCAGAGAATGTGTAATAGGTGCCCTACTTGTCCACATCCTCTCCAGCATTGGGAGGATGCTGAGGGGAAAAAGGAGGCTATTCTCTTAGGATGTAGTACCATATGTGTGTAATTTTTACGGTCATTTCCCAGTGAGCTACACATTTCGATGACTGGTATATAGACGCGAAGGCTGAACTCCATTGGCGTTCAGAGAGTTCAATCTTCATGTCCGCTGCCCAGTCTTTCATAGTTTTGGTTATGTGTAGGGTTTTTTTTACTGTTCAGTAAGTTATAAAAGAGTGGGGTGCCCTTTTTTGTTGGCTGGTGGGAGAGGTAGAACTCCTTTACTTGTTCTGGTAACAGGATCTTCGGGGGGGTACTTTGTGAGAAAGGCTATTATTCGTGCGCATATAAAGTAGTGTTGTTTGGGGATTTGGTATTCTGCCATAAGGCTGTCTATTGTTTTGGGTTTGTTGTTAAGGAGAAGATCTCCTACCTGTTTTATGCCTGATTTTTGTAGGGGGGTTGTGCAGAGCATTGGGATGATCTCTTCAAGAATCTGTATTGGGTATGATGAGTAGAGTGTTTGTTTTCCCTCTTTGTGTGCGGAGTTTAGGGTTCTCCATGCTAGGATCGAGGCCTGAGTAGGTAGAGGAAGAGAGGAAGTGTTCCAGGGCTTCCACATATCAATTGGTCCATGTTAACTGCTAGATAATAATCTTTTATGTCTACCCATCCTCCTCCTCCTGCTAGTTTATGGGCGGTCAGCTTTCAGTAGGCGCATCTGGCTCTCTTGCCTTGCCACACAAAGCTATGCAGGGACCTGGAAAGTGAGTTTAGTATATGGAGTGGTATGGGTATAGGGAGTGCCCTGAATAGATATAGAATTTGCGGTAGGATCATCATTTTATATGAGACTAGTCTGCCTGCCCAGGATAATTCCCATTTGGAGTACTGTTTTAGTTGCGCATTTATTCTGCTAACGAGTGGGTGGAAGTTCAGTGTTGTTAGATCTGAGGTTTTGTTGGTAAGGGCGATACCTAGGTATGGGATACTTTGTGGTGCCCACTTAAAGGGGAGGCTACTCAGGATGGTGCTTTTGGATGGTTCTGGGGCTCCTAGGCTTAGGATGAGGGATTTGGAGTAGTTAACCTTGTAATATGCGACTTGACTAAAGTCAGTAAGGACTTGAACAGCCTCTGGAAGCGACAATGTTGGGTTTGTGAACGATAGAATGACGTCATCTGCGTATAGGGTAATCTTGTGGTTTTGTGGTCCTATGTGGAAGCCCTGAATCTGAGGGTGGGATTTTAGTGCAGCCAATAGGGGTTAAATTACGAGGTTAAAAATGGTGGGAGATAAGGGGACAGCTTTGCCTTGTCCCATTCGTAATGTGGAATGGGGCAGAAAGTATGTTTGATGTATAGACTTGGGCAATAGGGTGAGAGTACAAGGCCAGGATTGCAGATAGTATGTGTCCAGTAAAGCCAAATTTCCTAAAAGCTTTAGTCATGTACCCCCAATGCACCCTGTCAAACGCCTTCTCTGCGTCTATTAAGAGTAACAGAGAAGGCGTTCGCATTCGTTCTTCAAAGTGAATAATGTTAATCATTCTTCTTGTCGCATCTGAGGTCTGCCTACCCCTGATGAACCCCATCTGGTCACTGCTTACTAATGTTGGTAAGATGTCTGAAAGGCCTTTAGCTATTGTTTTGGCATATATTTTTACATCCGCATTTAATAACGAGATGGGCCTATAGTTGGCTGGATTTGAGGGATCTTTCCCAGGTTTAGGTATAGTAATCACATGTGCTTTGAGCATTTCTTGAGGGAATTGGGAGAGGTGTGCTGACTCAGTGAACATTGAATTGAGATGGGGGACCAGGAGGTCACATAGAGATTTGTAGTATTCACTGGGGAGGCTGTCTGGTCCCAGTGACTTCCCGGGAGAGAGGGTTTTAATGGTGTCTTCTATTTCCTTATTGGTGAATGGGGCATTGAGTTTTGTTAAATGTTGTTGTGAGAGAGAGGGGATATTAGGGTATTTAAGAAGGTATCTATAGATTGTCCTGTAGGTTGTGGTGTCTGAGGATCATCCTTGAGGTTGTATAGATTCCCATAGTAAGTTGCGAATTGGTCCGCTATTTCCTGTGAGTTGGTGATTTTATGCTCTAATGAGGGATGTGATAAATATGCTATTCTGGATTTGGTTCTAGCGGACTTAAGTTTGCTGGCTAAAAGTTTACCTGCCCTATTTGCATTGGCGTAATAATTGGCCTTAGTGTGCTTCATGATGTTGTTGTGTCGGTGTAGTAGGAGTGTCCTTAGTTCCTCTTGGAGGGATTGGAGTGTGTTGGAGGTTTGTAGAGTAGTGTTGCGTTTGTTCTGGGATTCTAATCTGTGTATTGCTTCTGTAATTTTGTTAATTTTTGAGGTGCGTGCCTTCTTAGCTCTAGCGGCTTGTTGTATCAAGATGCCCCTCATGGAGGCTTTGTGGGCGTTCCAAAGTGTGAAGGGACTGTTCACTGAGGCAGCATTAAAGGAGAAGAATTCAGCCAATTTTTTTTTTTTAATTTTGGATTGGGTGGGGTCTTGTAGGATATCTGTGTTGCAGCGCCAGATAGAGATCGAGGGGGAGACATCCCTCTCCGCTATTTGAATAGAAATAGCAGCGTGATCAGACCATGTTATTTCATGGATCTTAGAAGCTGTGACCTGCTGCAACAGCCACTTGTCAGTCACAAACAGGTCAATGCGTGAGTAGCTCTGGTGTCTTGAGGAAAAAAAAGTGAAGTCTTTTTCGGATGCATGCTGGCACCTCCAGACATCATACAAGTCTTCGGAGTGAAGCAAGGTGCGCAGAGATGGGGGTCTTCCAGATGTGTGTGATGTGCTGTCCATATTGGGGTCTACCGTCAAGTTAAAGTCTCCACAAATCAGGAGGCGTCCGTGTCTGACCTTATCCATACTTTTGAGTAGGGTTCGGAGAAAACGTAGCTGGTGAGAGTTAGGTGGGTACAAGGTCACTAGCGTAAAGGGCTGTAAGTTGATATCACAAGTAACGATCATGTATCTGCCTTCCTGGTCCAGTATTGCCTCTTTGAGGTTGAAGGCAAGGGAGTCTCGGATTGCAAGCATCACTCCCTTTTTTTGTGGACAGGGTCGCATGCAAGGAAGATGTTAGGGTAGTGCTTATGTGAGCACTGTGGTGTGGCATTCTTTTGAAAATGAGTTTCCTGAACACTCAGTATGTCAGCTTTCAATCTGTCTGCGTCCTCCCATAGGGAGCGCCGTTTGGCCGGGTGGTTGAGCCCTCTGGCGTTAAGGGACATGCATGTAATCATTGTCTCTGAACGTTGTAGAATGTGTGGTGTTTGACTGGGTACTCACAGTTCTGTAGTTCCTTGATGGGCCGGGTTCGCCAGATGGGGGGGTCCAAGCCTCGAAAGGTGCCCTTATGGGGAAGTGTGGTTCTTGTGCTAATATAGACCAGTTGGAGTTCTTGATCGATGAAGTCCTTGCTAGTAGGATATTTCATAACATGTACCGAGTAGGAAGAAATAGAATTGTAGTCGTTATATTGTAACTTGAACCGAACTTAGAAAACAGATTACATAGTAATAAAAAAAGAATAGGATCCGGTGTGTGATCCTGAGACTAAACTGGGTTTGCCCATTGGGGCAGGGGTGTCTAGTAGGAAACATTTCTAGTGGTGACACGGAGGGGATTTTATCTCTTGTGTGGCTGATGAGTGAAGCTGAAGCGGTCTCTACCGCGGTTTCTGTGTGATTTTTTTTTTGGAGACTACTTGCCATTCATCCCCTGAATGGGACAAGTGTTGGATGTTCTGGGCAGGTTGTGGTGGGTCAGGTAAAATTCCCCATTTGCGCAAGGCTTCTAGGCCTTCCTCCAATAAGGAGACCGTAATATTGGTCCCGTTATGTGTGATGGACAAGGTGGCAGGGTGCTTCCATTCATATGGGACGTTATGGTTCCTGAGCGCCTTCGTAATAGTCGCGAGGTTGCTTCTCCGTTGCAGTGTGTGCCTAGAGAGGTCTGGAAGTGGCTGTAGCATGGCATATTGCTCCGGCAGGCTACCAGCTTTCCTTGCCGTGGCAAGCAGCTGTTCCTTCACGTGAAAAAAGTGTACTCTTAGCAGGACATCTCTAGGGGTTTCAGCGGGCAGGAACGAGGGTTTTGGCACTCTGTGGATCCTGTCAATTATTAAATCCTGTATGGTTAGGTTTGGGGCTATTGTGGAGAATATAGTCAGAGCATATTGCTGGAGCTGTTGGGGGGGCACCGATTCCGGTATTCCCCTGATTTTCACATTATTTCTTCTGCTTCTGTCCTCTAAGCTCGCTATTTTGTCCTTTATCCAATCTAGTTCTTCTGTGTGCCCGTTATGTGCATCCACAAGAGAGTTGAATGGGGCAGTATATTCACTCAAGTCTTCCATTATGCTCACCCTGTTCCCCAAAGCTAGAACTTCCTTGTGGCAGTGCTGGATGTTGCCTAGTAGATCCGTTGCTAATGAATCCCTTAGGGAAATAAGCATGTCTTTTAGCATTACATCTGACACTGGCTGGCCCAATGTGGGGAAGGCCTCTATAGGGTCAGTTCTAGTATTCCCTCTGTCCATGGCGTCGGCCTGCTGCTCTCCCATGTCCATGCTTGCTCCCTCGTCCTGCCTAGGTGGGGAGTCCCTGTAGGGTTTGTATTTAGCCGGGGTTCTCATTGTGGGGCTACCATCCTCTGTGTACTCCCCCTTGTGTGGGACTATGTGCCGGTTACCTGATCTGGCCGTTTTCACTGCCGTCTGATCCTCCAGCTTCCCTGCATGCTCTGAGCCGGCGCCATCTTGCTGGGGGCCTTTCGCCATGGAGGCAAAGAACTCTGGCATTTTTTGGAGATGTGCAGGTTCGTTCCTGTGTTTGGACATCTCCGTGGCTTCTCTGCCTCTCCCAATGTCGAATCCGTCCGTTCTGGGCGTTGTTTGCGGCGGTTCGGTGGCTTATTTTGTCTGTCCCTCCCGCTGTCTGGCGGAGCTCTCTCACTAAGCAGCCATGCTGGAGCTCGGCCAGACATGCCCCCATGTCTGTGTAATCTTGAGGTCTAAGGACCTCAAGTCATATCAAACTCGGACCAAAGTAGTGCAGGGACTAGTTTGAAGTTGGTGCGACTTGAAGTCACAAAGCTATGAATAGGGATGGGCCAAACACCACCCGGTTCAGTTCGCACCAGAACTTGCGAACAGGCTAAAAATTTGTCTGAACATGCAAACGCCGTTAAAATCGATGGGACTCGAGCATGAATAATCACAAGTGCTCATTTTGAAGGCTTATATGCAAGTTATTGCCCTAAAAAGTGTATGGGGAGTTTTTAAATCAATTGTTTTTTCAGGAGCAGTGATTTTAATAATGCTTAAAGTGAAACATTAAATATTCCTTTAAATATCGTGCCTAGGGGGTTCTCTTAGTCTGCCTGTGAAAGGGTGAACCTCTGTGATGTTTAGAACAGTGCCAGAGCAAAATGTCATTTGTACATGAAAAGCTGTCATTTAAAACCTCTCGCGGCTGTAATGTATTGCCGTTTCCCAGCAATATAGACAAAATCACTGAAAAAGCATTGCTTTGCCCCCACCAGTCCATACCCTTCAGGTCTGCTATGGATTTCAAGGGGAACCCCGCTCCAAATTTAAAAAAAAAAAAATTGCGTAGGGTTCCCCCAAAGTCCGTAACAGATCCTTCGGGTCTGGTATGGATTTTAAGGGGAACCACGCCCAAAATAAAAAAAAATTGCATAGGGGTCCCCCCAAAGTCCGTATCATGCCCTTCAGGTCTGGTATGGATTTTAAGGTTAACCCCGCCCCAATTTTATTAAAAATGGCGTAGAGGTCCCCCCAAAATCCAAACCAGACCCTTAATGGAGCACGCAGCCCTGGCATGGCAGGAGGGGGTGGGGATGAGCAAGCACCCCCCTCCGAACCATACCAGGCCACATGCCCTCAACATGGGGAGGGTGCTTTGAGGTCTCCCCCAAAGCACCTTGTCCCCATGCTGATGGGGAGAAAGGCCTCATCCCCACAACCCTTGCCAGTGGTTGTGGGGGTCTGCGGGCAGGGGCTTATCAGAATCTGGAAGCCCCCTTTAATACAGGGCCCCCAGATCCTGACCTCCCCCTATGTGAAAAAGTATGGGGTACATTGTACCCATACCCATTCACCAAAAAAGGAGTATAGTGGTACAAAAAACAAGAGGCAGTTTTGACAAGTTCTTTATTGTGTAAAATAGCTTGTCTTCTTTCTTCTTTCTTCCTACATCTTCTCCTGCCCCGGTCCTTCTTCTGCTTCTTCTTTCAGTCTTCTTCCTATCTCTCTTTGTCTTCAATCTTCATCTTCTTCCTTCTTCTTTCACCACCGCTGCTCTCTCACTGCAGCCGTGCCGTCCAGAGGTGTCTCCCAGAATGGGCGCTCTTCAGTTTGACAGTTCTTTTATAAGGAGGGGCGGGGCCACCTGGTGATGTAAATGGGTGACCCGCCCCCTCTGACAACATATGACATCAGAACGGGGTGGGGTCACTTGGTTATGTCACTGGGTGGCCCCGCCCTTACCTATAAAATAAATGTTAGACTGCAGACCGCCCATTCTGGGAGATGCCTCTGGACTGCATGGCTGTGGAAGTGGGAATGGGAGCAGTGAAAGCAGAAGAAGATGAAGATTGAAGACAAAGAGAGGAAGAAAGAAGACTGAAAGCAGAAGACCAGAAGAAGGACAGGGTCAGGAGAAGATGTAGGAAGAAAGAAGAAGAGTTATTTTGCACAATAAAGGACTTGTCAAAAACTGCCTCTTGCTTTTTGTAACACTACACTTGGGATCTGGTGCCCGCGTATTAAAGGGGGCTTTCAGATTCTGATAAGCCCCCCTGCCCGCAGACCCCCACAACCACCGGCCAGGGATGTGGGGATGAGGCCCTTCTTTCCATCAACATGGAGACAAGGTGCTTTGGGGGTTCTCAAAGCACCCTTCCCATGTTGAGGGCATGTGGCCTGGTATGTTTCAGAGGGGGAATGCTCACTTGTCTCCACCCCCTCCTGCCAGGGCTGCATGCTTGGATAAGGGCCTGGTTTGGATTTTGGGGGGACACCCTATGCCATTTAAAAAAAAAAAAAAAAATTGGCGTGGGGTTCCCCTTAAAATCCATACCAGACCTGAAGGGCCTGATATGAACTTTGGGGGGGACCCCCACATCATTAAAAAAAAAAAATAGTGTGGGGTTCCCCTTAAAATCCATACCAGACCTGAAGGGCCTAGTTTAAATTTTTAGGGACTAGGGACTTCACATCCTTTTTTTAAATTTTGTCATGGGGTTCCCCTTGAAATCCATACCAGACCCCAAGAGCCTGGTTTGAATTTTGGGGGCCCCACAACCTTTTTTTAAAAAATTTTGGTTCCCCTTAAAATCCATACCAGACCCGAAGGGCCTCGGGTGTTGGCGGTGCCAGAGCTCTGAAACATTACCCTTGTAACGAGGATCAAGAAGGGTTGCCAGCCAGTAATGGTCCCTCTCCTTGATACCACAAATCCTAGGGTCTTTTTGCAAGCTTTTCAGAATCAGAGAGCCCATGCAGCGTACGTTTTAGGAGGCATGAGTATCCTCTGGGTCGCTGAGGATGACATTATCAGGAATTACCATCTCCCAACCACGTACAACTCCTTAAGTTTGTGGGGACTGAAAACCATGATCCCTTGAAGACTGCTGTGTGTTACCGTTCACATCCATGCTGACACAATCCTCCTGTGTGTTTGGCGGCTCTGCAGGATTGCTCTCTGCATAAAGGGGGCCTTGAGAGGAAAGGAAGTCCTCTTCTTCTTCCCACTGTTCTGCCTCAAGTGCTCTGTCCATGATTCCATGAAGTGTGTGCTCCAGAAGGAATATTAAAGGGACATTGTCAGTGATGCATGCATTGTTGCTGCTCACCATCCTTGTGGCCTCCTCAAATGGTGACAGGACAGTGCATGCATCCTTGATCAGTAGCCACTGACATGGCGAAAAGAAGCCAAGCTCCCCTGAGCCTGTCCTGGTGCCATGCTCACATGGGTACTCTTTGATGACCCTCTTCTGTGCGTGCAGTCTCTGCAGCATTGCCAATATTGAGTTCCACCTGGTGGGCATGTCACAAATGAAGCAGTTGGTGGGCAGGTTGAATTCCTGCTGAATGTCAGCCAGGCACTGGCATTGTATGAATGCCGGAAATGACCACATACTTTTCTGGCCTGCCTCAGGATATATGGTAAGCCTGAGTAACTGGTCAAGAAACGCTCTACCACCAAATTCAAGACGTGTGCCAAGCATGGAACATGTGTCAAGTATCCCTGTCAGAGGGCAGGGAAAAGGTTGGGGCCATTGTTGCATACAACCACACGTGGCCCAAGCTGTCGTGGTGTCTGCCACCTCTGAGCCTTCCCCCGCAGAGCTGACAGAATCTTTGCCCCAGTGTGGCTCCTGTCCCCAAGACAGACCAACTCAAGCACCACATGTCATCTTTTAGCCTGACTGCTTGCGTAGCCCCTTGAACGCTTAGGGAGCACTGCAGGTTCAGAGGACAATTCTGCAGAAGAGGCCACAGAGGTAGAAGAAGAGGAGGGGTGGAGGAGGCAGATGTGGCAAAACCACCACCAGCTTTTCGGAGGAATGATAGTGGAAATAGCTCCAACACTGAACCCTGTGCATCGTTCCCAGCTGTCAGCAGAGTTACCCAGTGTGCCATGAATGAAAGGTAACGTCCCTGACTGTGTCTGCTGGACCATGAGTCAGCGGTAATATGAACCCTACTGCTGACCACCCCTTCCAACGAGGCCAAAACATTGCCTTCCACGTGACAGTAGAGAGCTGGAATGGCGTTACATGAAAATATATTTCTTTTGGGAACCTGTCACATTCCACAAATTCATGAAAGGCAGAGTCTACCAGCTGAAAAGGCAGCAGTTTTAGTGCTAGCAATTTGGCCAAGCTATCATTAAGACGCTGAGCATGTGGATGGCTGGGAAAGTATTTTTTTTTATGGTTCAGCAACTGGGGTAGGGATATTTGCCTGCTGAATTCCCCTGGTGGTGTACTGCTAGGAGATTGACTGCAAGTACTTGCACGCATTGCTAGACCTTCATTCCCCTCAGTGCAGGTTTTGGAGAGGACTGGAGGTATAGAAGTGGTTGAGATCCCAGATGAGGAGCAAGGAGAAGTCTGC
The DNA here is from genome assembly GCA_018402905.1 of Glandirana rugosa. Classification (NCBI taxonomy): domain Eukaryota; kingdom Metazoa; phylum Chordata; class Amphibia; order Anura; family Ranidae; genus Glandirana; species Glandirana rugosa. Next base: position 617,290 of record BLSH010142522.1, on the reverse strand, counting down.
CTTGTTTTCTGGTGTGGGTTTTTCAATGGACTGCATGGCTGGTCGTCATATGTCTTGTCAAGGCAGTAGTACCCAAGCGGCTGGAGTTCTGGCCGCGCTTGACCCACTTCAGACATAGATTGCAAATGTCAACTGTGCGATCTACTGCACATGTGTTGAAAATGTCTACACCAAAGAACTTTTGAAAGTCAGCGGGGAGCCAGCAGCACCCTGCACCTGTGGAGCTCTGTGGTCTGATGCAATTGGATGACTGCCCTTAAGCTGGCCCCTGGAGGACATCCTGCCTTATTGGAGTTGTGCCTCCTCTTCCTCCTCACTTTCCTCCTCTCTAGAGTTGAGCGAACCTGGACTGTAAAGTGCGGGTCCGTACCAAACTTTGGGGTGTCCGGGGCCCGGACCTGAACCCAGACTTTTCAAAAAAAGTCCGGGTTCGGGGTTCGGGTATTTTATTCCACATGTTGAAAAGCTGCCAAGGGCAGCCAATCAACAAGTGTTTCACTGGTTTTCCCTAGAAGCCATCACAGCCATGCCTACTAATGGCATGGCTGGTACTGGCCAGTGCACCATGTGACCCAGCCTCTATATGGGGCTAGAGTCACTGTGCTGAATGTCATATGCTCTATAGTTTAGGATAGTTTAGGGAGAGGATGCTGCTGGCTCTGTGAGGGACAGATTGCAGAACATCTCATCCTGCATTACTGAATGATCTGATTGTGGACTAGGGAGAGATACTAGTACTGATGCTTTGAGGGACAGATTGCACACCCCATCCTGCTGCACAGAACGATCTGACTGGACTAGGTAGAGTCTGTTGCTTTAAGGGAAAGATTATTCTTATAAAATCATCATCAAGTTGTACAGGGAAAGGTTCCAGCTGTTGCTTTAAGGGAAAGATTACTGTTCTAAAATCATCTCCAAAGTGTATGGGATAATTCTATTGCAGCTGCATAGAGCCATATTACTGTTCAAATATAATTTCCAAAGTGTATGGGAAAAGTCTATTGCAGGCGCATAGAGCCATATTACTGTTCTAAAATCATCTCCAAAGTGTGTGGGAAAAGTCTATTGCAGGTGCATAGAGCCATATTACTGTTCTAAAATCATCTCCAAAGTGTGTGGGAAAAATCTATTGCAGGCGCATAGAGCCATATTATTGTTCTAATATTTAGAACAAAAATATGGCTCTCTATGCGGCTGGAAGAACAGTAATATGGCTCTATGCGGCTGGAAGAACAGTAATATGGCTCTATGCGCCTGAAATAGACTTTTCCCACACACTTTGGAGATGATTTTAGAACAGTAATATGGCTCTATGCGGCTGCAATAGAATATTCCCACACACTTTGGAGATGATTTTAGAACAGTAATATGGCTCTAAGCGCCTGCAATAGACTTTTCCCACATATTTTGGAGATGATTTTAGAACAGTAATATGGCTCTATGCGGCTGCAATAGACTTTTCCCACACACTTTGGAGATGATTTTAGAACAGTAATATGGCTCTATGCATCTGCAATAGATTTTTTCCCACACACTTTGGAGATGATATTTGAACAGTAATATGGCTCTATGCGCCTGCAATAGACTTTTCCCACACACTTTGGAGATGATTTTAGAACAGTAATATGGCTCTATGCGCCTGCAATAGACTTTTCCCACAAACTTTGGAGATGATTTTAGAACAATAATCTTTCCCTTAAAGCAACATCTGGAGGCTTTCCCTGTACAACTTGGAGATGATTTTAGAATCTAAAATCATCTCCAAGTTGTATAGGGAGAGGTTCCTACTGTTGCTTAACCACTTCAATACCAGGCACTTAGAACACTTCCTGCCCAGACCAATTTTCAGCTTTCAGTGCTGTTGCGATTTGAATGAGAATTGCGCGGTCGTGCGACGCTGTACCCAAACAAAATTTTTATCATTTTGTTCCCACAAATAGAGCTTTCTTTTGGTGGTATTTGATCGCCTCTGCGTCATTTCTGATCACCGCTATAAACGAAAAAAGACCGAAAATTTTGAAAAAAAAATAAAATTTTTCTTTGTTTCTGTCACAAAAATTTGTATAAAGTACATTTTCTCCTTCACTGACCGGCACTGATGTGACTACACTGATGGGCACTGATGAGGCTACACTGACGGGCACTGATGAGGCAGTACAGATTGGCACTGATGAGGTGGCACTGATAAGGTTGCACTGATGATGGGGCACATATGCAGCACTGATGGGCGGCACTGACAAGCAACACTGACAGGCACTGATACGTGGCACTGATGGACACTCCTAGGCGGCACTGATAAGTGGCACTGGGCACTGATGGGCACTGATAGGGGGCACTTTTAGGT
>BLSH010142522.1:592977-603798 GCA_018402905.1 Glandirana rugosa | reverse complement strand
TAAATGTTATTACATTCCCCACATGAGTGTAAACACTCGATGACATATATGTGTATATATACCGTACACCCCCGAATGTGCTGATATATAGTGTACACTCAATACGCTGTATGTGTATATACAGTAGCTCACAAATGTGAGTACACCCCTTACATTATTGTAAATATTTTATTATACATTTTCATGTGACAACACTGAAGAAATGATACTTTGCTACAATGTGAAGTAGTGAGTGTACAGCTTGTATAACAGTGTACATTTGCTGTTCCCTCAAAATAACTCAACACACAGTCATTAATGTCTTAACCACTGGCAACAAAAGTGAGTACACCCCTAAGTAAAAATGTCCAAATCAGGCCCAATTAGCCATTTTCCCTCCCCGTGTCATGTGACTCGTTAGTATTACAAGGTCTCAGATGTAAATGGGGAGCAGGTGTGTTAAATGTGGTGTTATCGCTCTCATTATCTCATACTGGTCACTGGAAGTTCAACATGGCACCTCATGGCAAAGAACTCGCTGAGGATCTGAAAAAAAGAATTGTTGCTCTACATAAAGATGACCTAGGCTATAAGAAGACTGCCTAGACCCTGAAACTGAGCTGCAGGACAGGCTACACTCAGAACAGGCCTCGCCATAGTCAACCAAAGAAGTTGAGTACACATGCTCAACGTCATAACCAGAGGTTGTCTTTGGGAAATAGACATATGAGTGCTGACAGCATTGCTGCAGAGGTTGAAGGGATGGGGGGTCAGCCTGTCAGTGCTAAGACCATATGCTGCACACTGCATCAAATTGGTCTGCATGGCTGGCGTCCCAGAAGGAAGTCTCTTCTAAAGATGAAGTACAAGAAAGCCTGCAAACAGTTTGCTGAAGATGAGCAGACTAAGGATATTGATTACTGGAACCACGTCCTGTGGTTTGATGAGACCAAGATAAACTTATTTTGTTCAGATGGTGCCAAGCGTGTATCATGGCAACCAGGTGAGGAATACAAAGACAAGTGTGTCTTGCCTGCAGTCAAGCATGGTGGTTGGAGTGTCATGGTCTGGGGCTGCATGAGTGCTGCCGGCACTGGGGAGCTACTTCATTGAGGGAACATGAATTCCAACATGTACTGTAACATACTGAAGCAGAGCATGATTTCCTTCCTTCGGAGACTGGGCTGCAGGGCAGTATTCCAACATGATAACGACCCCAAACACACCTCCAAGGTGACCACTGCCTTGCTAAAGAAGCTGAGGGTATAGGCGATGGACTGGCCAAGCATGTCTCCAGATCTAAACCCTATTGAGCATCTGTTGGGCATTGTTAAATGGTGGGTGGAGGAGCACAAGGTCTCTAACATCCACCAGCTCCGTGATGTCATCACGGAGGAGTGGAAGAGGACTCCAGTGGCAATCTGTGAACTCCAGGATTGAGAGAGTGTTGGAGAATAATGGTGGCCACACAAAATATTGACACTTTTGCGCCCAATTTGGACATTTTCATTTAGGGGTGTACTGACTTTTGTTGCCAGCGGTTTAGACATTAATGGCTGTGTATTGTATTATATTAAAGGGACAGCAAATTACGCTGTTATACAAGCTGTACACTCACTACTTTACATTGTAACAAAGTGTCATTTCTTCAGTGTTGTCACATAAAAAGATATGATAAAATATTTACAAAAATGTGAGTAGTGTACTCACTTTTGTGAGATACTGTATATATACTAGACTGTATATATTTTAAGACACCACGTCTAGTAGTGTATTTTCCTGGCCATACCTCACGTCAGCACACAATGGGTTAACACCTCCACAGGAGCTCACATAACCACCTGTTTGTAGCTGAATAAAAGACAGCCCCTCCCCCACTAAAGTGTTCTTTTTTTTGTCTGCTCCAGGCCACCTGTGGATTGCTGTTGGTAAGTAGTTTTGTTGCTGGATATCCCCCCTACTGAACCTGCCCCTCCATGTTCAGCCTCTCATGGAGTTGGAAGACCCAGAATGTTAGATGTAAACCTTCCTGAAACTGGGTATCCTTTGTGATGGGAGCGGGCAATGTTTCTTGTACAGCACTTCTACAGGTGTGGTGTGAGGAAGCTCTGCAATGTCACCATTGGGGTTTTCCTGTCTTGTATAGGTAGCATGCCCTTTCCTGGCTTTGTTGTCAGTCCGAGAGCGGCGGTGGATGATGTCACAGAGGGCAGGGGGACGGGGGCACGGGGTAGAGTCTGGCAGTCACCAAGCAACAGCATCAGTCTAAGAGCCGGCAAAGGATCTGATTTCTCTCCATCTCTCTGCAATTCTGCCAGTTTTCTCTGTGCAATGAAGACTTGTTGCTGTTTGATCCCCTGCTGTGCTGTTTTCCTGGGGGTTAGACACTCTGACTGGCTTTTGTCTCCTGTCTGCTTCTGGAAGGCTGTTTGGGCTCACCTGCTGATGCTTGTGAAGTAAGTGGATGAAAGAAGATATGCCTTAAAAGGGACAGTGTACCTGCTTTTTCTTGGTGACAGAATCATATTTTTTTGCATGAGCCCACCACGCCTGTCAGTGGCACAGAAGATTAGCAATAGTACGAGGGGGGCAGCATGGGACATGTCTTCAAAGGAGTGAAAGAATGCTCAAGGAATGCAAATAGTATGTTGTATTGCATGATTTTAGGAGCAGAAGCCCTATAAGCAAACACATAAGACCCACCACTGGTCATCCCCATGACCAGGTCAAACCACATGGGTGGCTTTCATGCTCCTCAAGCAGCTCATGTGCCAATGGGTCACATGCAGTTTAAGCAGCGCAGTTGTAAATGCCTTGCCAAGCCCTGTATGCATATTGGCCATTAATCGGCATGAATTGTCTCAAATGCCAATGGATAAGGAAGCGTATGCAGCAAATATCCATGTCACAGGCAAGACGCAGGCCCAACCATTGCAGACGCATGGAAATCTTTCCAAATGTGAAAAAGGAAGGATTTCTTTTCCCATAATGAAGGTGTTAAAAGCTCATTGATGAAGAATGGGAGAGATATGATAAGAAGACCAATTTATAGTAATGGTCTCCAAGCTTTATCCAATGAAGCTGGCTGATGCATGTTTAAGCAAAGCACTTCCAGGAGTGCATGGGGCCTGCCAGCATCTGGTGTGCAAGTGTCTCTGCCTTTCAATACCCTTAGGAATCCTACGGATTGGCAAGTGGACTTAAGGCTGGTTCACACCAGATGCAGTCCAATGCGTTTTTATTTGAGTAAAAAATGCATGAACAGTGTTTACTATGGATTCCAATGGCCTACCCCACCCCAGTGCAGTGTGTTCCAGTACAGTCAACTGAAGGAGAACATATCACATTTTTTTCTCTATAGAACGCATCTGTAACATGACAAAAGCATTGAACACCTCAGAAAGGTGAATGCAGAAAGATCTTTTCAACTCAGAAATTGTGGTAAAACTGGCCTGCAGACTTGCAGAAAATCTATACAGCAGCTGGTTTTTGCCTGTTGACTAGCAACAGCGTTAGCTGTGATGTTTAAAGCAATGCAAAAAAATGGCCTTTAATTCAAGGGGAACTGGCAGGAATGGACATGGTTCTGGAGGACTTGAACCTGGCTGTTGACTTTTGGCCGAGGCTTCAACAGACTAGTTCTAAGGCTGGCACATTAAGTCATGGCAATGGGAGCCTTGTGGTGGCGCCACTGGAGGGTGGCTAAAGCTTCCACACAAGCCCTTTGTAACATTCTCCATAATGGGAGGTTGTTGTTTGGTAAAACGTTGGACAAAGTCAGTGACAGAAGAAATGTCCAGAGTGTGGCCACAGTGTAATAAAAGGAAGGAGCCGTCCTTTTTGCTCAAGTCGGTCGATCTTCAGAAGGGTTCAGGAAGCCAAATCTTATAGGCCAGGCTGAAATTTACCAGATCACAGTGAAGGGCACTCAAACTTCCTGTTTACATGGAATCAAAACCCAGAGAAGGTTGCTAGACATGTGGAAAGTCTTTGAAGGATCTTGTCCTAGAAATCCCTTTTCCAAGTTCAGTCAACTAGTGAACAAACAGGAAAACAGTTAAGCCCTTCTTAATCTGTGAAGGATCTTGGAGCAGTTTATCATACCTGAATATGTCAAGTGGTTTTTCCAAAACTGCAAAATTTGCAAATTGACAATCTGCCTATGAAGAGTCATGGAGACAGCATTTATATCAGCCAGTAATTGCATTGCCCCCATTGGGACATTTTACGAAGACCATTCCAGTGCTGCCTTGAACCAGGTGGCACATGGAGTCTTTTCAACTTGCCTTCCTCAGTCAATGGGATGGGCTGCTTATGGATCAGAAGTAGAGTTGAGCGAACCCGGACTGTAAAGTTCGGGTCGGTACCGAACTTTTGGGTGTCCGGGACCCGGACCCGAACCCGGACTTTTCAAAAAAAAAGTCCAGGTTCGGGTCCGGGGTTCTGGTATTTTATTACACGTGTTGAAAAGCTGTCAAGTGTTTCACTGGTTTTCCCTAGAAGCCATCACAGTCATGCCTACTAATGGCATGGCTGTGATTGGCCAGTGCACCATGTGACCCAGCCTCTATATGGGGCTGGAGTCACCGTGCTGCATGTCATATGCTCTCAGGATAGTTTAGGGAGAGGATGCCACTGGCTCTGTGAGGGACAGATTGCAGAACATCTCATCCTGCTGCACAGAACGATCTGATTGTGGACTAGGGAGAGATACTAGTACTGGTGCTTTGAAGGACAGATTGCACACCTAATCCTGCTGCACAGAACGATCTGACTGGACTAGGTAGAGTCTGTTGCTTTAAGGGAAAGATTATTCTTCTAAAATCATCAAGTTGTACGGGGAAAGGTTCAACCTGTTGCTTTAAGGGAAAGATTACTGTTCTAACATCATCTCCAAGTTGTACAGGGAAAGGTTCCAGCTGTTGCTTTAAGGGAAAGATTATTCTTCTAAAATCATCATCAAGTTGTACAGGGAAAGGTTCCAGCTGTTGCTTTAAGGGAAAGATTAGTGTTCTAAAATCATCATCAACTTGTACAGGGAAAGGTTCCAGCTGCTGCTTTAAGGGAAAGATTAGTGTTCTAAAATCATCATCAATTTGTACAGGGAAAGGTTCCAGCTGTTGCTTTAAGGGAAAGATTAGTGTTCTAAAATCATCTTCAAAGTGTGTGGGAAAACCCTGTTTCAGCCGCATGAAGCCATATTAGTGTTCTAAAATCATCTTCAAAGTGTGTGGGAAAACCCTTTTTTAGCCGCATGAAGCCATATTAGTATTCTAAAATCATCTTCCAAGTGTGTGGGAAAACCCTGTTTCAGCCGCATGAAGCCATATTAGTGCTCTAAAATCTTCACAGTGTGTGGGAAAAGCCTGTTTCAGCCATATGGAGCCATATTAGTGTTCTAAAATCATCTTCAGTGAAGATGATTTTAGAACACTAATATGGCTCCATGCGGCTGAAACAGGCTTTTCCTACACACTGTGAAGATGATTTTAGAACACTAATATGGCTCCATGCGGCTGAAACAGGTTTTTCCCACACACTTTGAAGATGATTTTAGAACACTAATATGGCTCCATTCGGGTGAAACAGGGTTTTCCCACACACTTTGAAGATGATTTTAAAGACTAATATGGCTCCATGCGGGTGAAACAGGGTTTTCCCACACACTTTGAAGATGTTTTTAGAACACTAATATGGCTCCATGCGGGTGAAACAGGGTTTTCCCACACACTTTGAAGATGATTTTAGAACACTAATATGGCTCCATGTGGGTGAAACAGGGTTTTCCCACACACTTTGAAGATGATTTTAGAACACTAATATGACTTAATGCGGCTGAAACAGGGTTTTCCCACACACTTTGAAGATGATTTTAGAACACTAATATGGCTCCATGCGGGTGAAACAGGGTTTTCCCACACACTTTGAAGATGATTTTAGAACACTAATATGGCTCTATGCCCATGCAATAGGCTTTTCCCACACACTTTGAAGATGATTTTAGAACAATAATCTTTCCCTTAAAGCAACAGCTGGAGGCTTTCCCTGTACAACTTGGAGATGATTTTAGAATCTAAAATCATCTCCTAGTTCTATAGGGAGAGGTTCCTACTGTTGCTTAAAGGGACAGATTATTGTTTCTTGCACAAAATTAAAAAGTGCATCTACATTGCTGGTTTAAAAAAAAACAAAAAAAATCCAAAAATAAAAAAAACTGTGTTGGCTACCTCTTCCTCCTCCACCCCACTTTCACCGCCTCCTCAACCTCCAACTCCACATCCACCTCCATTTTTGATTTTTTTTTTATGTGATTTTAGCTTAGAAATTATTTTAAGTTATTTCCCTATCCCCATTTCTTTGTAGGGCACTTGTCCGACCCTTACCCCCATATTAATTCCTTTTGCAGACCTCTAGGACTCTCCAGGACTTTGTTACAGCCATTTTTGTGCCGAAAAGTTCGGGTCCCCATTGATTTCAATGGGGTTCGGGGTCCGGGTCAAAGTTCGGGTCAAGTCCAGACCCGAACCCAGACTTTGTCCCAAAGTTCGGCCGAACCAGCAGAACCCAAACTTCCAGAGGTTCGATCAACTCTAATCAGAAGGTCTTTGTGTCTGCAAAAGTTGGCAAGAATGGAAGTTTTGGACACCAGTGTGCCTCTTTTTTGTGGTGTGCTTCTCAGCCCAGGAGATGGAATGATTCTGACTTTGGATGCCAGTCTGCCTCCAGTCTGAGGAGACCAATGCAATGGCATTGAAGCCTAGTGACTGACTTAAATTAAGTCGGTTTTGTTTTTATAGCATTGCAAACCCTTCAGGATCTTTTTTTCAAGAGCCCCGAGTGAAGTTGATATTTGACACCAAGACAGCAGTAGCTTACATTGCCCACCAAGTGTCTGTCTTTTCCTGTTACTTTTTGTAACATAAACTTTTCACTGGTTGGAGAGCCGCTTACAGTTAACCACAGTTTACTTACTGGAAAGGCAGGATCCACTAACGGATCAGTTAGGCAAATTATTTTACAACAATACGTATCTCAACTAGTATTGGCTCTATGGTGCATTCCATCAGTAGTTCTCATAGAGTCCACTGAACAAACAGCTTCCAGTATTTGTAATAAGTTACAAAGGTGTAGTGATAGAAAGGTGGATTCACAATACCATGGGGTTTTTCCCATTGGTGTCTGTCTTCCTCCAGTGTCCTTGATTATGCAGATTCTTCTAAAGATTTGGAGAGAACACGTTTATGCCATACAGGTGCTTTCACCTGTCGAGGGGGCCTTGATTTTCATTGCTTCCCCAGATGTCATCAGCACCACCAATCCCGTTCCTGGTCAAACTAGATCTTTTATGCCAAAGTCAATGGCAGCACCCCAATCCAGTGAGACTCTTAATAGCCTGGCTATTGAATCAGCCAGACTAGTGGTGCAGGGATTCTCATCCAAGGTGATTCAGACCTTGAAGAATACAAGGCCATGAACGCCATATATGAGGATATGAAAGAAGTTTGCTTAACAAAGTTTTCTCTCCGGTGTCCCTAGCTCTAGCCAATATCCTGAACATTTTTTACAATCGGCGCTTGAGGTGTGTCTGACATACAACTCCATTTATAGTACAGGTCTCTGCCTTTATACTCTTTTTTTGGGCTAGGGGAAGAGCCATCAAACAAATGCTTCATGCAGGCCATAATCCATATACAGTCACTAAGGAAATCCTTGTTCTCTTTCGTGGGACTTAGGTTTGGCTCTGAAAGCACTAGTACAGGCATCCCATGCTCTAATAGCTTCATTTCCAGTGTGATTCCAGTGTGGTTCCTAGTGGTCGTTCCTCTGACAGCGGCTGTTTCATACAGAAGGAGGTTGGAGACTGCAGCAAATATCCCTTTTGTGTCTTTTTACCAGAAATAGTGATACTACATTAATTTTCAAAGCTCAATTCTAAAGTGGTGTGCAGTTTTTAGGAAAATTGGGAACAGTCCCTCCGGGCATTCACACGGAGTCACCGAGTACACAGCTGGAGGACTACAGGTCCTTACACAAGTTGCGACCAGTATACATGCAAAGGTCAAAAGACCAAGGACAGTGGATAGTCTTTTCATTTCACCATCAGGTTCATGAGTCATCTTCTCTTGGTTTACCAGGGTGAATAGATTGGTATTCAGGAAGTAGGCCTTTCTGCCTAGGAACAAGTGCAAGCTCCTTCGAGTGGCAGCTTTGGGGCAGTTATGCCAAAATTTCAGTGGAAGATATACTTTTATACTTTACGGGCATGCAGTCAGAAAGTTCTGCAAGGTTTGGGATGAAACCTATATATATATATATATATATATATATATATATATATATTGGCTTTGACAGCTTTCTTTGATTGTCAAGGTTTCTTTTCCTGTGTTCTCTACTTCCCATTTATTCAGCTAGTTATATGCCGTTGTGTGCTGACGTGAGGTATGGCCAGGAATGTGGAAAATTGTTATCACATGCTTACCGTAATTTTCCTTTCCTGGCCTATCCTTACGTCAGCACAGGACTCCCTCCCTAGTGGCCTGTTGCAGGCTGTTATTGTACACCTTAGTGGGGGAGGGGCTGTCTTTAATTTAGCTACAAACAGGTGGTGATGTGAGCTCCTGCGGAGGTGTTAACCGATTCTGTGCTGATGTGAGGATAGGCCAGAAAAGGAAAATTACGGTAAGTAATTTATAACAATTTTCCATAATATACCGTACACCCCCGAATGCACTGATATATAGTGTACACTCAATACACTGGGTATATATATATATATATATATATATATATATATATATATATATATATACTAGACTGTATATATTTTAAGACACCACGTCAAGTACTGTACTATATACCGTACACCCCCAAATGCACTGATATATAGTGTACACTCAATACGCTGTGTGTAGATATATATACTAGACTGGAGACATTATTTTGCCCCTGTACAAATCATTAGTAAGATCTCATCTGGAATATGCAGTTCAGTTTTGGGCACCAGTTCTCAAAAAGGATATCGGAAAACTGGAGAAAGTGCAAAGAAGGGCAACCAAACTAATTAGAGGCATGGAGGAGCTCAGCTATGAGGAAAGATTAGAGGATCTGAATTTTTTCTCTCTTGAGAAGAGGAGATTAAGGAGGGATATGATCAACATGTACAAGTATTAATGTTTGACTGCCTTATCTATGCATCTATTTCATGATTATAACATCTTATGTCATCTGTATGTTCAATGCAATACTTCAATAAACTTTATTGTTGAAAAAAAAAACACGTACAAGTATATAAGTGGGCCATATAGTGAACTTGGTGTTGAGTTATTTACTTTAAGGTCATCACAAAGGACAAGGGGGCACTCTTTACGTCTAGAGGAAAAAAGATTTCATCTACAAATACGGAAAGGTTTCTTCACAGTAAGAGCTGTGAAAATGTGGAATAGACTCCCTCCAGAGGTGGTTTTGGCCAGCACGGTTGATTGCTTTAAAAAAGGCCTGGATTCTTTCCTTAATGTAAATAATATAACTGGGTACTAACATTTTTAGGTAAAGTTGATCCAGGGTGAATCCAATTAACTCTCGGGGAATCAGGAAGGAATTTTTTCCCCCGTTATAGCAAATTGGATCACGCTTTGCTGGGGTTTTTTGCCTTCCTCTGGATCAATTGTGGGTGAAGGATTGTATATGGAATTATTTGGTTATATACAGTATATATATATATATATATAAATGTTTTTTGTTTTTTTTTGTTTAACTAGATGGACTTGTGTCTTTTTTCAACCTGACTAACTATGTAATAGTGGATATTCATGGGGAATGAATTACCTTTTTTTTTTTTTTTTAATGATATAGTATTAGACAAGTTTATTTTTATACTCCTACCTCCACACCTGGAGCTTGGTCCCTTCAAGTGGCTGGACAACCGGTTCTTTATTAGTACCTTGATCTGTGGATGTCTGACGCCCTGGATGCCCATGATTGAACCCGACCTGCATGTCTGGAAACCAGCCCGGTCCCTTCAAGTGGTTTGATGACGGGCCTTTCATCGCTATTCCATCCTGTGGATGCCTGATGTCCTGTGTTCCCGAGGTTGAACCTGACCCACATGCCTGTAAACCAGGTATATCTGGTAAGAGTACCCTATACATACATGGTGGTGTTTTTACCTTGCACAGTTGAAGATTTATTTCCCAGTCTTTTTCAGTCACTCCAGATTTTTTATGTTTCACTTCAAGAGATACATTTCTTTACTGGTGGACTAATTTAATTGAACTTTACCTCACCATACATTGTGTGGCTGTATAGACTTTTTATTTTTTGCACATTTTGGGTTTATGAAAACTGAAAAGGGTGGTATTGCGCTTAGGATATAGATGGAAGCTCAGCGGCTGCCCTCCAATAACTCCCTCCCTGTGGGGGGGAAACAACAGACTCTACAATAGTTGGATATGGCGCTGTCTGAGTGTGAAGAATAGGTTAAAAATATATTGGGAAAAAAAGTGCTAGTATGATGTGCTAGTATATGTTAAATATCTGTAAACATTAATAAGGTGCTCATATAAAACTAGTATAGGAAACAGTGACTCTTAAGGTGCAAATGTGCTTAGTACTCTTCCTGTGTGAACCATGTAGGTGTTTTATGCAAATATTGAGGGAAAAAAACTTTCAAAGTGCAGTTATGTTAGATAATATTTCTATGGTGTTCAATCATTTGTAATAAGCATAAAACATGGTATAAAGTGCATAGTCCATTAAACCTTCAATGTTGACCCCAAGGGTATAATGCAAGATACATATACTGCTATTGTCCTAATATAGTTCACAACAGTGTGAGTCTGTCGC
>BLSH010142522.1:547027-567052 GCA_018402905.1 Glandirana rugosa | reverse complement strand
AAAACATGAGGTGAGAGGACATTTCCATTCCGACATAAGTAACACTAACTAAAGAAGGTCTTTGAAAAAGTTGTAACAAAGAGGTGGGGAGGTTTAGTTCTATTATAGCAGTAACCGGTATATTCCGGTAAAGTTCTGGAAGGTCTTATTTTAGTTAGACACGGACAAAATTCAGGCAGATCTACACGTAACGGGTGAAGCGTGATAGGTTTCGTAGGAAAACAGCTTACGACCACATTTCCCTCAAGTACAGTTAGTAATGATTATCAAGAAGTCAGAGAAGGAATTGCAGGAACTCTAGATAGTTAGTAAAAGACGACAGATTTTCTACACTCTATAGTGAGTGGCATAGACTCTGTTTTCTCAAGACTGGGACAATATTTGGACCAGTTCCTACAGCCACTGACGAAAAAGGGGAGGTCACATCTTTTAGACAGCAGAAAATGATTGATAGATCTCAAGGACGTTAAGGAAGAGACTGAAGAACTATTAGTAATGATTGACATGAACTCCCTTTACACCAGCATTCGACAAAAGGATGCTTTGGATAGTGCGAAGTGGGCAATGCACATCTAGACGGACTTAAAACAGGCACAGATTGATTTTATTCTGGAAGGTCTTGAAATGGCCTTATATGGCCAATGACGATATTATCTTGATTTGGAGGGGTGGAGAAACAATGTTGAAAAAGTTTCTGGAAGAAATCAATCACAATGAATACAGCCTTACCTTTACAGGAGAGTGGAGTACAAAAAAAATTGACTATCTCGATTTGACCATATTTAAAGATGAAGGAAGGATAGAGACAAATACTTTTTTTTAAAAAAACAGACCGCAATGGATACATCCCCACCAAAAGTTGCCATCACCCCAAATGGGTTGCTAGCATACCCAAGGGTCAATATATGCGCATCCTGAGAATTTGCAGTAAGATAGAACACTATGAAGAACAAGCAGGAATTCTAACAGAAAGGTTTGTGGAAAAAGGATACAATCGGAACAAACTAGATAAGATCAAAAAGATGTTTTTTAGATTCATAGTATGTCAGAGTATTATGATTTATAACAGCCCATGTGCCCAGCTGCGATCCCTGAGTGATTAAAAAACATATATGCCCTGTTTGTGACAATTTGTTTCAGTATTACTTTTAATTTGATCATCCCAGCAAACATTTTTTGTGATGGAGCCACAACAATATGGCTACTTACACATTAGGTCTGGTCCACATAAAAATGGCGGCTAATTAGCATGAGGTGAAGCACCTGTAACTAGGACTATATAATCCCGGGAGTGTACCAAGATGGCACCGCGCCAGTAGATGTCCAATGACGAAACGCGTAGGGTGGCGCCATACGTCTTATGTCACTTCTGGTAACCCACGGTGAAAAGCAGACAGCACAGCGGACTGACCCAGGGAGCTGGGTGGATACGATTTACACACGCTTGTCATACTTTCAATATTGTGAGTGGATTTTATTGGTTTTACATATTAAAGCTTGTTTAATATACTACACAAGATAGAGGCTCATCAATTTACATGTACGTTTCTTGAGGAGATGTCTGGTCTGTGAACATACTACAGGATCATTTGAGAGATTCACGCTGACACCCCCTGGTGGGGAGTGTGGTCCGGTGAGTGTTTTCATAATTGGGGAGCACAGAGCACAGAGCTTACTCACCTGGCACACATAATTGGATTGAAGTGAACACAAGAATCTTCTTCTAGGTGGCGTCTTTTTCACCAATTTGGACTTTATATAAATACGTGGCACAGTTTACAGCACTAGTTTACCACTAATATTGTTGTGTTTTATCGCTTTTTGATTTATTTATTGGCACGTTTGCACTTATAATTTGTTAATTAATTTTTATTTGTTATTTATTAATTATTAATTTTCTTTTCATTCATTTATATATATTATATATTATTTTGGATCTCCAGGTATACATATATTCACCAACTTTATTATCAAATATTCATCAATTTTGTATATTTTTATACTTGTTGCATTTTCATGTGACACATCAGCCCTTTATGACAACACAGATACATACCACAGATTAGAAATCCACAGAGTAATTTATATACACACCTTTTTTTTTTTTATCCAAAACCAAGACACAGTAGAAGTTGATTAAATTATTATTTTTTATTATTTATTATTACCCATGATTTATTATTTATTATTACTTTTTTTTCAGTAAAAGCTTTATTAGAGTTATATAATAACATAAATGATACAGAATAACGAAATTGCACCGTTGTATAGGATCATGTATCGGGCAGGTAGAGACATTATAAACGTATAATAACACAGCAGAGTATTATAGTGATACTATTGCTGTGTGCAACCGAGTGTGATTCTATATAATAAAAGAAAGAAAAGAAAAGGGTGGTAAATCCACAGGTTGATTAAAAGGGCAATATATAAATAAATACCCCCATATCTGGATGGCTCGCGGTCACCTGGGCTCACACCTGTAGGACGTCAGCTGAAGGCGTAGGTCAAACTGCAATCCGTGCATATTAGGGGTGTTAAAGTTTCTTCTATGACTTGGTGTCTGGTTAAGATACGTTAGCGCAGGGTTAAGGTGAGCACGTGGTCTCTTTCCCATCTACGTGGGGAGAGAACTTTATGTTGGTCTCGTGTTCGGTGGCCCGAATTGTGGGTGGGTAGGTGTATTTATTATTACTTATTTACTGAGGCATCAGGTTCCTGAACAACATCATTTTATTTATTTATTTATTTTTCATTTATGAACCAATCAAGGTATACTTTAATTAATATTAAAACAAAGAGGTAAAAAGAGTTGCGCCAGATCCACCATAAAAGATACCGATCAGTTACTTGGGGGGAGTGTTTAAATCTTTTTGAGGAGTCTTTCCTGGGACTTCTTTGGTCCAGTGGGCATGAAGCGGGGGTGTGCTTGGTAAGAATGGATGCGAAGGAGCCCGGGGTGTGAGAATGCATAAAATGCTCAGCTTCCTATGGACTATGATGGACTATGAAAGGAGAGCTGATCTCCATTAGGTGCTTTCAGCCGCAGAATAGCTGGGAATGCCAGCGTGAATTTAATCTTATGTTTAAAGAGCTCTGAACAAACATTTTGAAATGCTTTCGTTTTTCTTGGCACTTTGATTGAGTAGAACTCCTTGAAATGAGGCTGGCGGCACTCCAGGTTAATGCAATATAAAAATTTATTGAGATCCCAGAAAGATCATCCAAAAAGTAAACATAGGAACAGGATACAAAAAATAGGTTTTTGTAGAGCAGCTGAATGGTATACGGTTGGCACTTTGATTGAGTAGTCGGCGAATATTACATTTTTTACTCCGTCTATTTGTAGGGACCTCTGTTGCCTGATTTTTTGCAAAATAGCATGTTTTTCAGTGTAGTTAAAATATGTGGCTATTATTGGCCATGGTGAAGTATGATCAGAGGCTGGGGGTCCTAGGTGGTGAACACGCTCAACCTGGCATGGGTCTGGGTGGCTTAGGGCTTCTGGTATTTTAATGGAGCAAAAGCTGGCTAATGCTTGGGTCTGGAGGGATTCTGGGACACCTACAAAGTGCAGGTACTCCTTCTTGACCTATTCTCCGTGTCCTCAAGCTTCTGTATGATTTATTTTATTAGTTTGTCTTGCATTTGGTGCATTTGGTTTGAGCTTTGGGTCTGATACAGTTCATCATCAATATTGGAGATCTGTTGCTCAGCTTCATTCAATCTGGCTGTGTGATCCTTCAGCTCTCTACTGATCATTACCGTGCCTGCCTGCACTGCTTTCTCGACCGACTTGACTGCATCAAGTTCAGCTCCCGTGAGCAGATACCCAGTGGCACAGGAGTTTAAAAATGTCTATGCACGTTTATAGCAGACTGGTGCTGTGTCCGCAAGTACACAGAGTTGAAAATAAAGCAGAAATAACCCATGTGAATAGACTGGGGGAGTATAGTAGTACCCCATTATATAGTAGAATACATTTTCATGATGCCACTACTAGAGGGAGGAGGAAAGGCAGATCAGAACATACAGCAATATTTCAATGGGGAGGACAATGTTGTTAGCTCTCAAGGGAGAGGTCAAAAGGAGAAAGTTACTTCAAAGACTTATACTCGTCTGAGAGAATAGGCTGTGAGGCAAAGGTTTGAGGTGGATCAGTCACTTGGGGCTATCATTATGGAAGTCCCCTGAGTGTTTAAGTCTTTTTGGGGAGTCTTTCCTGGGGCTTCTTTGGTGCAGCTGGCATGAAGCAGGGGTGTCCTTGGTAAGAATGGATGTGTAGGAGCACGGGGTGAGAGAATGCATGAAACGCTCAGCTTCGGATGGACTATGAAAGGAGAGCTGATCTTCATTAGGTGTTTTCAGCCGCAGAATAGCTGGGAATGCCAGCATGAATTTAAACTTATGTTTAAAGAGTTCCAAACAAACATTTTGAAATGCTTTCCTTTTTTGCCACTTCGATTGAGTAGTTGGCGAATATTACAATTTTTACTCCGCCTATTTGTAGGGACCTCTGTTGCCTGATTTTTTTTGCAAAATAGCATGTTTTTCAGCGTAGTTAAGATATGTGGCTATTATTGGCCATGGTGAAGTACAATCAGAGGCTGGGGGTTCTAGGCGGTGAGCATGCTTAACCTGGCATGGGCCTGGGTGGCTTAGGGCTTCTGGTATTTTAATGGAGCAAAAGCTGGCTAATGCTTGGGTCTGGAGGGATTCCAGGACACCCACAAAGTGCAGATTACTCTTTCTTGACCTATTCTCCAGGTCCTTCAGCTTCTCTATGATTCATTTTATTTGTTTGTCTTGCATTTGGTGCATTTGGTCTGAGCTTTGGGTCTGATACAGTTCATCCTCAATATGGGAGATCCGTTGCTCAGCTTCATTCAATCTGGCTGTGTCTTCCTTCAGCTCTCTACTGATCATTACCGTGCCTGCCTGCACTGCTTTCTCGACCGAGGCGACTATGGTTAGAGCAAGGAGGGCCACTACCGCCTGAGCTATCAGCTCTGTATTGCAAGGATCCTGTGGAGGTATAGCTGGAGCAGGGCCGTCACTCACCTCCATCCTCATTGTGGCCGCCATGACATGTGGCACGGCCTGCTCGCCGGCTTCTAAGGATCGCAGCATTTGGGAGGATCTGAGGCTGAGACTTGTCCAAATACCGATCCATTCTGCGGGCGGGTGTCAGTGACCAATGTGCGGGCACTTGAAAACCCTCTGGGTGGGCTTTTTAGGCTGATTTGCGGGACTCACAGTGGGAGCTGAGATGGCGTGCAGCTAGTCCATGAGGCGCCGGAACCAGAAGTCATTCAGCTTACTTAGCTAATGATGTTAAAAAATAACTCATGCCTAGTTTAGTCTCTACATACAGCACTCCTGAACATTTTGTGTTTCAAAGTGAAAACACAACTAGAGCTGCTGGGCAATTATTGCCAATTAATTGAGGAAGAAATACTGTTTCCAGGGGCAGTTCGTCTTTTGACCAATCTATTGCCTTATTAGCCTTTAGTTATAATTAGAGTTGAGCGGACACCTGGATGTTAGGGTTCAGCGGGTTCCGCCGAACGTCGCGAAAAAGTTCGAGTTTGGCCCCGAACTTGACCCCAAACCCCATTGAAGTCAATGGTGACCAGAACTTTTAAGCACTAAAATGTCTCTAAAAAAGTCCTGGAAAGGGCTAGAGGGCCGCAAAAGGAAGCAAAATGGGGGTAAGAGTAGGACAAGTGCCCTGCAAACAAATGTGGATAGGGAAATAACTTAAAATCACATAAAAAAAAATGGAGGAGGAGGTGGATGTGGAGTAGGGGGTTGAGGAGGCCTCAAAAAAAGAATAAGTTGACTTAAGTATACCAATGGCTGTGTGAGGCTGGTAAAAATGTCTATTCTGCACAAGGTACAGACAAGTCTTGTGGGATCCATGCCTGGTTCATTTTATTAAACGTTAGCTTGTCCATTGGCTGTGGACAGGCGGCTGCGCTTGTCTGTGATAATGCCCCCTGCCGTGCTAAACACACGTTTAGACAATACACTGGCTGCAGGGCAAGCCAGCATCTCCAAGGCATAAAGGGCAAGCTCAGGCCATGTGCCCAATTTGGAGACCCAGAAGTTGAATGGGGCAGACCATCAGTCAGCACGTGTAGGCGTGTGCGCACATACTGTTCCACCATGTTGCTGAAATGCTGCCTCCTGCTAAGACGTTGCCTATCAGCTGGTGGTGCTGTTTGTTGTGGAATGCTGCTGAAAAAGCTTTTCTACATTTTGGCCATGCTAACCCTGCCTTCTGAGGTGCTGGCGGTGCCACAGCTGTGTTGGCGACCTCTTCCTCCTCCTCTGCCCACGAGCTGCGTTGGGTGCCAACCTGCTGTGAACACGGTTCCTCCTCCTCCTCATCCTTGTCCTCCTCATCCTCCAGAACTTTGCCCTGGCTTGAATTTTTTTTACCTGGCCTATGTTGGTGCAGGAACCCACCCTCCGAGCCACTTGTGAATGAATGGCCTGATAATCATGGAAATGACCCCTCTTCCTCCTCCTCTTCCTCCTGTGCCACATCCTCTTCGATCGTCGCCCAAAGTGTTTTTTCAAGGAGACATAGAAGTGGGATAGTAACGCTGAGAACAGCGTCATCGGCACTGGCCATGTTGGTGGAGTACTCGAAACACCACAATATGATACACAGGTCTCGCATGGAGGCCCACTCATTGGTGGTGAAGTGGTGCTGTTCTGCAGAGCGACTGACCCATGCATGCTGCAACTGAAACTCCACTATTGCTTGCTGCTGCTCGCACAGTCTCTCCAGCATGTGCAAGGTGGAGTTCCACCTTGTGGGCAGGTCGCATAGGAGGC
This sequence comes from Glandirana rugosa, assembly GCA_018402905.1. Lineage (NCBI taxonomy): Eukaryota > Metazoa > Chordata > Amphibia > Anura > Ranidae > Glandirana > Glandirana rugosa. The sequence goes on along the minus strand of BLSH010142522.1, from coordinate 560,206 downwards.
GGTGAGCGGGAAGGCTGAAGTTCTGCTTCAGCGCAGACAGGTGAGCAGCAGCAGGGTGAGAATGCCGAAAGCGCACTTTCTGCAGCAGCTCTGACATATCCGGGTAGTTTTTTAGAAATTTCTGCACCACCAAATTCAGCACATGCGCCAGGCATGGGATGTGCTTTAAACCAGCTAGGCCCAGAGCTGCTATGAGATTTCACCCATTATCGCACACCACCAGGCCGGGCTTGAGGCTCAGTGGCAACAACCACTCATCGGTGTGTTGTTCAATGCCCATCCACAGCTCCTGCGCAGTGTGGGGTTTATCCCCCAAACATATCAGGTTTAAAATAGCCTGCTGTTTTTTCCACCTGGATGTTCTGAAGCTGATGGTGAAGGTGTTACGCTGACCGGATGAGGAGGTGGTAGAGGAAGAGGAAGGGCAGTAGGAGGAGGAGGCAACAGGAGGCAAAGAGAAATGCCCTGCAATCCTCGGTGGCGGAAGGACATGTGCCAAACGGCTATCCACCTCAATCCCACCCGCCACTACATTTGCCCAATGTGCAGTTAGCAAGATATAGCATCCCTGCCCATGCTTACTGGTCCACGTATCAGTGGTTATGTGGACCTTGCCACCGATGGCGTTGCGCAGTGCACACTTGATCTTGTCCCTGACTTGTTTGTGCAGGGAAGGGATGGCTCGCCTGGAAAAGTAGTGGCGGCTGGGAACCACGTACTGTGGGACAGCCACCGCCATCAGGTTTTTAAAACTGTCTTGTGTCCACCAGACGGAATGACAGCATTTCAAAGGCCAGGAATTTTTAAATGCTGGCATTCAGGGCCAGGGATCGCGAGTGGGTAGGGGGGTACTTCCTCTTTCTATCCAGTGTTTGGGAGATGGACAGCTGTTAGTTTCCATGGGACTATGGTGTGGAAATGCTTGTGGATGGTGGCGGACATAGTGGCGTTGCTGTCACATCGTCTGTTTGCTGGGTGGCAGGTGACACTGGCACTGTAGAGGTGGAGGAAGAGGCCGAGGCTGCAGCAGAAAAGGAAGCAGGAGGAGCATGAGACCTTTTTTTGATTTTGAGGTGCTTATTCCACTGCAGCTCATGCTTTGCATGTAGATGCCTGGTCATGCAGGTTGTGCTCAGGTTTAGAACATGTATGCCTCACTTCAGGCTCTGATTGCACAGCGTGCAAACCACTCATGTCTTGTCATCAGCACAATGTCTGAAGAACTGCCACACTGGGGAACTCCTTTGAGCTGCCTTTGATGTGCTAGGACCCTGGGTGCGGTTGGTAGTAGCAGACGTACTGTCTAGGGGATGGTCGATCCGCTTTTGCAACCTGCTTCCTCTTTTGCTGTATTGGTGCCTCTGTGCGACCACCACCTCTTCCTCCAAAATGCACACGCCACTCGCATGACCTTCATTCCATGTGGGGTCTAGGACCTCATCATCCTCCACATCATCTTCCACCTACTCTTCACCACTGCCCTCCTTGTCAGTCTGCACACTGCAGAAAGCCGCAGCAGTTGGCACCTGTGTATCGTCATCATCAGAGAGGTGCTGCGGTGGTGTTTCCATGTCCTCATCCTGAACCAGAAGTGGTTGGGCATCGGTGCACTCAATGTTTTCCACTTCTGGGGCAGGACAATGTGGATGGCCCACGGAAAGCACACCAGCAGAGTCATCAAAAAGCATAAGAGACTGCTGCATGACTTGGGGCTCAGACTGCTTGGCTGATTTACAAGGGGCTGAGGTGAAAGACAGATGGTCATGGGGTTCAGGTGCCAACTCTGAGCTTTCAGCAAGGGACCCGCTGGGAGACAATGTGAAGGAACTGGAGGCATTATCAGCCACCCAATCTACTATCGCCTGTACTTGTTCTGGCCTCACCATTCATTGAGCGGCATTTGTGCCTACCATATAACGTTAAAGGTTCTGTCGGCTACTCGCACCTGAGGAAGGTGTTTCACTTGTGCGTGTAGCTGGCACAGATCGACCACGTCCTCTCTTTGCAACAGGAGCTTCACCAACACCAGCAGCACCAGCAGCACCATGACCACATCCCTTATTTGATGCTCTCCTCATTCTGGACGCAAATGTACTATTTAGCACAAATTTATATTATTTTTTAAAACGGCAATGTGCAATTTTGTGCAAGAAATGCACAGCAAGGTGCAAATGTACTATTTAGCACTATTTATTAATAATAATTTTAAAAAAATAATATTAAATTGTTATTCTTTTTTTTTTAAACCAGCAATGTAGATGCACTTTTTATTTTTGTGCAAGAAATGCACAGCAAGGTGCAGATGTACTATGTAGCACATTTTATTAATAATAAAAAAAAAGAATAATACATTATTATTCTTTTTTTTTTTAAACCAGCAATGTAGACTCCCTTTTTATTTTTGTGCAAGAAATGCACAGCAAGGTGCAAATGTACTATGTAGCACTATTTATGAATAATAAAAAAAAGAATAAAAAATTATTCTTCTTTTTTTTTTAAAACCAGCAATGTAGACGCACTTTTTATTTTTGTGCAAGAAATGCCCCGCTGGCCACAAATGTAGTATTTAGAATATTTTTTTTAAAACCAGCAATGTAGACCCACTTTTTAATTTTGTGCAAGAAATGCACAGCAAGGTGCAAATGTACTATGTAGCACTATTTATTAATCATAAAAAAAAAGAATAATACTTTTTTTTTTAAACCAGCAATGTAGACGCACTTTTTAATTTTTTGCAAGAAATGCACAGCAAGGTGCAAATGTACTTTGTGGCACTATTTATTAATAAATTATTATTCTTTTTTTTTAAACCAGCAATGTAGACGCACTTTTTATTTTTGTGCAAGAAATGCACCACTGGCCGCAAATGTAGTATTTAGAATATTTTTTTTAAACCAGCAATGTAAACGCACTTTTTAATTTTGTGCAAGAAATGCACAGCAAGGTGCAGATGTACTATGTAGCACTATTTATTAATAATAAAAAAATAAAAATAAATTATTATTATTTTTTTTAAACCAGCAATGTAGACTCACTTTTTATTTTTGTGCAAGAAATGCACAGCAAGGTGCAAATGTACTATGTAACATTATTTATTAATAGTAAAAAAAGAATAATAAATTATTATTCTTCTCTTAAACCAGCAATGTAGACGCACTTTTTATTTTTGTGCAAGAAATGCACAGCAAGGTGCAAATGTACTATGTGGCACTATTTATGAATAATAAAAAAAAATAATAAATTATTAATCTTTTTTTTTAAAACCAGCAATGTAGATGCACTTTTTATTTTTGTGCAAGAAATGCACCGCTGGCTGCAAATGTAATATTTAGAATATTTTTTTAAACCAGCAATGTAGACGCACTTTTTAATTTTGTGCTAGAAATGCACAGCAAGGTGCAAATGTACTATGTAGCACTATTTATTAATAATAAAAAAAAGAATAAATTATAATTCTTTGGTTTTTAAACCAGCAATGTAGACACACTTTTTATTTTTGTGCAAGAAATGCACCGCTGGCCGCAAATGTAGTATTTAGAATATATATTTTTTTAAACCAGCAATGTAGACGCACTTTTTATTTTTGTGCAAGAAATGCACCGCTGGCTGAAAATGTATTATTTAGGTTGAATAAGTGTTTTATTTCAAGAAAAGAAAAGGCAATGTGATAACAAAACATATATGGGTGTAGCATCACCCTATGGATACAGTAGATTCGAAGATGAGTAAAGAAATCACAATGCAGAAATGTGGAGTACAAAAAGGAGCAGTGCAAGTGCTCAACTTGTCATAATAACACATAACCAATCTCTATGTCGAGCTATAGTAGTGTCAGCAACTTACACAATAATGCAAGACCGCTTGTGTAACATGTTCAGGTTAAATCGAAATGACACCATTTTACTCATGATAACTCAAAACTATACATATCTATTAAGAGAGAGACAAACAAAAAGAAAAAAAGGGAGGCGTATACAATAAGAGGGGAAGAAAAGTTGGGAAGACTAGCACAAATAGCGAGCGGAAGGATCTATAAGTCCCTAAAAGAAGAGAAAGAAGGAAAAAGGAAAGGTAGAGTATAGATAGTAGCGTGTCGGGCAGTCGGGAGGGGGCGCCAGTCTGTCAAATAAGTAATGAAATGAAGCCTGTCCACAAGACCCGAAGGGGCAGAAGGGCACGTACCAGGGGGACCTGCCTCCCAGTCCCATCAAGTGAGGAAGGTCTCCTGAAAGGAAGTCATGTTCGAATAGTGTGACCATATGCTCCATCTTGCGTGATGTTTCTCCCTGTTCTCAGTTTCGGAGGCCTGCATCTCCTCCATTAACATTATATCATTAATCGTGTTAACCCACTGATGGGTCAGAGGGATAAGTTCCGTCTTCCAATGTCTGGAAATTACTTGTCGAGCCGCCGACAAGAAAAACCTGAGGGGGTTTTGTTTTTGCGTTTTGATAGTATCGGGTAGGATTGATAAAAGTGCTATCTTCGGGGAGGGGGAGAGTTGTTGGTCGTAAATTTTATTGTATATGTCAAAAATTCGTCCCCAAAATGGACGTATACATGGACAATCCCACCAAATGTGATATAGGGTTCCCTTATCTCTGTGACAGCGCCAGCATTCCTCTGGAAAGATCTTATGCAGAGACACAGGATCTCTGTACCATCTAGATAATAATTTGAAATTCTTCTCCTGAGCATATGCTGATATCGAGGATTTATGAGTGATTAGAAATGATTTCTCCCACTCCTCGGGGGAGATCTCAGTCCCTAGGTCCACACACCACCGGTGGGTAAAGGGCGGAAGAACATTACGTGTATTAGAGAAAAATTCTTTGTAAATCAGTGACAGAGTGTGGTGGGGAGGTGCTGATAGGGTGCATAGTTCCTCAAAATAAGTAAGAGTTCTATGTGAGTCTCTTGTTTTGTGTATCGTTGAGCAGTATCGATTCAAGCTAATAGATGTCAGCCAGTCTGTCGCAGACGAATGAGGTGTAGAGGGGGGTCTAAAGAGCCCAGTGTTAGGGTGGACAAAGTCCCTGGCTTCCGGCCATTGCAATCTGTTGTGGGAGCCTAAAGAGGCTCTCATGCCTCCAATGGGTAAAGATGGATTATCAAACAGGGGGGTTAGTGGGCTCGGGTCTGTGGTAAGCGATCTAGAGATGCGGTACTTATACCATATGGTTAAAGCTGCCCTGGTCAGGGGAGATAAGGAGGGGATAGATTTATAGATCCCGCCATGTCCCCACAAGAGAGCCCTGAGATCAGTTGGTGATAAGTCTTGTTCCACTATTGGGGCTGCTTTTGGGGCGGGACGGGGGAACCACTGTAATAGTCTGGATATTATAGCCGAAGCATGGTAAATTTCAAAATGGGGGAGCCCCGCTTTTCGGGGAGCATAAAAGTTTATGTTTAAGTCTGGGGGGTTTGCTTTGCCAGATATATTTAATTGCCATTGAGCGTAGAGCCTTAAAAAATGTGTTGGGCAACTGAATCGGGATCGTCTGGAATAGGTACAGAAATTTGGGTAAAACATCCATTTTCAGTATACTCATACGGCCAAACCAAGATGTCTGTATATTGTGCCAAGATTCCAACTGGCGCTTGATTTTAGTTAAGAGAGGAGCATAGTTTAGGGGATAAAGATCTGCGAGTGAGCATGGTATTTCAGTGCCTAAATATTTCAGCGAGTGAGATTGCCATTTGAAGGGGAAATTGGATTGTATACAAGTCAGTGTGGGGAGGGGTAAGTTAATGTTAAGGGCTTCTGTTTTATTCAAATTTAATTTGAAATTGCTGTAAAGACTGAAGCGTTGCAGCTCCTGGAGAAAAGAGGGGATGCTGGTGTGAGGTTGGGTAATATAAAGTCATCGGCATATAGTGACAATTTGTGGGAGGAGGTCGTTTGGATCCCTTTAATAGAGTGTTTATTTCGTATGGCTTGGGCTAAGTGCTCGATAACTAATGCAAATAAGAGGGGTGACAGGGGGCAACCCTGTCTAGTCCCGTTTCTGATATGGAAGGGGGTCTATCTATTACCGTTGGCGAGTACTTGAGCAGACAGGGAGCCATAGAGGGACATAATTTTGTGAAGCATATTATCGCCCAAACCAATCTGTTGAAGCGAGAGCCGAAGGAAGGACCACTCAACCCTATCAAAGGCCTTCTCAGCATCGCATGCGAGAAGGCAAGTGGGGATACCGTGAGTCTTTGAGTAAGAAATAAGATGAAGGGTCTTTGTCGTATTGTCTCGGGCTTCGCGGCCAGGTACAAACCCTACCTGGTCTATATGTATTAAATCAGGTAGGAGAGGAGCTAAACGTTCCACGTTGAGAATAACTTCAGGTCCACGTTCAGTAACGATATGGGCCTGTAGTTACCACACTGAGAGGCATCTTTCCCGGGTTTAGGGATCACTGTAATCTGAGCTTAAAGCATGGAGGAAGGTAGAGGGTGGGTGTCATCTATTGTATTAAATGCGTGTGCTAAGATCGGGGCAAGTTGGGCTGAGAACATTTTGTAAAAGCGGGGGGTAAAGTCATCCGGGCCAGGGCTTTTGCCGACCTTTAGGGTTTTTATTACGTGTAGAAAATCTGAGGAGGTGATTGGGGAGTCCAGGATTTGGGCATCCTGTTCTGAGATCGTAGGGAGAGCCGTTTCGTGGATAGATGAATGTAAATCCCCTAAGTAACTTGGTCTCTTGATGTGGGCCTTTGGGGGATCTAGGTTGTACAAGGCAGCGTAATATTTACGAAATTCCTACAATATCTCAGAGTTTTTAAATTTTTTGGTTTGGAAGGCAGATAGTATATGAGATATCCTGTGATTGTCAAGTCTAGGATGAATTGTGCGGGCTAGGTGTTTGCCGCACCTATTGGCATGAACGTAATATATGTGTTTCATTTTGTCTCTGGCTATCAGGGAGCTTTCTGAAAAAATTTGTAGAAGGTCTCTACGGGCATTAGAGAGCTGGACCAAGACTTGATCGTCCATTTTACGTTTGTGGGATGCCTCTAGTGAAGAGATGAGCGATAGTAATCTAGAGATCTCATGGGTTTGTTGCTTCTTCAGAGACGCCCCAAAATGGATCAAAGTGCCTCTGATGACAGACTTCAGTGCCTCCAACTTGGTGATGGGAGGTGTGTCATCTTTTGCGTGATCTGTGAGAAAGTCCCTGATAGTCTGTGAGACAGCCTGAACACACGGTTCATGTGACAAAAGATTATCGTTAAAGCGCCATGTCCGACCTCCCCGGGACAGGGTAGGCGTCCCAGTGAGAGGTGGACTGCCGCGTGATCTGACCAGAGTCTCATTCCTATGGATGAGCCCGGGTCTAGGTCCAACAAGGGTTGGGATACTAATAGGTAATCAATCCTGCTGTATGAGTGGTGTGCTGGGGAAAAATATGTGTAGTCCCTATCTGAGGGGTGTTGTATGTGCCACACATCTGTCAGTGATAAAGATGAGAGAAGGGGGGCGTGACCGGAAGCCGACGAGAGTGGACGTGTGCTCTAGGAGCTCCGCTAGAGCAAAGCACAATCTGCAGCAATCCATCCTAAGGAGAGCGAGGTGAGCAAAGCAGCCATTACATCTGAACTACCCTCCTCACCAGCTACACTTTGAGCCCAGGATCGCGCAGATCGGTGGCCGGCACCCGGGCACTCAAAAATCGAGGCCGCGGCTTTTGCGGCCTACGGGCGCCGGACCGCGCGGTAGTACTCTCGGAGCACCGCTCCCCCACCCACCAGCTGAAAAAGACAGGACACCCTTATGAACACCTGCCCTAACAGCGAGAACTAAAAAAAAAAAGAGAGCAAGCGCAGATAGTGAGAGAGAAAAGAGAAGCTCCCACCTGCCCTACATAAAATAGGCCCTCCCTCATTCACAGGCCCACCCGCACCTGGAGGTCCCCGAAGACCGACCTGAAAGCCTGGGGTGCCACCATAGTACCTGCGGAAGCGAGCGGTGCCACCCGTTTGGGCGCAGGTGCCCACTTTAGGCCGCGGCCTCGCCTCACGCCTCAGGCCTAGGCCGACGCCATCTTGATACACCCAGCACCTCAGACCGGCTTCAGACGCATGCCAAACAGATCCCACGGCGTCCCCATCCCTCAACATCTTATTGAGGATACACATAAGGGTCACGGGAGATCAAACTCAGGGTCCACTTTATCCGGTGCCTACTAAGGCCTACAATTAGCAACCAACCTGTGGAGCCTCACTGCTACGCTTGCCAGCAACACCACCATTATCTCCTATGACCTGACTGCTTCAAATCTAACAGTATGTCCTTTCGATTCCTTGGCTGATATGTAGCATTATATCCTCCAGGGGGGAGAGGAGAACTATACAATAAAGATGACAAATACATGATGTTCCGGATCTAAGACCCACCTCGCTATCTTAAGCCCCCACTCCACATCATTAGCACAAGTTCTAAAGGGGGCTATATTGTTTCCTTCCCTGGGATACTGAAGGTTACATGGGCAAGATTGGCTTCCAGAAACACACATACAGGGGATACAATCCACTACCCCAACTTCACCCTCATCAGCCTATGGAGCGATCTCTACTAAGGTCACAGTCCCCAGCCTCAAACAATATGACTGATTCACAAGATCCTTCAGACACACCAAATATGGCCGAATCAGATCACAGTCAAAAACTATGCAATCATCTCCAGATCCATCCTCTACAGTCACTGTTGCAGTCTTGGATGTGAAACTGCAGACCCTACAACATTACCAAAGAAATGGGGAAGATAGCCCAAGAACTCAGGGGAGAGATAGACAAACTGGGGGAGCGCACTGACACCCTAGAAAATAAATTTGACGAACTTGTGCAATATGTTCATGTACTAGAAGAAGACAACGCTTCCTTGAAACATACAGTCTCTCAGCTCCAAATGCAACAAGAAGACCTGGAGAATAGAGAACGCAGGCAGAACCTAAGAATTCGAGGAGTCCCTGAAACGGTCAGTGATAAAGAAATTAGACCTTATCTCTTGGGGCTTTTTGTTACCCTAGCCCCCCACATCCCAGACATAGGCTGGCGATTGGATAGAGCCCATAGATCTCTAGCACCGAAACCTCCCCAAGGAGCAAATCCAAGAGACATTATAGTCCGCTTTCATTATTACGAAAGTAAGGAGGCTTTGACCATAGCAACACGCAACAAATCACGTATTGATTTTAAGGGCAACAGGATCCAGATCTTTGGAGATCTCTCACCCATAACACTGGCTAAAAGACGCAACCTCCGATCTATCACTATGCACTTACAAAACCACCAGCTGCCATACCGCTGGGGATTTCCCTTCCGCCTCTCAGCCTCTAAAGATGGCATACAGTACTCCATCAGAGACCTTCATGAATGCGATCAGTTCATGCGGAACCTTGGACTGCCACCCATTCCTGAGGGAGAACTCCAACTGCCCCCTCTAAATGTGAGACCCCCTCAGACGCCAGCTAGGATATGGACACCTGTACGTCAGAAATCCCAAAGGTCTTCATCTACCCCCCAAAGATCAAATTCTTCCAGATTCCCCACCTGAGGATTGCATCCCCTAGAGAGACCTTATACCTTTGTATGGCTGAACTGAACTCAGCTCATATACATCTCAACCTGGAAGCCTTGAAATTCTAACTGTCCCAGAGGTCACCCCATGGGAAGATGTTGGGAACTTGTGTTTGTTTTTTCCCGTTTTTCTTCTCCAATCCTTCCTGGTAATACACTCGGGAATGTTAGTGCGACCGGAGTTGCACCCCTTAAAATCCTTGGGCGGCTGCCCAGGATTCCTGAGGTTTTTTTCGCCCTCAGGCCTTTCACTAATTTTTTTTTGTTGTTGTTTTTGTTTTTTCAGGTTTGACAATTTAATTGTGTTACAATTTCAACCTACAGTAATAGCACGAATTGCTTCTCTTTGTCTTTGTTTATGTTTGTTTATTTGGTACAGAGACAGTACCCAGACAAACATAGCATCACCATACATTAGATTTCTCTGCATGGTATTGAGTATATTTGTTTCAAGGTCATATTCATGTACTCTATTTGTTCAGGCATTGTCAGCATTATACAACTATGTAAGTCATGGCTCTTAAGATGTACTCTTGCAATGTTAAGGGTCTGAATTCCATTCAAAAAAGATGGGTGGCCTTGAAGGAATTCAAATCCTCAGGTGCGGACGTGATTATGGTTCAGGAGACTCATTTTAAAACGGTTAATCCCTTTAAATTTGCGGCCAAACAATTCCCTACAGCTTTTGTGGCCTCTGACCCTTCTGGGAAGGCCGGAGTCACAATCCTAATCAAACGATCCAGTAACTTACGTATCAGGTCTTCATTCCTAGACCCACAAGGTAGATTTATTCTCCTGAACTGTACTCACCTACGTACGCATTTTACCTTAGCTAATATTTATGCTCCCAACTCAGGACAAATAGGATTCCTCCAAAAAGTTTTTGAGAAATTACAATCATACTCACAGCCCTTTATGATACTAGGTGGGGATTTTAATATGTGTATGTCGTCAACTAGAGACAGATTTGCCCTTTTTCAGTCTACCCCCCCTGCTCAAGCTCAGAAACTCTCCACCTCTTTCCGCAAACGAATTAGATCTCATAATCTTTTTGACACATGGAGAATCCAACATCTGGTAGGCAAACAATATACCTTTTATTCTCCCCCACACAAAGTATATACCAGATTAGATCACTTTTTTGTTACTGCCCCACTGCTACCTGGTGTGGTCTCCTCGGAAATAGACCCCATTACGTGGTCTGACCACGCACCTATTACCCTTGACCTAAGTCTTTCAGCTCCTACCACTAAAACATGTCATTGGCGCCTTAATGAAACATTACTGAGAATACCCGAAACCCAAAATAAACTACAACAGAAAATCTCGGAATTTTTCCAACTAAATGAGGGGTCGGTTGCGGAGGTTTCCACGTTGTGGGAGGCCCATAAGGCTTCCTTTAGAGGGGAGTGTATTTCATTGAGCTCACGACTAAAAAAAGATTCGAATAAATTGAAAATAGAACTCTTGACGAGGTTGCGCACGGCTGAACAAAAACTTTTACAAGCACCTACCATTGATCGTTTGAGAAACGTTGTTGGGGTGCGCAACCGCATCAAGTCGTTAGCTATGAGCAAAGTTTCTAAATCAATACTATGGTCTAAACAAAGGTTCTATGAATATGCCAATAAGCCACACAGAATGCTCGTTCAAAAACTCAAACCGAGGCCACATATGACAATCCCAGGCCACCTAATACAGTCAGATGGCACACCAACTCATTGCCCCCAAAAAATGTCCCAGGTCTTTGGTAATTATTACAAAGACTTATATAACTGTCTGACTAAAGACCCAGCTTCTATATTTTCACAAGAAAAATTTAATTCCTTTATGTCCACTTTGCAATTACCTAGAATATCACCTGAACAACGCACCCGATTGAATACACCTATTACCCCTGAGGAGTTGACAGAAGTGATAAAACATCTTCCCACACACAAATCCCCAGGCCCAGATGGACTTCCATATTCATATTACAAAACCTTTTTACCTATCCTAGCTCCATATTTATTAAAGTTGTACGCTTCCTTACAAAAAGGCACCATCCCGCACACTCAATTCCTTAGCGCATTTACAACAGTATTGCCTAAACCAGGCAAGGACCCCTCACACCCAGATAATTACCGCCCAATTGCACTGATAAATTCGGACTATAAAATATTTACGAAAATCCTTGCCAATAGACTGTCCTCTATTCTACCGCATTTGATACATAATGACCAAGTGGGATTTGTCCCATCAAGACACGCAGGCGATAATACAAGAAGGACGATTGATCTTATCGATCTCTTATCTAAGACTAAAAACCCTGCTGTTGTCTTGAGTTTGGATGCCCAAAAGGCCTTTGATCGCCTAAGTTGGCCATTCATGTTTGCTGTCTTACAACAGTACGGTTTTTCAGGTTCCTTCGTTAGGGCCCTACAGGCATTATATTCCATACCCACATCACAAGTAAGGTTGTCCTCTCACCTGTCGCAGGCGTTCCCCCTTAGGAATGGCACAAGGCAGGGGTGCCCCCTGTCACCTCTGCTATTTATTCTTAGCTTGGAGCCATTGGCAGCAGCTATAAGAGCCCACTCAGACATTCGGGGGGTACGACTGCGGCAACGAGAGTACAAACTTTCCCTCTTTGCTGACGACATTTTGTTAACTCTAACACATCCTCACACCTCATTACCCTCCCTGCATAATCTTTTGGAATCCTTTGGTTCTATGTCTGGTTTTAAGGTAAACTCATCCAAAACAGAAGCCCTTCCTATAAACATTCCTAAAGCCCATTTGGATCCTTTACAGACCAGATACAGATATCAATGGCGCACTGGGTCACTCAAATATCTAGGCATACACCTTACCCCCACATACTCTACACTGTACTCGGCTAATTTTCCTCCCCTCTTTGCTGAAATCAATCGCCTTTTAACACAATCGTCTGCTCTTCCAATTTCTTTACTTGGAGGAGTTAATGTCCTAAAAATGTCAATACTTCCCAAATTGCTTTATTTATATGAAACTCTTCCTGTCCCCGTCCCATTGTCTCAACTTAAAACACTTCAAAGAAAATGCATGCGCTTCATTTGGAATAACGCATCTCATCGTATTGCTGCATCTGTGGTAACGGCCCTCAAACATAGAGGAGGACTGGGAGCCCCAGATCTAATTAAATATTATTATGCCTCTCATTTACGGGCACTCACCTCGTGGACGGCTAGAAAAGCCTCAAGTAGATGGGCTGAAATAGAATTGAGTATAACCACCCCAGTGCACCCATGTTATATGATATGGCCCTCATCAGACAAATATCTACCTCAATTGAAATCTTTATGCCTGGGACCTATGCTCTTTACCCACTCAATTTGGAACAAATGCTCTAAGCGTTTCTCTCTCTCTTCACCTTGCCCACCCCTTACAAATGTCCTCTTCAACCCAGAACAGGTGCTCCACTCACGGGCATTTACTCTCCGTATTATTATAAATTAATCTAGACCCCGAGGGTCAGGAGGAGATACAAACTCCCGGCAATGGTGTCTACGTCGTTATGCTACTCTACGCAATAAGGTTTACTTCGCGTACGTAAAAGAAACTTCACAAAATTCAACTCTGTTACCCT
>BLSH010142522.1:525308-545846 GCA_018402905.1 Glandirana rugosa | reverse complement strand
TTCTGGATTCACAAGACTAACAAATGTCAAGGTCAACAATAGATTAAACAAGTATTGGTAAATAAGGTGTCCTTGAGAGGAGAGGTCTCCGCAAGTCAGTCAACCCGCCTACCTGGATTAAGGACACGAAACGTGATCAATTTACTACTGAAGTGTTTTCAAAGCCGAGACCACTCTACCCAAGTCTCCCAATGAAGTGACAGTACGGGCCCTTGGATGAGGGTGTATCCCCGTACCGTCCCTTCGGGATCAAACTGGACAAGAGTATCGATAAACTCAGACAGTATAAAGTTAAATTCACGTAAACTTAAAGCGAAGACTCTTTGTAGCAATAAATAACTTTTAGCTTTAAGCTGGAACAGAGCTATATCAAACTCTGAAAACCCTAAGGTGGGGTACATGACTGGTGAGCAGGGGCGACTTACCCGCCCCGACCAAACAGAAGCGAAATTCAAATGCACTTAAATTGAAATATGACAGACTCAAATAGCTATGAGAACAGGTCAAACTAGGGCTTCCCTGCCATGCCCCTATGTGGGAGTAGGTTCCCGGGCATGACAGTGAAGTAACCCTCTGAACCCATCTCACCAGAGCCGAAACTTTTGTGAAGTCATCATTTAACTAGTGCAAAGCACAGGAATTAGGTCCATCCGCCCAACTGACTGAACGCCTCTGGAGAGGAGAGTTCCTGTGGAATAAATGGTTATGAACAAATTAGATAACAACTGGAACTGTAAACAATCAGAACACTTAGGTCTTAAGAAAGGCCTTAAGGCCAAGATTCAACTGTCCACTGCGGGTATCCGGACAGTTAAATGAAAAAGGCCCCCGTAGCGGGGACACAACGATAGAGGATCACATTCAAGAGGGGGGTCCGATCATCCCGCTGGGGATTTAGGTACAGAGGAGGAGGTTTGCCTTTTCTTTTTAGCTCTTTGTTGCCATCCTGTGTTGATGGGAAGTGCCGGAGTGGCGGCCTTCAATGGCCAGTCTGGGATGGCCATTTGGGGGAGTTCAAACGTCCCCAAGAAGTTGGGGAGGTCCCCTAGAGTGCACAGTATTGCCGACTTGCCGTCAGAAGAAGCCGAAAGGTAAAAAGGGAAACCCCACCGGTATTTGATGCGTTTAGCTTGGAGGGCATCTGTTAAGGGCTTAAGAGCTTTCCGCATTGCAAGTGTCATTTTAGAGAGGTCTGCAAGCAGCATGATAGGTGTTTCATTAAACAAAATGACGTCTTGTGCACGGGCTGGCTGCATGATTTCAGCCTTGGCTTTAAAATAGTGAACCCTACAGATGACATCTCGAGGGTATGCAGAGTTCGGATTGCAGGGGCCAAGGGCCCCATGGATTCGATCAATTTCTAACACAGAGTCCAGGGGCTTCTGCAGCACTTGATTGAAGATGGAGGTTGCAGCACTCTCTAGGTCTTTTGACTCAATAGATTCCGGCAAGCCCCTTATGCGAATGTTATTCCGCCTACTACGGTTTTCTTGGTCATCAAGGCCATAAAAGAGTTGTTGTATTTGATCTGTGTGTTCTTGAAGTATGGCATCATGATCATTAAGTTTAGTGACAACTTCTTCCACCACTAACTCAACATCCTCCATGCGGTGACCAATGTCCTTACGCAGGTCCGCTAGTTCCTGCCTGTATGTGCGTTCCAGCCTGGTAACATAGGCCTCAAAGTCATTTCTAGTAGGTAATGCTTTGATATAAGCCTCCATGTCCCACCCGCCCCTGGAATTGTGCGAGGTGGGAGAGGGGCTCCTGGAATGTGTGGAGCCTCGTTCTGAGTCAAGAGGAGAGCGGGCGCGCTGTCTGGTGTGAGGCCTGGAAGGTGTATGGGAAGTGGGTGCTGGTGTCGGCACCATCTTGGATGCCGGGGGACCTTTGCTGTGTGGATTGGAGCGGGTAAAGAAATGTCCTATTTCACCTTCTTTATATCTCCCTCCAGAGCTGCAACTGTCCCCTTCACTCCGCTTCCCCATGAAAGTAGTTTGGGTGCAGTGTGTTGTAAAATCGGTATGCGATAGTTCGGTCGGAGCTGGGGCCCGGGATCCGTCTGTTTACTCCATTATTAGCTGGGTCTCCCCTTGAGTGTACATCTCAGGTTTCTCACCACCCGATTCCTTGTCCGTGCTGGTAATGGGTGTAACTGTGGCCTGGTGGGGCGACCCAAGTCCCTTATGTACGTGGGAGATAGCTGTGGAGGCCGTGCCACACACTGAGGCCTAGCCGTGCTTAAAGCCGCATACTTAATTTAGGGAGTCCCAGAGGTCCACACCGCACATTAAAGATTTCGGGCCCAAAAGGTAGGGGGGATCAAGGGGGTACCCTTAGAGGGAAGGATGTCTCTCACTAGGCCTTGTAGCAGGAGGATTCCTTCGGATTAGATCGATGGCAGCCGGAGCTCTGTGAAAACATGTCCGCCGCTGCTCGCGCCAGGCCACGCCCCCCCGAAAATGTATTATTTAGAATATTTTTTTTTTAAACCAGCAATGTAGATGAACTTTTTATTTTTGTGCAAGAAATGCACCGCTGGCCGCAAATGTAGTATTTAGATTTTTTTTTTTTAAATCAGCAATATACACCCACTTTTTATTTTTGTGCAAGAAATGCAAAGCTGGCCGCAAATGTAGTATTTAGAATTTTCTTTTTTTTAAAACCAGCAATGTAGGGGGGGGGCGTGGCCAGGAATGTGAACAGACGTGTTTCACAGAGCTCCCGTGTATTACCTTTCATTGATCCTGTTCCAGGCCCAGCAGAGCTGATCCTTGGACACCGAAAGAACCCTAAAGGCATAGTGAAGCACTCGCCAGCTAAACATTGCGTGCAGACATGATGGTCACACGGAAAAGTAAGGAAGAAACACAGCGCGCGGAGATCCAACATGGCGCCGGCCCGGGCCTACAGCAACGCACGCCGCGTGTAAAGGACACAGTGAGTAAGACAACGAAATCTACCAAGCCGCTCACAGGGGACCCCCCCAAAGACATGCGCTTCTATGCACAGAGGCTTACAAACACCCAGGCCCAAGCGGACCCTGTAATGGAGGAGGAGTGCTCCGGGGAGGACCGTGAGGCTCAGGGGGACGCAGGGAAGGGACATCCTGTGGGAGACATGGAGAGCCAGCCAGCTTCTGAGACTGTCAGTGAGGATGAGGACGCTGCTCAGCCCTCATTATCTGAGATCCTGAGAGCAATTCATAAATGCACTGCATCAGTTCATAACCTCCAGGAGCAGTTTGGAGAATTAAAGGAGGAAATGGGCCTGATTAGGCAGGATATACAGAAGATCAGGGAAAGAACAACAGCGGTCGAAAGCAGGATTAGCGATATTGAGGACAAGATACCGCCACTGACTAGAGACACTCAACGCAATTCAATTGTGGTCAAAGCTATTGAATCCCGCGCTGACGATCTCGAAAATCGGATGCGCCGCAATAATGTGCGGATTGTTGGTCTCTCGGAGAAGGTGGAGGGTAGGGACCCCACTGATTTTGTGGAAAGATGGCTGCCAGAGGTATTCGGAAAGGAGGCCTTCACGGCGCTCTTTGCAGTGGAGCGTGCTCATAGAGTACCTACTAGGCCCCTACCACCGGGTCACCCTCCCCGCCCTCTACTGGCCCGTTTACTACACTATAAGGACAGAGAGATAATACTGCGCCTGGCCCGGGAGAAACAACATATACAATTCAATGGAGCGTGGGTATCTTTTTACCCTGACTTCTCTTCGGAGGTACAAAAAAAGCGAGCCCGCTTTACTGAGGTGAAAAGATGGTTGCAGAGATTACAGGCCTCATACGCCATGCTGTACCCAGCGCGACTTCAGATAACGGTCAGGGGCCAGGCGCACTTCTTTGAGCATGAAGCAGAGGCCTCAGAGTGGTTGGATGCCAACGAACATGCCTTTCGCCTGGAGAGAAGACCGGCAGGGGATGAGGAAGGGCTGTGACCGAGGGTGACCGAGAACAAGACTAACGTATAACGGCGTTAAGGGATAAAGGAGTTATTTTGGAGCTTATGCCCTTTGGATGACTCTTACATTGAAGTGAGCCGGGAAACGTTGACCTATATAATCCCTGTCTTTGGCCGGGCATGTGAGGAGTGACTGTTAAAAATCTACACTTATCCGGATGGAGAAAGTAACAAATGACTTGCAGAATCCCAGTGGGGTGATGTTCTGCGGGACCCGTTGTCCCCCTGTTGACTGTTTGAATTACGCCTTAATTTTTTTTGTTTGTCAGGAGTTCTGACAGCTCACCAATCCAGATCGGCAGGGCCTCGGCGGAGGAGGTAGGGTTGCCCCCTCGCCTCTAGCCCAGCCCAGGTACACATCTGGAGGGTTAGAGCTACAACTTGGATGCAAGCTGCTGCGCATACTGATCAGCATACAGGAGATCTGCTTCATTAGAGATTTACTAATTGCAAACTCTGTTTTAGCATTGCCATTCAGGAGATACAATTTGCATAGGCCTTGGCAGGTATATGACATGGTACTATGCCTGGCCACTGAAACGATTGGACGAGATCTATACAGATGACGACGGTTCCAGTGGTGTCGTGGAATGTCAGAGGACTGAATGATCCCCTAAAGAGAACTATGGTGTCCACTTCTATACGTAAATACCTGCCCGCCATTTGCTTATTACAAGAGATGCACCTGACTCCAGATACGGTGTCATGTCTAAACTTTAGGTGGGTGAGCAAGGCATATCATTCGGTCCACACATCATTCTCTAGGGGGGTGAGTGTGCTCATACACGCCTCCCTGGACTACCAGGAACTGGACTGTCAGATAGATGTGGAGGGTCGGTATGTTATGTTATTTTGCAGACTTTTTGCCTTGAAATGTATCCTTGTCTGTGTCTATATACCTCCACCGTATGGGCATCAGGTGTTAAAAATGGTGGTGGAGTACCAGCTGAGCCACCCCGGGGTACCTATATTTGTAATAGGTGACTTTAACTGCTACCTCGACTCCCGACTTGATAAACATCCGCCGGTGGTGGGAGGTAGGGGACCGAGGAGTACCCCTCTGAGAAAACTAGTGGAGGAGGTGGGGTGACCCTTGGAGAGGCAAACACCCTGGTGAGAAACAATTCTCATGCTTCTCGAAGACTCACACCACACTGTCTCGTATAGATCTGTGCCTATGTCCGAGGGAAGCTGAACGATATGTTA
Source organism: Glandirana rugosa (assembly GCA_018402905.1). Classification (NCBI taxonomy): domain Eukaryota; kingdom Metazoa; phylum Chordata; class Amphibia; order Anura; family Ranidae; genus Glandirana; species Glandirana rugosa. The sequence goes on along the minus strand of BLSH010142522.1, from coordinate 540,663 downwards.
AGGACATTAAATATGCTATTAGGGGAATATCTGATCACTCACCACTGATTGTAGACCTTGAATTGCGCCCCCCTTCTGGGTTACACAGGGCTCCCTGGAAGTTGAACGCTTTTTGGCTCCAATTATTCCCATCTCAGACAAGGGTGACTGATGCTATGGCTGAATTCTGGAGGGTGCATGAAGCTCAGGAGGAGAGAGGGGTGGTATGGGACACGTTTAAAGCCTATCTGAGGGGACTATTTATTAAAGAGATCACTGCAGTTAAAAAGGCCACTCATGCTCAGGAGGAGGGATTAGAGAGGCTAGTTCGGGAGACGGAGGCCAGATTTATAGATGATCCTACTGAAGGGCATAGAGAGGCATGGGTAGCCGCCCAGGAGGCGCTACAACACGTTGTGGGTTCCACTGCAGAAAGGAAATGCTTCTTTAGCAAGTTGGCCTTCTATGAGGAAGGTGAGCATACCTGTCGCCTGCTAGCAAAAATTGCAAACTCCCAACAATCCTCTCCAAATATTGGGGCTATCAGGCTGCCCACAGGCAGGATTACAAATTCCCCTGATGAAATTATGACAGTACTGGCCTCCTATTACTCCACTCTGTACAGTTCTCACCAGGACTACACAGCCGAATCCTTGGCCGCATATATAGGTGAGCTGGATCTGCCAAAATTCTCAGAAGCAGATAGGGTAAAACTGGACGCTCCCCTAACAGTTGAGGAGCTCCAAGAGGCGACCGGGGTGTTCCCTAACCTGAAGGCACCAGGAGCTGATGGTATACCGGTAGAGGTGTTTAAACAATATGCTGAATGTATTCTTCCCCAACTATTGCTGGTGTTTAAGGAGGCCAGGGACCTCGGCCAGTTACCGCCTTCCATGAATAAGGCCAATATTGTACTCCTGTTGAAGCCGGGCAAGGATCCAGTAGACCCAGGATCCTACAGGCCTATATCTTTGCTCCAGATGGATGTAAAGATTCTGGCAAAGGTATTGGCCATTAGACTCGGGAGGGTGATATCCTCAGTAATTCACTCTGATCAGGCTGGGTTCATGCCACAAAAGTCTACAGCGATAAACCTGAGGCGTTTGTTCCTGAATGTTAAGTCGACAGCTGACAATATGGGGGACCGCGCTCTGCTGTCGTTGGATGCCCATAAAGCGTTCGACAGCATTGAGTGGTCCTACCTATGGGCCATATTGAGGAAATTTGGGATAGGAGAGGAATTCATTGACTGGGTTAAATTGCTGTACAGCTCCCCACAGGCAGCCATTAGGGGGGAGGGGAAAATGTCACCTTACTTCAAGCTTTCTAGAGGTACGAGACAGGGGTGCCCCTTGTCCCCTCTCCTCTTTGCGCTCTCCATAGAGCCATTGGCGGACCGCATCAGAGCCAATCATAGGATCCAGGGGTTTCGGTACGGGGCAATTCACGAAAAATGAATGCTCTATGCGGATGACACTTTGTTACTACTTGGGGATACAGGAATATTACTATCGGAGGCCATGGAGGAGGTGAAACGATTCGGCAGGTTCTCGGGACTGCTGATAAATTGGACCAAGTCCTCCCTTATGTTGTTGGATAGGAGATTAGACCCAGGCCAGAGTGATATCAGTGGGATACCAGTATCCTCGGAATTTAGATACTTAGGTATACAAATTACACCTAACCCATTGGACTTCATTGCCCGGAATCTGAAGCCCCTTTTAAATAAGTGTTGGGATAAGGTTCAAGTGTGGTCTAGACTAAAGCTATCCCCGGTAGGGAGGATAAACTTGATTAAAATGATCATAATGCCACAGATCTTATATGTGCTACACAATTCCCCCATGGGGATCCCACTGAAACACTTCCGGGTGATGAACTCCATATTTAGGACCCTTATTTGGCAAAACAGATCTGCTAGAGTGAGTCTGATCCAATTACAACATCCCAAGGAGGCGGGAGGAATGGCGCTTCCCAATCCATGGGCCTATTACTTGGCCTCTCAGGCACAACACATAGCGAGACTCTTGAATGAGAGTGGGGATAGAGAATTGAATCTGGTAGACCCTATGACCAAACTAGTAGGTCATATGACGGATGGAGCTGTGGCAGAGGGCCTGGAGGCCCTGCGCCTGGCTAAATCTAACAAGCTTTTCCCCACTTATAACCTAATGCAGAAAATCTGGAATAAAATACGCTCGATTCAACGGGTCGAGGGATTTACTAGATATAGCCCTATATGGGATAACAAGAGGTATCCCGAGTTAGAAAAACTGCAATACAAACAGAAGTGGCTGCAGTACGGGGTACTGCACTTGAGACAGATCTTTAAGGATGGGACATTATGTTCCTTTGAGGAGCTACAGAGGGAATTTGGACTACACCACAATATGAGATTTTTTTATTTTCAGCTCAGGCACGCCATTGGGTCACAGGGGACAGTGGAGCCATGGACGATGGGTCCATCCCCTGTCTTCAACTATATGTGGGAGACGGAGGTGTATAAAGGATTTATATCAGGATGTTACTCTATGATTTTAAATAGGCTTCTCCCTGCAGAACGAGGAAGGACATTACCTAGGTGGGAGAAAGACATTGGGACATTAGAGGAGGGACAGTGGGAAGAAGCCATGGAGGCGGTTACACGATGCTCCCTGAACGTAGCGCAGAGACTCTCCCAACTATACCTGCTCCTGAGAGTTCATTACACACCGGCCAGACTGGTGAGAATGGGGGTACGGGAGGATCCAACATGTACTAGGTGCCGTAGGGACCATGGAGATTTGATTCACTTAATGTGGAGGTGCCCCAAATTACACACTTACTGGAGGGAGGTAATAGGAAAGCTGAACAGTGCTTATCATATTGACTTAGCAGAAGACCCGAAAGCAGGTTTACTAGGCATCGTGGAGGTAGAATTTACGGAAGAGGCCCATAGAGCTGGGGTGGAGAGAGCCCTTTTTCAGGCCAGAAAACTGATTTTGAAGCATTGGAAGTCAGAAAGTCCTCCCACGGTACAAGAGTGGATAGCTCAGGTGAACCACACTATTAGATTTGAAAAGGTGATTTATCAGCATAGAGGAAGCAACACTAAATTTGAGAAGATATGGTCGCCTTGGCTGGCGGTGCCGGGCCTAGCGCCGGTAGAGCTCGTCATGGATAGACTATTTATGTGAAATGGGGCAGATCTCGGGCATAGGCTACTGGTAAAATGGAATGGAATAAGTCAAATATAAATGTATTCAGATGGAGACAGTGGAATGGTAATGTTCATGCTGAATGCTGTAATATGTGGATTTATGTTATTTATGCAAAGCTGCTCAATAAAGTTTGTTGTTTGGAGATAAAAAAAAAAACAGCAATGTAGACGCACTTTTTAATTTTGTGCAAGAAATGCCCTGCTGGTCGCAAATTTAATATTTTGCAAAAAAAAAAAAAATTTGTCTAACTGCAATGTAAAAGCAGTATTTAAATATGCCAAAATGTTGCCAACTGAACTAACAGAACACGATTAAAGTAGTGTCCCTGACACACAAGCAGTTGCAAGTGCACTGCACTTGCAAAAATGGCTGCAAACGCCCACCTAACAAACAGAAAAATTGCTTAGGTTTTATATGAGGCACTTTGCTTAGCAAACAAAATCTCCTCTAGCACCCACCCACCAATAAATCGCTGTTTTTAACAGATTTTCTAAAGCTAATCTGTCCCTCACACCAGCAGCAGGATCCTCTCCCTACACTAGTATGAGATGATGTGACATGCAGCACTATGTGACTCCAGCTTATATAGAGGCTGGGTCACATGATGCACTGGCCAATCACAGCCATGCCATTAGTAGGCATGGCTATGATGGCTTCTAAGTGCAAACAAGTGAAACACTTGTTGATTGGCTGTCCTGCAGCTATTCAAAAGGCGCGAAAAAATACCCGAACCCCAAACCTGACATTTTTCTCAAATGTCTGAGTTCGGTACAGTCCGGTACAAACCCAAACTTTACAGTTCGGGTTTGCTCAACTCTAGTTATAATAACTTTAGTTATTATTAGTTACAAGAAAATTATACAGTTCTTTATTATAAGTATCTTATGTGGTAAAATAATGCATAACTTAACCACTCTTACTGTAAAACAATCTTTCTTAAATACTTGTAAAATATTTTTTTCATACAGAGCTGATGTTGCCAAAAATGTATACTGATTAGATACATTCAAGAGTGTTAATTAGGTCACCCCTAAGGTTTTTTTATAATGTGGATTCAATAATTACACAGTTGCTCTACTATTTTTATTTTAAGCTAGATTGAATGGGACTTTTAGCAACTGCTTCAGCTCTCACACCCCTACAGGTGAACCAGAGCAAGTTTTACATTTCTATTTTGTTACTACTTAAGATAACAAAGTAATACATTAATTATTTTTTATACAATCCTTAGGCATAAAAGTAAGTACATCTGAAAAAAACATACATGTTTTCTTTTGAGAAAGGAGGGGGAGCTGTGGGACTTTATATGAGGTCTATGACATGTAGGTCAAAAGTACCTCCATCCCTAATTGACAAGAAATATACAAAAGAAGCTTGGGACTTTAAATGAAGCATGCAATTGGAAAGCATATGGACACTATGGATCTTTCAAAAAAGTTTATTGTACATGTGTCCATAAAAATCATAAAAAAACACATGCAATGATAAATTCATATACAGAATCTCACAAAAGTGAGTACACCCTCACATTTAAGAAAATATTTAATTATATCTTTTCATGTGACAACACTGAAGAAATGACACTTTGCTACAATGTAAAGTACTGACTGTATAGCTTGTATAACAGTGTAAATTTGCTGTCTCCGTAAAATAACTCAACACACAGCTATTAATGTCTAAACCGCTGGTAACAAAGGTGAGTACACCCCTAAGTGAAAATGCCCAAATTAGGCTCCAATTATCGATTTTTACTCCCCGGTGTCATGTGACTAATTAGTGTAACAAGGTATCAGGTGCGAATGGGGAGAAAGTGTGTTAAATTTGGTGTTATTGCTATCACTCTCTCATACTGGTCACTGAAAGCTCAACATGGCACCTCATGGCGAAGAACTCTCTGAGGATCTGAGAAAAAAATTGTTGCACTACATAAAGATAGCCTCAGCTATAAGAAGATTGCCAAGACCCTGAAACTGAGTTGCGGCACAGTGGCCAAGAACATACAGTGGATTAACAGGACATGTTTCACTCAGAACTGGCCTCACCATGGTCGACCAAAGAATTTGAGTGCATGTGCTCAGCATCATATCCAGAGGTTGTCTTTGGGAAATAGACTTATGAGTGCTGCAAGCATTGCTGCAGAGGTTGAAGGGGTGGGGGGTCAGCATGTCAGTGCTCAGACCATACATTGCACACTGCATCAAATTGGTCTGCATGGCTGTCATTCCAGAAGGAAGCCTCTTCTAAAGATGATGCACAAGAAAGGCCACAAACAGTTTGCTGAAGACAAGCAGACTAAGGACATGGATTACTGGAATCATGTCCTGTGTCTGATGAGACCAAGATAAACTTATTTGGTTCAGATGGTGGCAAGCATGTGTGGCAGCAACCCTGTGAAGAGTACAAAGACAAGTGTGTCTTGCCTACAGTCAAGCATGGTGGTGAGAGTGTCATGGTCTGGGACTGCATAAGTGCTGCCCGCACTGGTGAGCTACAGGTTCAATGAGGGAACCATGAATGCCAACATGTACTGTGACATACTAAAGCAGAGCATGATCCCCTCCCTTCGGAGACTGGGCCACAGGGCAGTATTCCAACATGATAACGACCCCAAACACACCTCCAAGATGACCACTGCCTTGCTTAAGAAGCCGAGGGTAAAGGTGATGGACTGGCCAAGCATGTCTTCAGACCTAAACCCTATTGAGCATCTGTGGGGCATGCTTAAACGGAAGGTGGAGGAGCGCAAGGTCTCTAACATCCACCAGCTCCGTGAGTGGAAGAGGACTCCAGTGGCAACCTGTGAAGCTTTGGTGAACTCCATGCCCAAGAGGGTTAAGTCAGTGCTGGAAAATAATGGTGGACACACAAAATATTGACACTTTGGGCCCATTTGAACATTTTCACTTAGGGGTGTACTCAATTTTATTTCCATTGGTTTAGACATCAAAGGCTGTGTGTTGAGTTATTTTGAGGGGACCATAAATTTACACTGTTATACAAGCTATATACTCACTACTTGTACATTATAGTAAAGTGTAATTTCTTCAGTGTTGTCACATGCAAAGATATAATAAAATATTTACAAAAATCGAAGGGTGTACTCACTTTTGTGAGATACTGTATATATACACACATAGAAGGGCACAATATTTCATAGTACCTAGCAACATAACAATTTATAAAATCTCTATTGGCATAGTGTAAAATGCATGAGTGGTAAAATATTGTGAAGTCAGGTGTGATATTACAGATGATAGGATAAGACTCTGATTAGTAAACTCATTGTTGCAGCATCAAAAGCTTGACACGTTTTGTGGTTGAATATCACTCATCAGGAGCAGATGCAAAGAGGTTGTCTAAAAAGTATATGAATACACAATGAGTCAAACTAAACCATAAATTGGAGATAGGGGGAGTGATAAAACATCCATCCATACTTATGGGCTGACTATGAATATGGAGTGTGGCAATGCCCACTGGAGGTATGCTTGGGATATAATCTAGCATGGAAGCTGAGGCAGTACAGCCAATGGCACAGCAACAAGAAGCATGAGGGAAAGGATGTGATTGAAAAACTGGTCCCCACCAGACAATCCATGGTAGCATGTAGTTCAGCACCAAAAAATCTGTGAATACATTTAGTGGATTTGTATAAAAAGGAAGGATTGATGGATGTCTGATAAGGAAAATACCATGTATTTGTCAGAGTGATAAGGGGTGTAGAAAAATTCAAGGTGATATTGTGATGGATGTACCAAAACCAAAAAGGAAAATAAAACAAGGTAAAAGTATAGTGGCTGAGTGACTGATTATATTGTGTTTGAAAGTAATAAGGGGATTGGAAATAGGGATCAGAGAAGACTACCCACCAAGGAAAAATGTGAGGGATAAAAGGGACTGCTATCAAAATTACCTTCGGTCGCTGTACGCAGCACATACTGTATACCAAATGTTCACAGTATTCCAAAAGACACAAGCCCAACAGAGAGGTCTGATCCTGTGAAGGGGAGCATAAATACTCCGCTGTAGCCTCTGATTGCAGCCAACATCACGTTGGCGAGTGATTCGAGGGAAGGCATCATCGCCTGAGCGGAAACCACACGGCTATTGGCGCCAAAAACATTCCCCTGTGTAAACATTGATGTGAATACACAGAACACCAGCACCATGATGTCTGCTATGTCGACGAGTGGCATTGATGCGCAGCGGGACACCTGCCTGAACCCCCAGCTGACATAAGCAAAAATGGAGGGGGAGGGCCAAATGTGCGCATCGCAGCTCCCGGACCTGAAGAGACGATAGCACCACCATACAACTGAAATGACTAACACCCCAAATAATACTGGCCCTTAATTGTAAAATATGTAAGGAAGTGTAATCAAATTTGATATGGTACTAAAAAAGAAACCTAACCTATGTCTTACTCGCATTATTGCAGGGAGAAAGGAAGGAATAGTTCTGCCACATAATTACATGTATCAGAATTTGCTGCGCAAAATTGCATGTCTCCATCCCTAATGTTCACATGAGAAAGGAGGGGAAGTTGTGGGACTTTATATGAGATCTATGACATGTAAGTCAAAAGTACCTCCATCCCAAATTGGCAAGAAATATACAGATGTTGGGACCTTAAATGAAGCATGCAATTGGAAAACAAATGAACACTATTGATCTGTCAAAATAGTTTATTTGTACATATGTTCATAAAAATCATAAAAAATAACATGCAATGATAAATTCATACAATATTCTATAGTAGCTAGCAACATAACAATTTCTAAAATCCTTATTGGCATAGTGTAAAATGCATGATTGGTAAAATATGGTGAAGTTAGGTGTGATATTACAGATGACATGATAAGACTCTGAGTAGTAAACACATTGTTGTAGTATCAAAAGCTTGACAAGTTTCATGGTAGACTACCACTCATGAGGAGCAGATGCAAAGGGGATGTCTAAAAAGTATATGAATAAACAATGAGTCAAACTAAACCATAAATTGGGGATAGGGGGACTATTATATTTTTACCTTGTTTTATTTTCCATTTTGGTTTTGGTATATCCATCACCATATCACCTTGAATTTTTCTACACTCTGTATCACTCTGACAAGTACATGGTCTTTTCCTTATTAGACATCCATCAATCCTCCCTTTTTATACAAATCCACTATACTTATTCACAGATGTTTTTGGTGATGAACTACATACTACCATGGATTGTCCAGTGGGGACCAGTTTTTCAATCACATCCCTTCCCTTATGCTTCTTGTTGCTGTGCTATTGACTGTACCGCCTCAGCTCTCATGCTAGATGATGTCCCAAGCCTACCTGCAGCATGCATTGCCACACTCCATATTTACAGTCATCCCATAAGTATGGGTGGATGTTTCATCACTCCCCCTATCCCAAATTTATGGTTTATTTTGACTCATTGTTTATTCATATACTTTTTAGACATCCTCTTTGCATCTGCTCCTGATGAGTGGAGGTCAACCACGAAACGCGTCTAGCTTATGATGCTACAACAATGCGTTTATCAATCAGAGTCTTATCATGTCATCTGTAATATCACGCCTGACTTCACCATATTTTACCCGTCATGTATTTTACACTATGCCAATAAGGATTTAAGAAATTGTTATCTATTTACTTTGAAATATTGTGCCCTTCTATGTGTGTATATATATATGAATTTATCATTGCATGTTGTTGTTTATGATTTATATGGAAATATGTTCAGATAAACTTTTTTGACATCCATAGTGTTCATTTGCTTTCCAATTGCATGCTTCATTTAAAGTTCCAAACTTATTTTGTATACATGTGTTTCTTTTTTACCAGTGTTAGTTAAAGAAAAAATAGGATTGCTGTAGATAAAAAGTATACATTTTATGTGATAAATTATACTACTAATCACACGAATATGTTGATTCTTGTGCAAAGCATTGCAAAGCTATTTATTAATTAAATCAAGAGTTTATAATTTATCTGTAAGTTGGAAGGGGGATGTGGCAGCAGGTCAAAATAACTTGATGTTCTACACATGCCCTGTGTACTTTGAAATATTTTTGGGGCACATGTAACATGTCCAGTGTTCTCAGTTAGTTAATTTAGTTGTCATATTTTGAACCCTTTCCAAAACAACTGTTGCTTTTTCAATTGCCCAAAATTGGATCCCATGTTTTGTATTTGCATGCTATTTATACAAATACAATACTATATTAGCATATTATATTCCTATCTCTCTTTACATCCCAATATTTTTCTTTGTTTCAAAAGCTGCCAATTGGCGTTGGGTGGTGCTACTAAGCTTAACTGGTGTTCCCGTGTCCCAATCCAAATTTAATTATTGCATAGTGGGAAATACTATTCCAATAGCCTAAGTGTAAAGGGCTAAATTTATCAAACTTACATTTCATTTGAAATGTAACTGTCCTAGCTGGTATTTCATTATTTTGTAATATGCTATATTTTGATGAATTTTGTGTCATAAAAAACTAACAACATTATTAAACCTTCATGCTGGCTCCAAGTGGCCCTTTAAATAGATATTAATTCTAGGAGGTGGAGGGCCTTCCCAATCACATGACCACTGTGATTGGCTTTCATAGGGGCCATGTGATTGGGATCCTGATCTCGAGCTGTCACTGAGAGCTGTAGAAGAAAGGTCAGATAGTGTGCTGGGTGCATGCAGTAAACATGCTGTCAGCACAAAACTGCAGACTGCCATAGATACATATGCTTGTGTTTACATATGTTATCTTTTTACCTTCATGGATTGTATGGGTTTTAACTTTAATTAAAAGTAGGGTATCACGCTATGAGCATCTTTTTCTTTATTCATGGGAAAATGATGCTGACATATATGTGACTCACACATCCCCTAGACCAATCGGGAATATCCTAGTGGGATTCGATCATATGCTGGAAGGATTGTCTTTTTCCTGGGTCCCATTTGATGTGATGTGATATGCGTAATTTATGCGATTTATGTCTGGTGAGTTGTTAGGACAGTCGGTGGTTGCATAAGTCATTGTGGTGCCTATTCATTACTAGTGTGACCTAATTGATGTGAGATGCCTTATACTCACAGATATCTGGTGAGTTGCTAGCACATATGGTGGCTGCACTAGTCGTTTCATGGTGTTCTTTCTTTAATTACTAGTGCACTTATATAGTGGTGATGGTTCTCTCAGTATCTTACTTGATATATAGTATGAGCATACTGCACTATTATTTTCTTTATATTTTTACAAATACCACAGAGACATGGAGGGAAGAGACGGCCATCAGAAGGTCCGGTTCCATTTATTATAATTCATGTGTGTTTTGCTGTCCTCTTAAGTGAGGCAGCAACTGGATCTGGTGAGTTGCCACCATGATCTTTCCATGTACATTTCAGTTTTAAGAAACATTACATACAGAATTTGGACACTTTCTCTGGAACTCACTATTTATACACTGGAGAATTTTGGACTATATAGATATTGTGGCACTTTTTCAGTACCTTATGTATAGTTTGATTTCATTTTTTGAGCGCTGCATTTTTGTTTTTTTCAAAATATAACAAAATATGTTTACATAGGTTAGTAAGTAAGATAACACTGTGTTCACTTTGAATGCAAAACCATGTTCAGGAGATATTTAAAAAAATATATTTTTGCTTACACATGAGTGGATGATCACAATCAGTCATACAAAACTGACATGTTAGCTTTGATTGAAATTATCCTTGAAGTAATTAAGAAACTATTTACCATTAAATATTTAATCCAAGCAGTATGCATAAGGTAACATATGTAGTGTATGCATTTTGAAAGTCAAAGCAGACATACACGTGTTCAATGTGTAATCCATTTATAACATCTTTGTAACTTTAACACTCTCTAGAGACATTTAAAGAAACAAGGCTCTTATTTCTAGCAAACAATGTTATTGATTCTCTGATAATTTAACTTCAGATGCAAGTGTTCTGATAATACCTAATCCAGTGTGAGAATTACATATCAGGAGATAAATTATCCAAAGGATTTTAAAACCTGATCTTTCTTTAATCCATGTAATTTTATCAGATAATTTAAACATCCAACTCTGATTACAAGATAATGGTTCTTACTTTTCCAAGGTACCTAAAAATACCATCACAATTTAGAGTAGAAAATCGATGTTCTGTTTAGATGGAGGAGAATAGGAAAATGGACAAAATGCACATATATTCTCAGCTTTTACATGAATATATTGCAGGCTCAGACAGTACAAAATGATAACTATTGAGTATATACTCAACCTTTAAGTTTATTCATTAAATTAAAAAAAAAAAAAACTTCTGAAAAATAATTTATGAAAATGTGTAGTTAACATTTTTCTAATCAACTAAATGGTTTATAATAGCCACCTCTCTGTAATGGGGTGGCATTATGCCCCCATCAACATTTAGAACTTAGAATACACTTTCCAGGAAACTCCTGCCATTTTACATGTGTATCACAAGAAAAATGGTGGTAGAATATACCTGAATAGGTTGAAGGTAAGGTGAGAAAAAGTGAGTAAATGTGAATAAGTGGATTAATAAATCATATATTCAGATGGCTCCATGTCAGCAAAGCTGGATATAGCTCCCCCCCCCCCCCATGATTCCAGGGCCTTAACTCATACATTTGAGCTCACCTGCAGCCTCTGTGTTTTTCTTTTTTCCTCCTATGTGCAGAACCTAGGTGTACTCCTCTACCTGGTTGGTCTAAAGGGCTGGCCATCCCTCCATGCTTGTGGATTTAGGCTAGATGCATTCCCTGGTGTCTCAGCTAAATGACCCATAATCCAGGGAGCCCCACTGCAAGTCCTCAGGGCGGCTTCTATCATGGCTAACAGCCTTGTCTGAGGTCCGCTGGGTTCATGTGAAGTGGGCAGCGGTGTCAGCAGAGTCTCCCCTAGGCACGTGCACCCGTCCTATGCCGGTGTTAACTTCCACATGGCAGAGGTTGGTTGAGCTTAATTTAAAAATGCATTGTATCCAAATGAATGCTGCATTGCTGGGCATTGTTGTAACTTGCTCTCTGCAGCCACTATGCATACCCTGAGCTCCCCACAGGAAGCACGCTGCATAACAGGTGCGCAAAGTAATACTTTGTCTGTTCACACATGCCATTAACCTGTTGTGGCTTCTTATGTTTGCTTTACTATTGTGCCATTGTGCCAACCCCCTCAAAAGACCAGCATTCCCAGAGAAGAGAAGTCACCTGTGGATGACTACTGTAGCCAGTTATTACCTGTTGAGCTATAATACATCCTTGTATATTTCTCTGTGCTCTCCAATTTTTCACCAGTTTTTCAGAAACAAAAATAGATAAAATAAAAAAGGGAAACACATGCTTTTATGTCTACAATTCCCTTGGGTAGTTTGTGAACATTGCAGAATAGTATTGTAATTATGTTGCAAATTCCTATCTTTGTGTTGCTTTTGAAGCTTTTTCATTATGTCCTGATTCCTGGTAGGGCTAGGTTTGGTTCATTAACCACCTGGTGAATCAGGGCTGTGGATGGATGCTTCATTCTCCCTCTAGCAGTAGTTAACTCTTTAGGGTTTGTTACTATGCAATCTATTTTCTACTGCATTCAATTATTTTTCTGGACTGCTTTGTTAAGTGGCAGGCAAAACCCTGTGAAAAGGTCATCTATTCTGGTAATGAGAAGTCTCAGAGCTTTCCCAAGCAAAACAGCCCTCTTCAGGCTCTTCAAAAGAAGAAGTGGATGAACATGACTGTATGGATCTTGCTTTGTTAAAGCAACCAGAGATGAGGATGATGATGCCAAACAGATTGTCACATTCATTAAACAATGGCCAATCCACTCTACTTACCTTGTGAAGGGGTTACATGTTCTAGCAATGAGCAGTCTCATAGCCTTCCCAGGCAAAACAGCCTCTTCAGACTCTCCAAAGGGGAAGATGCGGAGGAACATGACTGTATAAACCTTGCTTTATTTAACCAATTAGAGGATGAGGATGATGATACCAAACAAGTTGTCAAATTCATTAAACAAGTGGGCAATACACTCAAAATGAGTTATTTCCACTTACCCTGTGAATGGGTTATATCTCTGGCAATGAGCAGGCAAAACAGCGCTCTGCAGACTCTATAAAGAGGAAGATGTGGATGGGCATGATTGTAAGTTTCCTGCTAGTTAAAGCAGCCAGGGATAGAGACAATTACACTTAATAGGATGTCACATTCAGGCTGGGTTCACACATATATATAAAAAAACCCCCACCAGGATAAAGCACCTCAAAGGCTACTATTGCGGTATAAAATATAATTTATTGGACATCAAAGGTACAAAAAACAGTCAAACCCATTGACTGAGTCAGTCAGCTACCCAAAGTCCCTCCCAAGCGACTCTCCCACCCAAAGAACCCTCCCCCACTCCAGTGTCTCAAAAGGGGACCCTGGCGTGGCCTGGACGCGGTGGAGAGCGGACGTGCTCCGACAGAGCTCCGGCTCCTAGATCCTGTATCCGCGGGCATCGGCGACTCCCAGGGCAGGTGAGCACCCGTAAACAGCTCCTGAGGCACCCTCTCATCGCTCCCTACAAGCTGAGCCCAAAATCGGACCGATCCGCGGCGGACCTCCGGGACGCCCAAAATTTAGCCCGCGGCTCCGGTTACGGCCTAGGCCGCGGCGGCTCCCGACCCCACCAACGCACAATCCGGAGGCTAAAACCCGGAGTGAGAGGCTCAGGGGCCCCTAAAGACACCCCCTGAAGATAGGGCCTTACGAGCTGGTCTGCCCCACGGCCGATTACTGGGACACATAAACTTTAATCCGTGGCTTCTTTTGCGGCCTAGGCCGCGGCGGTCCCAGACCACCTACAGCCACCAGAGTAAAGCCTGATCCCTGACAGAAATACACAGGGACCCCTGCTACCTTACCCTGGAGACTGCATTGGCTATAGGAGTAACAGATGAGACCCTCAATGGGGTCATAATGGCAGCCTAAATCCGGAGCTTTGGCACCAGGGGAGAGACTGCAGGCCCACACAGCCTTTATTAATGGACTATGGGCAAAATAGGCAGACAGTTACCCTTCTCTCAAACCCCACAACCACAACCGAACCGTAAACCTTCAGGAACTCTTTCGCCCACGGACCCCAAAGAGCGCCGAGGCCTCTACCTCAGGTTCTGCCCAGAGCCCAGCAGGCATGGCGCGTAAAGCAGAGGACAATTCATCTAAAGCGAACATGCAACTTAGCCACGACAGACTCATAGACTTGATCCAACAGGTCCCTAAAATGTCAGACCTGCAAAGCATAGCCACTGATATCAAGGGAGCACTCACCGAAGCAGTCCTTGAACTCAAAGACGAACTGCTTGGTGTCTCTGACAGATTGGAGGAAGTTGAGAAGGCGGCAGGCAGACACGATGAAGACATCAGGGACTTACAACAATATAGTGCTAATTACCACTTTCACATGATCGAGCTTCAACGCCGCCTGGAAGACCTCGATAACAGGGGGAGGAGGAAGAACCTGAGGATAAGAGGCATTCCGGAGAGCGTAGAGCATGACCAGATACCCATGGCCCTCCAATCCCTATTTAACAACCTCATTGAACGCCCTCAAGACTCACAGATCGAATTTGAGCGCGCCCATAGAGCCTTGAGACCTAGGGGCAGAGAGGGAGATCCCCCAAGGGACATCATCTGTTGTTTCGCTAACTACAAGCTCAAAGAAGAAATCGCCACTAGAGCCAGAGACCAAGATGAGATCCGCTTCAATGACAGTGAGGTAAAAATTTTCCAAGACCTCTCACAAATCACCCTGAGTCATAGAAGAGCTTTAAGGCCTATTCTCTCCGTCTTACGTGAGCGCAGAATAGTCTACAAATGGAAATTCCCTTTTGGTCTGAGTGTGACAATAGGTAATCGTTCCTTTACCCTACATACACCAGCGGATTTACCTCAATTCTTCGAATTCACCGCCCTGCCTGATATTCCTGTCCCTATCACCGCTAAAGAAGAAACTCGAACATCAATCGCTTTGTTGTCTACTACAGGGAACCCCCTAGAGGGAGAGACGGGGATCCAGAGTTCCGAGATACCCGCGCGAGTTTAAGCTAGACACTCAGAACTCCCGCAAGTTACTCCAACAATTTATCCCTAACCTCCCGGTACCCATAGACCA
>BLSH010142522.1:498764-514783 GCA_018402905.1 Glandirana rugosa | reverse complement strand
TCCACGTCTTTCAGGTGAAATCGGTGTCTAAGAGAAGGATTGTTGTCCAAAGAATTTTTACACTCCTAGAGTTTCTAGTTGTTTATAGACACCCTGATATAAGTGAGTCTGGGGTTATTTGTATTTTTCCCACATAGGATGAATATAGAGGATTACGTTGGGTTACTAAGCAATTTCGTTCTTTAACGGTAGGTTTTTACCCTTGTCCTGGACCCATTGAGGAAGGGTCTTCTTCTGACCTAGTTTCGTCAATTTTGTTCGTGGAGTCGGTGAGTAACGCATCGAGTAACCCTTTTGTGAATATTTCAGGAGATATCTACCATGGAATGAGGGCATGCTGATATTAGCTGGAAGATGGATTTCCAAAAACTGGTGAGTGATTTGCAATGCCAAAGGATATGCAAAAGGTTGCCTTTCTGGCCGCAGTTGCGCCAACAACTTGGGTCGGTGTTGCTGTATATTTTAGATAATCTAACGGGAGTAAGGTACCATCTATAGAGGACTTTATAAGTGTTTTCCCAATGAGCTACGCAATGAGTGGCTGAGGTGCTTGTTTTAACTGCTTTGATCCAGTCTTCTTCTGGGAAGGAGTTACCCAGGTCCTGTTCCCATTTTTGGATGGCAATTTCTTGCTTTAACGAATCATTGGGTTGCATTAGGAGATATAAGTAGGATACACCCTTTTTATGTTTATTGGGGTCTGAGTGAATATAGTCCCACAGATATTTGTTGATCTTTGAGATCCTCACATTTTTAAGAAACCTGTTGTTAGGAAGAGAATCTGTGGCTAAAGTGGACTTTCTGCACCTATGTGTGCGTGTCATGGATCTGCTACCCAGCGCAGGGGTCACTAAGGGTTAACAATTGTGCAGGGTGATTTCATTGATTGGAGCCAAGCTGCCTTATTTAAACACCTTAGCAGCACACATACTCTGCTGTCTGATCTACAGCATTTAGTGTGCATTTCTGAGCTTCCTGTATCCTGACTATCTGTTCCTGTGACCCGGCCTGCCTGACTTTGCTAATCTCTGCCTCCACCGACCCCTGGATTGTCTACAACCACTCTTCTGCCTAGCCCTTCTGTACTTCTGCTGCCTGCCCATTGATGACCCTGCCTGGACCCGACCACCCATCTGCTTGCTCCTCCTGTACTGCTCTGCCAGCCAGCTTTACACCCTGTACAACCACTCCTCTTGTGCACGAGCGCACCCACGGACTTCCTACCAGCACCAGTGACCCAGTCTGACCCTCGTGCCATCCTGCACTCCCGAGCTCCCTGTCTACACTACCAGGGGTTCAGGAATCAGGATCATAAGAGAGGCTGCCCACTGCGTAAGCCAGACTCCACCACCAGGTATGTGACAGTATTAGACAGCCATGTCAGAGTCGGCGCAGGGGCCCTCTCCCACGAATGAACTCTGTACACACCTGGCCGACCTCACCAGGGTGGTGAAAATCCTGCAAGATGAATACATGCGGCTGGAAGGCCGAGTCCGGGAGCTTCCTGCACCTCCTGCATTGGGTTCCAACCCGCTTCCCGATCACACCCTCTTTGCTCTGCCTACTGAACCCGAAGTACCCCTACCCGGACGGTTCACAGGGGACCGTAAGAAATTCCGGGTGTTCCGAAACACATGTGAACTGTATGTCGCCCTCCAACCCAGTTCCTTCTCCCAAGAGGCCACCAAGATGGAACTTGTTGTCTCCCTTCTCCAGGATGGACCCCAGGCCTGGGCTCATCGGCTTCTGGAAGAGAAGTCCCCCAAGACCACTACCCTAGCGGGTTTCTTCCAGGCCATGGCACATCTGTATGAGGACCCACACCAAGCTGCCACGGCCAAAGCCACGATCCATGCTCTCAAGCAGGGCTCTTGCACGGTGGAAGATTATGTGGCCGAAGTCCGGCGCTTGAGCGCCGACACTACCTGGAACGCCGCAGCCCTCAGTTTCCAGTTCTGGTTGGACTTGTCCGAGCCCCTTAAGGACGAGCTAGCCCGCGTGGGGGTCCCCTCTACCCTGAGCGCTTTAATGGATCTAGCTATCCAGATTGACCGCCGTCTCCGGGAGTGTCACTCCGAAAGACAGGCGACCCTCCGACGCTCAAAACTCACCCCAGAGGAGAGACTAAGTCGCTTGACCCATGATCTGTGCCTTTATTGTGGGGCTGCCGGGCACAGGGTGCAAACCTGCCCAGCCAAGTGGTCTAGGAGTTCCCTCCCCGCCAAGGGGGAGGTCCTGTCTCTTTCCAGTCCTACTACCCACTTGGCGCTCAGCGTCACCCTACAACTACCTATTGGAGATGTTACAGTTCGGGCAATCATAGACTCTGGAGCCTGCAGTTGCTTCATGGACCTGACTTTTGCAGCCCAGCACCAGGTTTCTCTCCAGCCTAAGGCCCATCCTATGACTATTCACCTGGCTGACGGGTCCACCATCAGCTCGGGTACGGTGACACACAAGACTGTCCCCATCCTGGCCCGCACTCCTAACGGTCACTCAGAGCTACTAGTGCTGGACACTATTGCATCTCCTCTCCCTCCCGTCATCCTCTGGCTCCCTTG
This sequence comes from Glandirana rugosa, assembly GCA_018402905.1. Lineage (NCBI taxonomy): Eukaryota > Metazoa > Chordata > Amphibia > Anura > Ranidae > Glandirana > Glandirana rugosa. The sequence continues at coordinate 512,222 of BLSH010142522.1, read as the reverse complement.
GCTTCGAGCGCACTGCCCGCACATTGATTGGGTCACTGGTAATGTGCAATTTCCATCCTCCTACTGCCATCTCTACTGCTTCTCACAGCCTATGGAGCTAGCCCTATCTCTACCCTGCCCGGATCCTGATCCCGATATGGAAACCCACCTGGCAGTCCCCACTCAGTACCATGAGTTCCTGGACGTCTTTAGTAGGAAGGGGGTGGATGCCCTGCCACTACACCAACCTTATGACTGCCCAATTGAACTACTCCCAGGGGTAGAGGTGCCTTTCGGCAGGATATATCCCCTCTCCGAACTGGAGCTGGCTGCCCTTAAGACTTATCTGGAGGATAACTTGAAGAAGGGGTTTATTCGCCCATCTACTTCCCCTGCCGGTGCAGGGATATTCTTTGTCGAAAAGAAGGATAAATCCCTAAGACCCTGCATTGACTGCAGAGATCTCAACAAGATAACGGTCAAGAACTGTTACCCCTTGCCTCTGGTGCTGGAGCTTTTCCAAAGACTCGGGTCGGCCTCAGTCTTCTCTAAATTGGACCTCAGAGGGGCCTATAACCTCATTACCTCATACCAGAGAGGGGGATGAGTGGAAGATGGCTTTCCGAACCCGTTTTGGCAACTATGAATACTTGGTCATGCCGTTCGGGCTCTGCAATGCCCCGGCCACCTTCCAACATCTGGTGAAAGATATTTTCTGGGACTTTCTTGACGTATTCGTAGTGGTCTACCTGGATGGCATTCTTTTTTTTTCCTCTTCTCTGGAAGAACACCGGGAGCATGTCAAAAGCGTACTGAGCCACCTCCGCCAACACGGACTATATGCTAAGGCCGAGAAGTGCACATTTGAGTGCTCCGAAATTTCCTCCCTGGGCTTCATACTTTCAGTGTCTGGGATCACTATGGACCCTCAGAAGGTCTCCGCTATTGTGGAATGGCCAGCGCCAGAAAGGGGGTTCAATGCTTCGTGGTTCTCAGCTGTCATTGCCCCTATTACCCAGCTCACGAAGCAGAACATACATTACTCTTCCGTTCACTGACAGACGCAGCCCCTTCTTATGACACGTGGGGTTATGCTCATATCACTGGGAGTAGACTAGGCAAAATAAAACAAAAGCATAGGTTAGCCCCTCCCAGGGGGCCGTCCTCACCTTAGCATATAACCCCCTGCTAGACAATAGCATATCAGTTTTAATTGCCTAGTGCAAGGAGTAGACCTGGTTCCCTATGGGATCTGCGGTCTTCTGAGGTTTTTTCTGATGAAGACTACTATCAAGAAGCCGACTGGTGGTATAGAGGATATCTAGAATCCAAAAGCTTTCCCCAGTCCGGCCAAGGTCTGTGCGAGCTACCCTTAGTGGGGGCACACCGCATAGTGCCCGTTCCGTGCGGGCGGCCAGTGGCTAATCCCACTAGAGCCCAGTGACTGGTTCTGTTCCTGTCCAGTGGCCTGGCCAGCAGCATTCCTCTCTGTGGGGAGGTAAGTCTGCTCCGGGTGGCTACCCGCTGCGCCCGTCGGATTGGTGAGTGGACCCCTCTTCCGTCCTAGGATGCGGAGAGCGGGCACCTGGGCAGCTTCTAAGGTAGCCGGCCGGTGGGGGCCTGTTAGTGGGGACGCATCTGGGGTGGTAATCTCCCGTTCCCCCCCACTCCCCCTCCCCCTTTCCCCCCACAGTACCGCACTCTGCACTGACCGTTCGGAGCTCTGCATTCGGCGGTTCGCCGCCATTCGGTGTGGATCACCGTTCGTCCGTCCGCCGACCGGGCCATTTTGCTGTAAGCTCGGCTTGTGTTGATGGCAGCGGCCATTGTTTGGTAGCCCATGCGGTCTTCACCCTGTCCTCTGGCGGCCCCCAGTGGTCGATCTCGATATTACAGGAAGTAATAAAAGCGGCAGAAGCACTTCCGCTTTCGCTTGGACAACGTGGCTGACAGACGCGGCGGTGCAGGATCTTGAAGTGCAGTGGTGTTTGTCATTGCTCATTCCGGTCACAGTGCTGAGGCATTAAAACAGCAAGTATAACTGGCTCTCCCTGGGTGCTGGTAGTGGTGGGTGCAATCCTCCCGGGTCTCCCATGCTGATTGGTGGGGTAGAGCTGGTGGTCACACAGTGGGGGTGCCGGAAGTCTGGGATGTCAGAGGCCGGCAGTGCTATGGCAGGGGTACCTGCAGAGCAACAATCCACACCGTGGACCCTGGTGTCCTTGGAACAGCTGAGGGCGGTATTTGGGGAATTCTTTCCCCGGGCGGGGGACCCAACTCCGGGGGGCCCCAAAAACGCTCGGCCCCCCTGTCATTCTTCGGGGGAGGATTCGGAACCAGAAAGCTCCTCGGTGGTCACGGGAACCCCCGTGGAGTTATCAGAGGGTGAACTGATACCCTCAGACGGCAAAGGTGATCAGGGGGCTCCATTTTCTCACGACAAAGCAATAGTGGCCGCTCTGATCACTGATATCCGTGATTCCATGCGGCTTGACCAAGCAGGGGAGTCGCATGAATCCGCATATATTTGTGGGTTGCTTAAACTCCCAAGGACCCCTAGGGCCTACCCTTATGATCGGGTTTTTGAACAAGCGGTGTTCAAGGAATGGCTATGGCCATAGAATTCCTTTGCTTTACCCAAAAGCTTCGCTGGTCGCTACCCCTTTGAGGATAGCTTTACTAAGAGATGGGCTTCCCCATCAGTGGACCCACCGGTGGCCCATCTAAATAAGGCGACGATCATTCCCTTGGAGGGGTCTCTGTCTTTTAAAGAGGTGGCCGATCGCCGCACGGAGGCAGTGTCTAAGGCAGTGTCTAAGGGTCAGCCATGCGGCCAGCTCTGGCGGCTGCTATGGCGGCACAATCTCTTCACAAGCACGCTACCACATTACACTCCGGTTTAACTTGTGAGTGTGCACAGGCGGAGGTGCAACGCGCACAGTACTTGGAAGAGGGTCTCCGCTACATATGCGATGCTGCATTGGACCTGCTTCCCATACTATCAAAAATGTCTGTTTTTGCAATTGTTATCAGGTGGGTGCTATGGCTCCGCTCTTTGTCAGGCGACCAGGCTTCGAAGAAAGCTCTTACAGATCTTCCCTTTCAGGGAGGGCGTCTGTTTGGCCCACAGTTGGATGAAATCATTAAGGATTTCACGGGAGGGAAGAGTACTTTCCTTCCGGAGCCAAAACGGCGGGATTTTCGACGTAGGCAGGGCCCAGTTTCTTCAGGTCAGAAGACGTTTTTTCGTGCACCCGGCTCAGCGGGTAAGGGCTTCAAGGCCAGTAAGGCTGCCGCTGGGCCCAGTAAAAGGCCCTGGCAACATAAGTCTGAAAAAATGAAGGATAAGTCAACCTCCGCATTAAGGGTTGCCCCTGCCTGATTCTCGGGTGGGGGGGCGGTTGCTGGGGTTCGCAGACAGATGGACTGCCCGCATCACCGATTGGTGGGTGCTGGAGGTGGTGTCCTCCGGGTACAGGATAGAGTTCATCTCTCTACCCCCAGGAAGGTTCTTCCCTTCGAACTTAAGACTTCCTCAGGGGCTTCTGGAGGCGCTTCTGGGCGCCATTCAGGCGCTGACCGAACAGGGGGTAATTGTACCAGTACCCACGGTGGAAAGGTTTCACGGGTTTTACTCAAACCTCTTTGTGGTGCCCAAAAAGGGTGGTGTCAGGTCAATTCTGGACCTGAAGGCACTAAACTGCTTTTAAAGACAAAAAGATTCAGGATGGAGTCCATCCGGACGGTCATGGCCGCCCTGCACCAAGGCAAATTCATGGCGTCCCTGGACGTCAGGGACGTGTATCTCCACGTTTCAGTTTGTCACAGTCACGAGCATTTTCTACGCTTCGCAGTGGGAGATCTGCATTACCAGTTTGTGGCACTTCCCTTCGGTCTGGCTTCGTCTCCCCGAGTGTTCGCCAAGGTGGTGGCCCCGATGCTGGCGCTGTTGAGACAGAGAGGTATCACGGTGGTAGCATACCTTGACGATTTACTCCTGTGAGCAAAGTCAGCTGCGGCTCTGGAGGAGAACGTGATAATCACGGTATCCACGTTAAAAGAATTTGGTTGGCTGATCAACCTGCAGAAATCATCGTTGACTCCATCTTGCCGGCTGGAATACCTGGGTCTGATTCTGGACACAGTGCAGGCAAGGGTGTTTTTACCACCGAGCAAGCTCCTGACACTTCAGGCAGCAGTGTGAACCCTGTTATCACGCCAGTGGTCCTCCTTACGGTTCTGTATGCGAGTGTTGGGGCTCATGGTGTTGACTTTCGAAGCAATACCTTACGCCCAGAGTCACACTCGGCTCCTGCAGAAGGCGGTTTTGTCGCAATGGGACAAATCTCCCCTATCCCTAGACAGACTGATCAGGTTGGATCATCAGTCCCAAGGATCCTTAATTTTGGTGGATTCGGGCTCCAGCCCTAAAGTTGGGAAAATGTTTTCTCCCCCTCAATTGGTCGATAGTAACGATGGATGCCAGCCTATCAGGCTGGGGAGGGGTCCTGGGTCAGTTCTCTGCCCAGGGTCGTTGGTCAGTTCAGGAAGCTTGCCTTCTGATAAATGTACTGGAACTGAGAGTGATCAGACTTTGTCTGTCCCGTTGGTCGTCAAGGCTGCGAGTCCTCCCGGTCCGGGTTCAGTCGGACAATGCCATGGCCGTGGCATATGTGAACCATCAGGGCGGGACAAGAAGCTCGGCAGCAGCCGCGGAGGCGGCGCTGATCCTTCGGTGGGCAAAAATTCACATGCCGGCTCTCTCCGCGATCTACATTCCAGGCATGGAAAACTGGCAGGCGGACTTTCTCAGCCGCCGGACTCTGGATCAGGGGGAATGGTCCCTACTTCCAGAAGTGTTTCGCCAGATTTGCCTCAAGTGGGGCACGCCAGAGGTGGACCTCATGGCCTCCAGATTCAATCACAAGGTACAGACCTTTGTGTGCAGAACAAGAGATCCGTTGGCGGTCGCCGCGGACGCACTGGTAGCACCCTGGGGTCGGTATCGGCTACTGTACTTTCCTCCTCTGAAGCTTCTGCTGCGGGTTCTGCACAGGATAGAAGCAGAGGGAATCCCGACAATCCTGGTAGCTCCGGATTGGCCTCGGCGTCCTTGGTACGCCGACGTGGTGCGGATGGTGGCAGATGTTCCTTGGCATCTTCCGCTTCGCAGAGACCTACTGTCTCAGGGACCCATCTTGCACCCTGCTTTACCCTCGCTGGCTTTGACGTCCCAGGTGTTGAGGCATAGGGGTGTCTCGGACTCTGTGATGTATTCTATGATTGAAGCACGTAAGGGTACTTCACGTAAGATTTATCATAGGACCTGGAAGGCCTATATTGCCTGGTGCGAGGCAGGGGGTTGGAACCCCCACTCTTATACAGTGTCCAGAGTACTGAATTTTTTACAGCAGGGACTGGACAAGAACCTGGCGTTAAGTACGCTTAAGGGTCAGATTTCGGCCCTGGCGGTTCTTTTTCAATGGCCCTTGGCGTCACATTCGTTGATCCGTACATTTGTACAGGTTGTTCGTCATGTGGCTCCTTGGATACGGTCGCCTCTGGTGCTGTGGGATCTGAATCTGGTGCTTTCTGTGTTTCGGAAGCCATCATATGAGAAGATCAGGGACATTCCCTTGCAACTATTGTCACAGAAAGTGACTTTTATGGTGGCTGTTACATCCGCTAGGCGGGTGTCTGAGTTGGCAGCCTTATCCTGCAAGTCTCCTCACTTGGTCCTTCATAAGGATGAGGCAGTTTTGCGACCTTCCCCTTCTTTCTTTTCATTTGAATGAGGATATTGTTCTTCCCTCATTGTGCCCGCACCCGTCGCATCCCAAGGAATTTGAACTGCATTCTTTGGATGTGGTGAGGGAAGTCTGATTCTTTATTTGTGCTGACGGAAGGTTCGTGCAAAGGCATGGCGGCCTCGTCAGCTACCATTTCTCATTGGATTAGGAAGACAGTGACTCATGCATGTGAGGTTCGGGGCAAGGTTCCCCCATTTCCAGTCACGGCTCATTTCACCAGGGCAGTTAGTACTTCCTGGGCGTTTAGACACCAGGCCTCGGTGTGTCAGGTGTGTAAAGTGGCTACCTGGGCCTCAGTGCACACGTTTACTAAGTTTTGCAAACTTGATGTTTCAGCATCTGCAGATGCTGCCTTTGGCCGCAAAGTATTACAAGCGGCAGTGTAGGCGCGACTGGCGCCGTCTGAGAGGGCTTTTTTTGTTGGGTACAGTTGTTATAGTTTGCCAACCCCTCTTGATTGGCACAGCTTTGGGACATCCCCACATGTCATAAGAAGGGCTGCGTCTGTCAGTGAACGGAAGAGTAAAAGGGATTTTGTTATAACTTACCGTAAAATCCTTTTCTCTGAGTTCACTGACAGGCGCAGCACCCACCCCTCTGTTGAGTTTGTACGGCTTGTTACGAACTGATATGCTATTGTCTAGCAGGGGGTTATATGCTAAGGTGAGGACGGCCCCCTGGGAGCGGCCAACCTATGCTTTTGTTTTATCTTGCCTAGTATATTCCTAGTGATATGAGCATAACCCCACGTGTCATAAGAAGGGCTGCGTCTGTCAGTGAACTCAGAGAAAAGGATTTTATGGTAAGTTATAATAAAATCCCTTTTTTGTTGGACTCCGGAAGCCCAGGTAGCCTTTCAACGACTGAAGAAACTCTTCACCACGGCTCCAGTCATGAAACACCCAGACCCTTCTTTACCGTAGTTCCTGGAAGTGGACGCCTCTGAAACGGCTGTTGGAGCAGTACTTTCCCAGAGGCAGGGGCCTAAGGCAGCTCTTCACCCTATCGCCTTTTTCTCCCAGAAACTGACCCCTCCAGAGAGGAACTATGATGTGGGAGACAGAGAACTGCTGGCTATTAAGTCCGCCCTGCAGGAATGGCGGTACCTGCTGGAGGGAGCCTCACATCCAGTTCTGGTGTACACAGATCACAAGAATCTGGAGTACTTACGCACTGCTAAGAGACTAAAGCCTTGTCATGCCCGCTGGGCTCTCTTCTTTTCACGATTTCAGCTGCACATTACATACAGGCCCGGTTCGAAGAATGTGAAGCCCGATGCCCTGTCTAGAATGTTTCACTCCACAGGGGAGACTCCCCCACCGGACACCATCCTCCCAGCCCGGAGCTTCCTATTAACCCAGGAGGATCTCCTCTCACAAATTAGATGGACCCTGGCCCGGTCCCCTGTCCCTTTAAGACTCCAGACTGACCCAGCATGATGGATTATGGTGGTTTGGCACCAAGGTCTATGTTCCTGACGAACAGCATTCGGCAGTTCTTAGGTTATGTCATGACCTCAAGCTGGCAGGTCACTTTGGAGGTCGCAAGACGGCGGAACTAGTGGCACGCTCCTTCTGGTGGTCTCAGGCTGATAAGGACTGCAGGGAATATGTTAAGGACTGTCCCGTCTATGCCCACAACAAGGTCAATCAGACCAAAGCCTGGGGGTTGTTAAACCCACTACCTGTTCCGGAGCGGCTATGGTCGCATATATCGATGGTTTTCATCTTAGAGCTGCCCCGTCTGCAGGGTTTTCAACTATCTTTGTGGTCATAGATCGCCTCACCAAGATGGCCCATTTCATCCCTATGAAGGGCACTCCGATGGCCAATCAAACTGCAGAGACTTTCATTAGAGAGATTGTCTGCCTTCACGGAATCCCAGCCAACATTGTATCTGACCGAGGGGTTCAATTTACGTCTCGGGTCTGGAAGGCCCTCTGCTCTCTGCTGGGAATTGAATTGGCATTCTCGTCTGCCTATCACCTCCAGACTAATGGCCAGACAGAGAGAACGAACCAAACACTGGAGCAGTACCTCAGATGCTACTCTTCGTTCTCTCAGGACAATTGGGCCTCCCTGCTGCCGGTAGCTGAGTTCGCCTACAACAATGCAATCCATTCCGCCACAAACCAGTCACCATTCTGGATGAACCTCGGCTACCACCCCTCCTTCTTACCTGCTCTGGTCCCAGAAAGCTTGGCGCCTGCTGCCCAGGACATGGCTACCTTCTTGTTGGAAAACAACGAGCTCCTGCGGGAGACATTATTCCGGTCGCAGGAACACAACAAACTGACTCTTGACAGAGGAAGGCGAGGGGAACCAGACCTACAACCAGGCGATCAGGCTTGGCTAGCCACCAAGAACCTGAAATTGTCTTGTCCCTCAAAAAATCTGGGACCAAAGTTCATTGGCCTTTCCTCATCAAAAGGAGAATCAATAGGGTGGCATATGAGCTTAGCCTCCCTCCTTCACTTCGGGTACACCCAGTTTTTCATGTGTCCCTGTTAAAGCCTGTGACCAAGGACTACTTTCCGGGAAAGAGATTGGCTCCGCCTGAGCAAGTCATAGTGGATGGGGAGGAGGAATATGGCAATTCTCGACTGCAGAGTGAGAGGGGATGTGATTCAATTCTTGATCAAATGGGAGGGGTACAGACCTGAAGAGAACTCATGGGAACCCGAGGAACACATCCATGCCAAAGAGCTTATGCAGTCATTTTGGAGAACTCACCTTGAACTGAAGGCCCGGTGGGCATCCGGAGGCTGCTCCTTTGGGGGGGGGGCAATGTTAGGAAGAGAATCTGTGGCTAAAGTGGACTTTCTGCACCTATGTGCGAGTGTCATTGATCTGCTACCCAGCGCAGGGGTCACTAAGGGTTAACAATTGTGCAGGGTGATTTCATTGATTGGAGCCAAGCTGCCTTATTTAAACACCTTAGCAGCACACAGACTCTGCTGTCTGATCTACAGCGTTTAGTGTGCATTTCTAAGCTTCCTGTATCCTGACTATCTGTTCCTGTGACCCGGCCTGCCTGACTTTGCTGATCTCTGCCAGCACCGACCCCTGGATTGTCTATGACCACTCTTCTGCCTAGCCATCTGTACTTCTGCTGCCTGCCCGTTGACGACCCTGCCTGGACCCGACCACCCATCTGCTTGCTCCTTCTATACTGCACTGCCAGCCAGCTTTACGCCCCGGTCTATACGACCATGCCTCTTGTGCACGAGCGCACCCATGAACTTCCCACCAGCACCAGCAAACCAGTCTGACCCTCGTGCCATCCTGCACTCCCGAACTCCCTGCCTACACTACCAGGGGTTCAGGGATCAGGGTTGTAAGAGAGGTTGCCCACTGCGTAAGCCAGACTCCACCACCAGGTACGTGACACCTGTACTAGAGGAGACTTTAAAGATGCTGATTTACAATCACACCAATGGATAAGTACCTCTTTGGAAAATCAGTCCACCAGTAGAGCAGAAACACATACACTTGAAATTACCTGTCAGGGCACTAACAGCAGGAGAAGGACTCTTGGACCCAGTATCTGTCAGAGCATCAACAGCAGGAGAAGGACTCTAGGATAGAGTTGAGCGGAGACCTGGATGTTCAGGATCGGCGGGATCGGCCGAACTTCACGAAAAAGTTTGAGTTCGGCCCCGAACTTGACCCGAACTTGACCCCAAACCCCATTGAAGTCAATGGTGACCCGAACTTTTGGCCACAAAAATGGCTCTAAAAAAGTCCTGGAAAAGGCTAGAGGGCTGCAAAAGGAAGCAAAATGGGGGCACGAGTAGGACAAGTGCACTGCAAACAAACATGGATAGGGAAATTACTTAAAATCACATAAAAAAAGATAAAAAATGGAGGAGGAGGTGGAGTAGGAGGTTGAGGAGATGGTGACCGTGGTGGTGTAGGTGGAAGTGGCGGTGGAGGAGGAGGAGGTAGCCAACACTGTTTTTTGTTTGTTTGTTTTTTTTTTCTAATTGGGGTAGCCCCCAAAATATTGAGACATATTACAAAAAAAAAGTATACCAATGGCTGTGTGAAGCCGGTCTAAATGTCTATTCTGCACAAGGTACAGACAAGTCTTGTGGGATCCATGCCTGGTTCATTTTAATAAACGTTAGCTTGTCCACGTTGGCTGTGGACAGGCGGCTGCGCTTGTCTGTGATAACGCCCATTGCCGTGCTAAACACACGTTCAGACAATACACTGGCTGCAGGGCAGGCCAGCACCTCCAAGGCATAAAGTGCAAGCTCAGGCCATGTGCCTAATTTGGAGACCCAGAAGTTGAATGGGGCAGACCCATCAGTCAGTAAGTGTAGGCGTGTGCACACATACTGTTCCACAATGTTGCTGAAATGCTGCCTCCTGCTAAGACGTTGCCTATCAGCTGGTGGTGCTGTTTGTTGTGGCGTGCTGCTGACAAAGCTTTCCCACATTTCGGTCATGCTAACCCTGCTTTCTGAGGTGCTGGCCGTGCAACAGCTGCGTTGGCGACCTCTTCCTCCTCCTTTGCTTTGTGCTTCCACTGAGCCCCCGGTGTCATTTGGGAATGCCCTCAGCAGTGTGTCTACCAGCGAGCGCTTGTAGTCACGCATCTTCCGATCACGCTCCAGTGAGGGAATTAAGGACAGCACATTGTCCTTGTAATGGGGATCCAGCAGGGTGGCCACCCAGTAATCAGCACAAGTTACAATGTGGGCAACTGGGCTGTCCTTGAGCAGGCACTGCAGCATGTAGTCGCTCATGTGTGCCAGGCTGCCCAGAGGCAAAGATAAGCTGTCCTCTGTGGGAGGTGTATCATCTGTGTCCTCTGTATCCCTTCAGCCATGCTCCAGAGATGCCCACGAGCTGTGTTGGGTGCCACCCTGCTGTGAACATGGTTCCTCCTCCTCCTCATCATCATCATCTTCCTCATCCTCCTCATCCTCCAGAACTGTGCCCTGGCTTGAAAATTGTTTACCTGGCCTATGCTGATGCACGAACCCACCCTCTGAGCCACTTGTGAATGACTGGCCTAATAACTTCAAGGAGACGTAGAAGTGGGATAGTAACGCTGAGAACAGCGTCATCTGCACTGGCCATGTTGGTGGAGTACACGAAACACAGCAATATGGTACACAGGTCTCGCATGGAGGCCCACTCGTTGGTGGTGAAGTGGTGCTGTTCCGCAGAGCGACTGACCCATGCGTGCTGCAACTGAAACTCCACTATTGCCTGCTGCTGCTCGCACAGTCTCTCCAGAATGTGCAAGGTGGAGTTCCACCTTGTGGGCATGTCACATAGGAGGCGGTGAGCGCGAAGGCCGAAGTCCCACTGCAGCGCAGACAGGCGAGCAGCAGCAGGGTGAAAACGCCGAAAGCGTGCACAGACAGCCTGCACTTTCTGCAGCAGCTCTGACATATCCGGGAATTTTTTTTTTAAATTCTGCTCCACCAAATTCAGCACATGCGCCAGGCAAGGGATGTGCGTCAAACCGGCTAGGCCCAGAACTGCTACGAGATTTCGCCCATTATCACACACTACCAGGCCAGGCTTGAGGCTCAGTGGCAACAACTCATTGGTCTGTTGTTCAATGCCCGTCCACAGCTGCTGCGCAGTGTGGGGTTTATCCCCCAAACATATCAGTTTTGCTGTCGTTTCCCCCTGGATGTGCTGAAGTTGGTGGTGAAGGTGTTATGCTGACCAGATGAGGAGGTAGAAGAGGAGGAGTAAGAGGAGTGGGAGGCAACAGGAGGCAAAGAGAAATGCCCTGCAATCCTCGGTGGCAGAAGGACATGCGCCAAACTGATCTTGTCCCCGACTTATTTGTGCAGGGAAGGGATGGCTCGCCTGGAAAAGTAGTGGCGGCTGAGAACCACGTACTGTGGGACAGCCACCGCCATCAGGTTTTTAAAACTGTCTGTGTCCACCAGACGGAATGACAGCATTTCAAAGGCCAGGAATTTTGAAATGCTGGCATTCAGGACCAGGGATTGCGGGTGGGTAGGGGGGTACTTCCTCTTTATCTCCAGTGTTTGGGAGATGGAGAGCTGTAAGCTTCCATGGGACCATGGTGTGGAAATGCTTTTGGACGGTGGTGGACATGGTGGCGTTGCTGTCACATCATCTGTTTGCTGGGTGGCAGGTGACACTGGCACTGTAGAGGTGGAGGAAAAGGCAGCAGCAGAAGAGGAAGCAGGAGGAGGCCGAGACCTGTCTTGGATTTTGAGGTGCTTATTCCACTGCAGCTCATGCTTCGCATGTAGATGCCTGGTCATGCAGGTTGTGCTCAGGTTTAGAACATTTATGCCTCGCTTCAGGCTCTGATTGCACAGCGTGCAAACCACTCGTGTCTTGTCGTCAGCATATTGTCTGAAGAACTGCCACGCCAAGGAATTCCTTTGAGCTGCCTTTGGTGTGCTGGGTCCCTGGGTGCGGCAGGTAGTAGCAGGCATACTGTCTAGGGGACGGTCGTTCCGCTTTTGCAACCTGCTTCCTCTTTTGATGTGCTGGTGCCTCTATGTGACCACCAACTCTTCCTCCAAACTGCACACTTCACTCGCATGACCTTCATTCCATGTGGGGTCTAGTACCTCATCATCCTCCACATCATCTTCCACCCACTCCTCACCACTGCCCTCCTTGTCAGTCTGCACACTGTGGAAAGTTGCAGCAGTTGGCACCTGTGTTTCGTCATCATCAGAGACGTGCTGTGGTGGTGTTTCCATGTCCTCATCCTGAACCAGAAGTGGTTGGGCATCGGTGCACTCAATGCCAGCAGAGTCATCAAAAAGCAGAAGAGACTGCTGCATGACTTGGGGCTCAGACTGCTTCGCTGATTTACAAGGGGCTGAGGTAAAAGACAGATGGCCATGGGGTTCAGGTGCCAACTCTGAGCTTTCATCAAGGGACTGGGTGGGAGACCATGTGAAGGAACTGGAGGCATTGTCAGCCACCCAATCTACTATTGCCTGTACTTGTTCTGGCCTCACCATTAGCTGAGCGGCATTGGGGCCTACCATATAACGTTGAAGGTACCTGTCGGCTACTCACACCTGAGGAAGTGTTTCACTTGTGCGTGTAGCTGGCACAGATCGACCACATCCTCTCCTTGCAACAGGAGCTTCACCAACACCACCATCACCAGCAGCACCAACAGCACCACGGCCACGACCACATCCCTTATTTGACGCTCTCCTCATTCTGGATGCAAATGTACTATTTAGCACAAATTTCAATTATTTGTTAAACCAGCAATGTAGACACACTTTTTATTTTTGTGCAAGAAATTCACAGCAAGGTGCAAATGTACTATGTAGCACTATTTATTAATAATAATAAAAAAAGAAAAATAAATGATTATTCTTTTTTTTTTAAACCTGCAATGTAGACGCACTTTTTATTTTTGTGCAAGAAATGCACCGCTCACACCAGCAGAAGGAACCTCTCCCTACACCAGTATGAGATGATTTTAGAACGCTAATCTGTCCCTCACAGCAGCAGCAGGAAACTCTCCCTACACCAGTATGAGATGATTTTAGAACGCTAATCTGTCCCTCACAGCAGCACCAGGAACCTCTCCCTACACCAGTATGAGATGATTTTAAGATTTTAGTAGAGTATGACCACATCCCTCTCCAAGGACCACGACGACACTCCCTGTCTAATCGCGAGATTTTAGT
>BLSH010142522.1:466121-482495 GCA_018402905.1 Glandirana rugosa | reverse complement strand
CAACTTAGATACCTTATAAAATAAAAAAACAGTATTCGCTAACTTTTTACTGTTTTTTTTTTTAATGTGTTTCAACAGTGACTTTAATATATAACGAGTGTGTACCGTACCCATATACACCTTAATGTGGGGTTTTATGTAAGACTACGAAGAGGACTCATACCCTTATGGGGTACACACTCTGAAAAACCCTCGGATAGTCGCATGCCCTGGGGTTTTTGGTTAGTGCTGAAGTCCTAAAGATTCCCGTTTTTACTTACGGAAGTAGGGTATGATGGATAGAGTCAAAACCTCCGGTACTTTACGGGTCTTCACTTGGGGGGGAGGGGGGGTTTGTGCTATCTGGGCATTTCATGGCCTCCAAAACTGAGATAGGTAGTATGGGATGAAGGCATTCATTTTTGCCCTTAGAAATCCTGAAGTCGTGATTGGTTTTTGGGGTCCCGTACGCTGATAGGCTCCCAAAAAGTCTCACACATGGGGTATTCCCATACTCAGGAGAAGCATCAGAATGTATTTTGGGGTGTAATTCCACATATACCCATGCCATGTGTGAGCAATATATAATTTCAGTGACAACTTTGTGTAATTTTTTTTTTTGTCATTTTTCAATCGCTTATGACAAAAAAATAAAATATTCCATAGATTCAACATGCCTCTCAGCAAATTCCTTGGGGTGTCTACTTTCCAAAATGGAGTCATTTGGGGGAGAGGGGGGGTTTGTGCTATCTGGGCATTTCATGGCCTCCAAAACTGAGATAGGTAGTGTGGGGTGAAGGCATAAATGTTTGCCCTTAGAAATCCTGAAGGTTTCCCCGAAACTTCTGGCAAAATATAAAATATTCCATGGACTCAACATGCCTCTCAGCAGATAGCTTGGTGTGTCTACTTTCCAAAATGGGGTCACTTGGGGGGGAGGGGGGGTTTGTGCTATCTGGGCATTTCATGGCCTCCAAAACTGAGATAGGTAGTATGGGATGAAGGCATTCATTTTTGCCCTTAGAAATCCTGAAGGCGTGATTGGTTTTCGGGGTCCTGTACGCAGATAGGCTCCCAAAAAGTCTCACACATGGGGTATCCCCATACTCAGGAGAAGCAACAGAATGTATTTTGGGGTGTAATTCCACACATACCCATGGCATGTGTGAGCAATATGTAATTTCAGTAACAACTTTGTGTAATTTTTTTTTTTTGTCATTTTTCAATCACTTATGACAAAAAAAATAAAATATTCGATTGGCTCAACATGCCTCTCAGCAAATTCTTTGGGGTGTCTACTTTCAAAAATGGGGTCATTTGGGGGAGTTGTACTGTCCCTCCATTTTAGCACCTCAGGAAATGAGATAGGCAGTCATAAAATAAAAGCTGCGGAAATTCCAGAAAATGTACCTAATTTGTAGACGCTATAACTTTTGCGCAAAGCAATAAATATACACTAATTTGCTTTTTTTTACCCGAGACATGTGGCTGAATGCATTTTGGCAAAAATTTATGACTAAAATTTAGTTTATTGTATTTTTGTAATAACATAAATTTGAAAATATAATTTTTTTTCAAAATTTCTGTTCTTTTTTTGTTTATATCGCAAAAAATAAAAAGTGCAGTGGTGAACAAATACCACCAAAAGAAAGCTCTAATTGTGGGGAAAAAAGGATGCAAATTTTGTTTGGGTACTGTATTGCATGACCGCACAATTACCAGTTAAAGCGACACAGTGCCAAATTGAAAAAAGTGCTCCGGTCCTAAAGCTGGAAATCCTTCCGGGGTTGAAGTGGTTAAAGACCTAGCGTTAGGCCAAATACAAAAAGCCTTTGTTAGATTGAACCAGTTATATTATGACAAGGGCAACAAAGCCCACTCTTTACTTGCTAGAAAACTCTCTGATTGTTTTCATGTATCAACCCCGCATCAAATTAACCACTTGCCGACCGCCTGCCCCAGCGTGACGGCGACAAGGTGGCTCATTATCGCGAACCGCCGTCACCTGACGGCGGCCGCGATAACTAATATTGTGAGCGCGCACCTCCAGAAGCGTGCTTGCGCGCTCACTGTGTTCGGGGGGCCATGGAGGGGGTGGGCGGACTCGATCTCCGCCAGCTACCCGCGATGGACCCCCCGCAGCGAGAGAATGGAGGTCCGTGTATGTAAACACGGACCTCCATTCTCATAGAGGGGGAAGGGCGATGATCACAGCCTTCCTCTATATGGAAGCTGTGATCATTCCCTTTCCCCAGCCAGGGCAGCCCACATACAGTTAGAACATGCCCAGGGAACACAGTTAACCCTTAGAGTGCCCCCTGCAGGTTAACCCCTTCACTGCCAATGGCATTTACACAGTAATCAGTGCATTTTTATAGCACTGATTGCTGTATAAATGCCAATGGTCCCAAAAAAGTGTCAAAAGTGTCCGACATGTCCGCTGCAATATCACAGTACTGATAAAAATTGCAGATCACCGCCATTACTAGTAAAAAATTTGAAAAATGAAAAACCCCAGAAATTAATTCTCATCATCCGTAAACGCGGCAACTTTTGCGCAAACCTATCAATAGACGCCGATTGCAATTTTTTTTTACCAAAAATATGAGGAAAAATATAAATCGGCCAAAACCGATGAAAAAAAATGTTTTTTATATTTTTTTTGGATTTGTATTTTAGCAAAAAGTAAGAAATTTGGGATTTTTAGCAAAATTGTCGCTCTTCTTTTGTTTATAGCGGCAATCAGAAATGACACAGAGTGGATCAAATACCACCAAAAGAAAGTTCTATTTGTGGGAAAAAAAGGACGCAAATTTAGTTTGGGTACAACGCCGCACGACTGCGCAATTGTCAGTTAAAGCGACGCAATGCCGAATCGCAAAAAGTGCTCTGGTCCTAAAGTGTGAAATCCTTCCGGGGCTGAAGTGGTTAAAAATAGGCTTGGAGATCTCTTGTCCCACCCTCATTGCCCATTCCTTCGCAGAATTTTATACTGACTTGTATAACAGCCCCAGGATTCCCCATAACCCTCTCTCCCGGGAGATGGGGGATCGTATACAGCAATACTTACAACAAAGCAAGGTTCCTCAACTCCAGCCTTAGATCTTCTCTCTCTTAATGCACAAATCACGGAGGAGGAACTTTTGCTAATCATCAAAAAGACGCCCTCTCATAAACCCCCAGGACCAGATGGTCTCCCATCAAAACAGATATGCAAAGGTCTTTCCTCACTGTGATCCCGAAGCCAGCCAAGGACCCATCCCTATGTGCCAGGTTCAGGCCTATAGCCCTTTTGAACTCTGACCTTAAAATTTTTACCAAGCTCCTCTCAGTTCATTTAAACACAGTCCTACCCTCCCTGGTCCATAAGGATCAGGTGGGCTTTGTTCCCTTTTGCCAAGCAGGGGATAATACTAGAAGAGTGATAGACTTAATTGATGTGGCAAATAGAGATAGCGCGGAATCCCTAATATTGAGATTGGATGCAGAAAAGGCTTTTGACCACCTTGGCTGGCCTTTCCTGCTTTCTATGCTGCGCTTTATGGGATTCAAAGGATCTATTCTCTGAGCTGTCCAGCATCTATATGCTAATCCCAGGTTAAGAACCCTTTTGACTTATCAAAACCCTTCCAGATCACTAATGGTACCCAGCAGGGCTGCCCGCTCTCGCCACTTGTTTGTGTTGTGTGCTGAAGCTGTGGTAGTGTCGATTCACAGTAATCCGGAAATTCGGGACTACTTTCGAATGTCGGTCAGGGTGAGAGAATTCTAAATCTTACTCTTTGCAGACGGATGATGTCATACTCACCCTAACTTAGCCTAGAATATCCTTACCGAATTTGCAAGCTGAGCTGGATAGATACGGGATTTTATCAGGCTACAAATTTAAGGCCTCTAAATCAGAGGCCCTCCTGATTAACCTCTCTGTAGAGGAGAGGCTGAGGCTCGCCACTTACAGACTAGCTTCCCTTATAATTGGAAAACGACTACACTAAAATACCTAAGGGATAAATGTCGCTCCAAATTTTTATACGCTATATCAAGCAAACTTTCTGCCCCTGTTTAAATTACTTAGGGAGATGATACAAAAATGGAAGGATCATCATATATGGGGCGAATAGCTTCAGTTAAAATGGTTATTCTTATTAAACTGCTGTACCTATTTCAAACACTGCCCATTTCTGTCCCTTATGATCACCTGCCAAGGCTACAAACAGACTTTATACACTTTGTTCGGAACTACAAAAGGCATAGAATATCCTGCTTGGTCTTAACGGCATTGCGCTTGGATGGGGGCCTGGGGTTTCCCGACCTCATTAAATACTATCAGGCACCCCAACTCCCAAGACGCTCTTACAATAAATGCACAGAAATTGAGAAACTATGGCTAGCACCTGTACACCCTAACAATTTACTCTGGAATGCGAATGCGGAGGTGGATTCAAACATAATGCTGGGGTCCTTGCTTCAGCTTCGGAAGCTCTGTCATAGACTGGCCCATGAACATGTGTTCCAGGCAGCCTTACCCATCAGATGTCCTTTCCTTGGGCATCACGTGATCTATTTTACTTTGGACATTTGGACGACCCTAGGTCTCGCAAGCTGTTGCATTTCCAGGAGCTCAGAGATACGTTTGATCTGCCACACCAGGTGTTCAATGGGCATCTGCAAATTCGTCACTATGCCCTAACTATAGCACCTAACTTGCAATTTTCCACTCCATCCCCCTTTGAACGGGTAATCCTGCAGGGCTCAATGAGCAGGGGTTTGATCTCTGACATATATCAACTGCTCAATGACCATTCCATACCAGATAAGGATAAACACGCTTATATGCTTAGGTGGGAATGTGCACTGGGTGAGGAAATGCCCTAGAACAGTGGTGGATTATTTGGACACAAGCAGCTAAGAGCTCCTATTGTACTTTATATAAAGAGAATGCCTATAAGATTATCTATTTCTGGGGGGCGTGGCTTGATGCGAACTGAGCAGGATGTGTTTTTAGGCAGCTCCACTACCCTGCACACCATCCAGAGGAATCCTTGCTCCAGAGGAACGGGTGAGAACATCAAACATACAGGTCTATCTCCCCGTCCCTCTGGCTACGTCCCACACTGTTTATTGTGTGGATCAGAGGTGGACACCCGCGCCAGCGAAATTTAGCCCGCGGCTTCGTGCGGCCTACCGATCCGGACTGGACGGAGGCCAGAGCGGAGCTCCCACTCCCCATCCAGCCACCATCTGCTATACCATCGGCCCCTGGGAGCCCCCACAACATTTTAATATATCCTTTAGACGGATCTGGAGTCAATTAGGACTGGGGCTCGAGTTGCGGCCTACAAAAATCTGCCGTGACCACCATTTTGAATGTACATGGCCCCTTCTATGGAACATCCAGGGCCTTAGAGAGCAGGGACAAATATTGCTGCTCCCCAGCTACCCTCAGGAGGACAATCCACTAGTTTAAGGAGCCCATTCACCCAGCACATTTCTCCGGAGGGTCCATACGGGCTGTCGCCCCCCCCTGGACACGGCCTCAGCCCACTGAGGCCTATCAAAGGCTGTCTTCTTACTGGACCTAGCTTTAAGCCTTAGCCTGGTACAGCCCTGCACAGGGAGTGAGTCCCAAGCTGCCAAAGTTACTGGACTCCCTTGATCCTGCCTCAAAAGAATCAATAGTCATTTTATCTCATCACTGCCCTCAGATCATAGCCGCATGTGTCCATCCTGCTAATGCTGCCCTGAGACTTTTCCATATGTCAATTTAAATAACTCAACAGAAAGAGGGGCACATGCACGGTCTCTGAATATGATGGACATGTGATCCTGCCACCCTAGTCCCTGCCACCTCCCTAAGGCTCCCGCACAGCAAACAATAGCTTGTTCAACCACGGGAGCCCTTCTCTCCAATTGCCAACACATCTGGGCAACCCATGGTGAAGATCGGGCCTAAGAAAGCAGCCCCCTCACCTGCCACAGAGCTGCGGTCCTCACAGACCCTAGACAGGTACCTACTTTGGCCCGAATCCCCGGCCTCGACTATGCATGAATGCCCACCAGACCTTTTGGTCCCTCTTGGGGCGGATGGGGGGTTCTTCAACAGCACCCCCCCACCCCAACAACTGATCTCTCCGCTCCTATCACCGTAGAGGTCTTAGATCTAAAGCTGCAAGCCCTTCTACAGAACCTTACACGTACTATTACTCGGGAGGTTAGAAAACTGGCCCAGGAACTGAGAGGCGAGATAACACATCTAGGAGAATGCACAGACACGCTTGAAATCAAGTTTGACTGGCCTCTTCCTTCCACGTACCTTTTTTGGGCCGTACCATACGCAGCTTTCCTGTTTAGTGTCCCTTTTCTACCCTCATGGGCTGACCCTTTAGTTGTTTTGGTTCCAGAACTAATGTTGGATATTTAGATATGTGTGAAGGTGGCGGGGACACCTCCAACTGATTTTGGAGACCACCATGCTCCCCTCCTGGTTCCATGGCCACGGTCATGGGCTCCTGAGTGGTTTTACCCCCTCAGGCACTTATGTTTGTTTTTTTATGTTTTTTCTCAGGTCCCTTTTTCACCTGGTGTTTTTTCCCTTTTTTTAACTTCACAGGTACTGTTTAGATTCTAATGGTCCACAACCATTTGTTTTTGCAAAATCCCACTCCTATCCCTCATTCTACAAGATACACTATGGACTCCTTTTTGCTGAATACTTGTCAATGTTTTGTGCTAGATGTGCTTTGAACTTGTCTCAATATTATGGCTTTACGGGTTCTTACATATAATGTAAAGGTGTAAAGGGCTTGAACTCCATTCGGAAACGCTGGCTGGCTCTGAAGGAGTTCAATCCCGGCGGATGTAGTCATGGTCCAGGAGACTCATTTTCGAGCAGGAGGTTCCTTTAAATTTGCTTCCCAACATTTTTCCATCTCTTTCATTGCATCTGACCCTTCGCGGAAAGCAGGAGTTGCAATATTGGTCAAACGCTCCTGTCCTCTATGAATCAAAGCTTCCCGTACGGACCCCCTGGGTAGATTTATTTTCCTGGACTGTGACTATCTCTCCCGCTCCTTCACATTAATTAATATATACGCCCCTAATTCGGGCCAGATCCAATTCCTTACTGATGTATTTGGTAAACTTGGGAAATTTGCACAACCTTATATGATTGTTGGAGGAGATTTCAATATGACCATGTCCCCCCAGAAGAGACAGACGCACATTTTTCCCATCTACTCCCTCCTCTAAAGTTGATCGACAGTCAAAAGCATTCCGTAAAATTGTACGCCCTCATAACCTTTTGGATATTTGGAGAATAAAACATCCTACTCATAAACAATTCATTTCTACTCTCCCCCTCACAAGATGTACTCTAGATTGGATCACATCTTTGTGACGACCCCTCTGTTAATCTCCACAGTTGCCGCGGAAATAAATCCCACCACTTGGTCAGATCATTCCTCCGTCCAATTAGACCTCACCCTACTCTCATCCTACACCAAAACCTGCTATTGCCGTCTTAACGATATCTTACTCCATAACCCTGTAATTAAAGACCAATTATCCTGAGACTTAACAGAATTTTTTCAACTAAATGAACACACCGTGGCGGAGGCCTCCACGCTTTGGGAAGCGCATAAGGCCTACTTTAGAGGCCAGTGTATTTCTGCAGGTTCCCGTCTAAAGAAGGAAGCCAATTTACAACGATCCTCTATTCTCTCTCAACTACGTAAAGCAGAAGGCCAGTTGCTCAATGTTCCCACAGTGTCGAGGTTTTGCACGTCACTTTTTTACGAAACCGTTTAAAAACTCTTGACATGAGCTCCAAATCCCTACTATGGACGAAACAGAAGTTTTATGAACTATCGAATAAACCTCATAGAATGCTGGTTAACAAACTTAAGCCCCGTCTGTTTAACTCCTTCCCCAATCTTCTTATACAAGCTAATGGCACCCCCACTCACTGTCCACAAATGATGTCTAAGGTTTTTGGAGAATTCTACCAGAAACTCTATAATTGTCTAAATATAGACCCCAAATACCTCTTCTCTCAAGATAAATTTGATACTTTTTTCGCCTCCTTAAACTTACCTAAACTGTCTCCAGCCCTAATCTCCCTGGTCAACACCAATATCACTTCAGAAGAATTAGCTGAAGTAGTGAACGCCCTCCCTTCACAGAAAACCCCTGGTCCTGACGGTCTACCATATTTCTACTACAAAACCTTCCTCCCCATCTTAAGCCCCCTACTTGCTCGACCTGTTTGATTCTTTATTGAAAGGTATTGTCCCCCAGCCCCAGTTCCTCCACACCCACATCACTTCCAAAACCCGGCAAAACCCCAACTATTCCTGACAACTATAGACCCATTGCTCTACTCAACTCGGATTATAAAATATTTATGAAAATCCTAGCGAACAGACTCACTCACATACTCCCTAAGCTTATACATAAGGATCAGATAGGATTCGTACCCTCAAGACATGCTGGTGACAATACCAGACGTACTATTGACCTTATAGACTTACTAAATAAAACTTCCCGTCCATCCCTTATTCTGAGCCTAGACGCACAAAAAGCTTTTGATAGGCTCAGTTGACCCTACATGTTCGCTACTCTCACCCTATATGGATTTACAGGCCTATTTGTTGCAGCCCTCTGAGCATTATATTCCTACCTCCCAAGTACAATTATCCTCATTTTTGTCACCATCCTTTTCTCTTAGTAATGGCACTAGGCAAGGATGTCCCCCTATCTCCATTACTTTTTATCCTATGTCTAGAACCCTTAGCTGAAGCTATAAGGACACACCCAGACATCTGTGGAGTTTCTCTCAGACAAAGGGAGTATAAGTTGTTGTTTTTTGCCGATGACATACTCCTAACGTTGACAAAACCCCATACGTCTCTACCTAATCTCCACTGTGTGTTGGACAAATTCGGATTCCTTTCTAGCTATAAAGTAAACACGGATAAAGCGGAGGCTCTCCCTATACATATCCCTACACCATTACTAACCACACTACAAACCAACTTCTCATATCATTGGTGTTCCTCATCCCTCAAATACCTGGGTATACATCTGACCACAACCTACAACACTCTCTACCAAGCAAACTACCCCCCACTTATCTCAAAAATTAACCGACTTATGCGTCAATGGGAGGAATACCCTCTGTCTCTTCTGGGAAGAATAAATGTTCTCAAGATGTCAATACTTCCTAATTTGTTATATTTATTTGAAACTTTACCTATAAATGTCCCAATGACACAACTTAAAAACATTCAGCGGTCTTTCCTGAGGTTTCTTTGGCGCAATAAAACCCACAGGATTGCAAGTTCAGTGGTTTTTGCTCCTCGTTCTCGTGGAGGACTAGGGGCTCCAGATATTGCTAAATATTTCCTAGCCACACACCTTAAAGCAACCATTTCCTGGACGGTGAGATTTGCCTCTAGCAGATGGTCAGAGATTGAACTTGGTGTAGCTCGCCCGGTACATTTGTGTTCCCTACTCTGGTCAGACCTGCACTCATCAATCTCCCAACTTAAGAATCTCTGCCTAGGTCCAATGCTGTTCACTTTGGCTATTTGGAGGAAATGCCTCAGAAGGTTCCCCCTCTCTTCCCCATGCCCTCCTCTTCTTAACATACTCTTCAATCCAGATGTTCCTGACAGTCTATCCTATAGTCGCGTGCACCCATGGTCGCGGGCTGGTATTTTCCAGCTCCGCGACCTGGTGCACCCGATGACAAGGAAACTA
Organism: Glandirana rugosa; assembly: GCA_018402905.1. Taxonomy (NCBI): domain Eukaryota; kingdom Metazoa; phylum Chordata; class Amphibia; order Anura; family Ranidae; genus Glandirana; species Glandirana rugosa. Next base: position 472,757 of record BLSH010142522.1, on the reverse strand, counting down.
ATCCCCTTCAAGAAACGCCACCATAAGTATGAGATCCCACGTAACCTCTTCTTTTTCTATCTCCAAATCAAACATTTTTTTGGCTCCAAATCTCCAGCCCTGTCCCTGGAAAAACCTACAGCATTTGAGTTATTGAGTGCCCAAGGCCCGTACCAACCCGGCCTTATCTCATCTATATATAAAATTTTACACAAATCCCCCCTACTTACAGAGACCTCCCATAGTTACATGCAAAAATGAGCCAACATCATTCAAGCACCCATATCTTTTCCACAATGGAGAAACATCTGGGACTCGATTTCCAAATCATCTAGATGTGTGGAACAGAGAGAGACAGCCTACAAAATTATTTTATTCTGGTACAGGACACCAGAAATTATTCATAAATATGATCCCTCTCTTCCCCAGAAATGCTGGAGATGTCACAAATCTACAGGCACTCATTTTCACATTTTTTAGGACTGCCCGGGGATTCATCCTTTTTGGATCTCGGTGCAGTCCCTCCTACAGGATATACTTAATATGGACCTCCCCTTAGACCCAATGAACTACCTACTAGGGCTTCCAATACAGGGGATCCCTAAACACTCCAGAAGGTTGATGACCTTTATTTTATTAGCCGCCAAAAAAGCAATACCTAAATGTTGGCTGTCCTCCACACCCCCCTCACAGTCCCAACTTAGGCAAAATATTGCTCAAATCTGTAGAATGGAATACCTGACAGCAATAATACATGACACTATGCCTAACTTTTCAAAGACTTGGTATTTATGGGATAACTCTAGCTATAATCCCGAGACCACACCCCACATCTCTGAATAATTCCAGCATTTGCAATCGAAAAACTAATTGATCTTTCCATACCCTCATTTTTAGAATAGCGTTCAAGCTAATATCCATGGTGCATCCCCCTCCCCCTTCCTCTATAATTCCTACTTCCCCTTATGTTATACTAGGTTTTATTTAGGTTATCACGGGACACATTGTTCAACCACACAGACCGGCGGGTTGAGCTACATTTGGACATTGAGGATTTCCTTCAAATATGTGAGCAGCTCCCCCAGAGTGAAATACTTGAATTCAGTCTATTATCTTGTCTTCATTTGGGTTACCCGTGATTTCCATAATGCATTATAGTTTGTCTATTTTCGCAAGGTTTGACATATACTTTTGCAAACATGTTCTAATGTACGCTGTTTTTATAATCTTGAAAATATTCAATAAAAATACAATTATAAAAAAAAAAAAGATTATCTATTTCTGGTATTTGACTCCTGACGTACTCCATGCTATCTACCCCTCTAGCTCAAATCGGTGCTGGCGATGTCATAGAGATAAAGGGACTCTTCTCTGTATCTATTAAAGCTGTCCTCTGATAATTCCATTTTGGTGCACTGTACAGCAGCTGCTGACCCGCCTATCTGAAGTACCTGTACCTATGACACCAAAGTCTTTCTTACTGTGCCTATCAACCCTGCAACTATCTAAACCAAATAAGAAGGCACATTCTTATGGCTGCTTAGTGCTTAATTGCCCTCAGCTGGAAATAGCACTTCCCCCCCCCCTCCCCCTGATGCTTTTTACACTAGGATCAAAGATGTTGAGTCAATGGAGAAAATGACTGCAAGGATACAGGATAGATTGGAAGCCCACGACAAAGTGTGGGAACTGTGGCACCTTCGAGAGGACCTACTCTGAATCAGCAGAGACCTCACTCTATAAATTTCCAGCTTCTTTCTTATCTTATTACCTATGACAAAATAGAGTTCAAATGTGGTTTAAGGCAGCTAATAAGCTCCAGCAAAAATACTGAATCATTGGAGAATATGAAAACTGCTGTTGCTGTTTCTTAGTGTTTTTTTTGCTGATACCAATGTGGTCTGTAACTTGCATGTTATATACGTTGAATATGCTTTCTCCTACTTGGTTGAAATCTGTACAAGTGAATTCTAGATTCTGTCTTATGCATATCTTTTGTGATAAATACTAATAAAAATTGTTATTTGAAAAAAAGAATATATTTTTTTAAAAGTCTGGTTTAGTTCAGTGTAATATTTGCTTGCCATATGTTTTCCATGGTATTCGTTGTAACTTGGGTTGCTGTCCCATATTTATGCAGATTTTTAGTCTAGGTGATGACATTGCATGTTTGAATTCCTTGGTTTGTGCCCTTTAACCACTTGCCCAGTGGGCACGTATACCCCTTCCCTAACCAGGCCAATTTTCAGCTTTCAGTGCTCTCACACTTTGAATGACAATTACTCAGGTATGCAACACTATACCCATATTCATTTTTGACCTTTTTTTTTTTTTTTTTTTACAGAAATAGAGCTTTCTTTTTATGGTATTCAATCCCCACTGGGTTTTTAATTTTTTTTACACTATAAATAAAAAAGACTGAATATTTTGTGAAAAAAATGCATTTTTCTATGTTTCTGTTTTAAAATTTAGCAATTTAGTAATTTGTCTTCATACATTTTGACCAAAATATATACTGCTACATTTCTTTGCTAAAAATAACCCACATTTGTGTTTTATTATTTGGTCTTTGTGAAGGTTATAGTTAGAATCTAAAAGCTATGGTGCCAATCATTGAAAATTGATCACACCTGATATACTAATGGCCTATCTCATTTCTTGGGACACTAGCAAGCCAGGACAGTACAAATACCCCTCCAAATTACCTCTTTTTGGAAAGTAGACAGTTCAAAGTATTTGGTAAGAGGCATGGTGAGTTTTTTGAAGTTGTAAATTTTTCCCACAATTCTTTCCAAAATTATTTTTTTTCCCACAAAATAGCCTATTAACAATTTATTTCTCTCACATGGCATATGCATACTTGCAACTACACCCCGAAACACATTCTGCTACTCCTCCTGAGTATGGTGATACCACATGTGTGAGACACATCCTAGCCACATACAGAGGCCCAACATGCAAGGAGCACTGTCAGGTGTTCTAGGGACATAAACTACACATCTAAATCCTCACAACTTATTACACTTTTGAAAACCTGGAGCACCAGGACAATGGAAACGCCCACAAAATTACCCCATTTTGGAAAGAAAACATTCCATCGTATATTCTACAAGGCATAATGAACATGTGTTTTTTTCCCACAAGTTCTTGGAAAATGTGGAAAAAAATGAAAATGCCTTTTTTTCACATTTTACAGCACCGATGAGCCCTTGCTGATGCCACTGTAGGGCACTGATGTGCACTATAGTGCACTGATGGCACTGTAGGTCACTGATGAGCATTAATAGGGCACTGTAGTGGCACTGATGAGAACTGTTTTAACAACACAAATTGATGCTTATTTGATTCTTAACATTTGATTTTTACGGATTTTCTAATTTTTTTTTTATTCTCTGTGTAACACAATATATTTTGATTGCACATGTATATGTATTAAGGTGATACACAACAAGCACGTGAGCACTTTGGTTAGCAATTAGCAGCATAAGAATCACAACATCTGATTTAATTTTACTCACATTACATAGACAGCGCCACCTCCTGTTTATTGTTTTTAGAGAGCAAGAGATGTTTGAGGGTAAACCCGGAAGTTTCCATACTCCTCTCCAGGCCAAGATAGTATATCTGATCAGAATGTTTGACCTTAAATGCTTGGGCAAACAAGCAAACCTAGAATGGAGGACAGCTTGAATGTTGTACAGAGCCACCAGGGCATCCCCAAACATGAAATTAGCATAACAGGACTGTCCCCATAACCAGTCTAGTCGGGGTGTAATAAACAAGAGAGATTATAGAATCGTATGTTGGGCAGACCCACTCCACCCCACCCTCGATCTTGGGGAGACAAGCTTTATAAAGAGCAATACAGGGTTTTTTCGGCACCAAAAAAAGGCCAGTAAGGCAGTGTGAATTTTCTATATATCCGGGGGCTTCAGCAATAAGGGTATAGTTTACATAGGGTAGAGCAATATAGCAAATTACACCATTTTGAAAAAGTGACATTTCCCAAAGAGTGAAATGGGAAGGGCTGTCCATGTTTCCAACTCCTGTACAATCTTGGTGATCAATAGGGGGTAAATGAGGTAGAATATAAGGTGGATGGTTCCCATCCTATATGTACAGTACACAAAAATAGATAATATACAGTATTGCTTCGCTATAGTAAAGGGTGAGGATGAGAGCCAGTGCACAAGCACATGAGGGTTTAAGGCAAGTATGCAGATTGATTTGCAGTCCTCCTGAGCAGTTGTGAAATATTGTCAAAAGGCTTTGGAGTTTTGCCTAAATTAATATGTTTCCACAAATAGAGCCGAGTGGAAAACTATTGCTGATTGTAACACCACTCATCCTCTCATTGGAGTTGAGAATTTGGGACAATGGTTCCATGGTAATGTTAAAAAGGAGGGGAGAGAGAGAACAACCTTGGTGAGTCCCCTTAGACAAGGCAAATACTGGTGATATGAAATCCAGAGTTACCAAGAAAGCTGTAGGAAAATCGTACATCCTTTGTACAAAGTCTAATATGGGTCCCGAGAAGTCAAAGTGCTTTGTAACCACGAACAACCAGGAAAAGCTGATATTATCAAAAGCATTTTCAAATCCCAACTGAGCAGAGTGCAATATAGAGGGAGTAGGGCTGGCAGTCTAGAAGCAATTATTTTACAAACATTTTTGCAATTATATTTATTAAGGATTTTGGTCTATAGGAGCCTGGTTGCAAATAATCCTTCCCCTGTTTTGCAATAAGTTTTATGTGTGCCTGGTAACCTAAAGGAAGATATTATCTGCCCCCAGATCCCTGTATACATATTGTAAAGTGTCAGGGATGAATTTGCTGGTGAGTTTGTAGAATTCAGTGGTGTAGCCATCAGGACCAGGGGCCTTAGCTGAAGGGCGAAGTTTAATAGTGGATTAGATGGGGGGCGTGGCCTGGCGGCAACACGAGCGGACGCACATCCGCGGTGCTCGAGAGCGGCCCGAACGAATCCACGGGCATCCTGCCACTAGAGGAAAGGGTGAGACATATAAACACCCCGCCGACATCCCTCTCACTAAGAGCCACATTTTAAGCCCAAAATCGGGCGGATAGACAACCGGCCTCCGCGTGGCCGAAAATCGAGGCCGCGGCTTTGCGGCCTACTAACGCCGGAGCTGACGGCGCGGCCCCCAGGCACACATTTGACCGTCTGCACGCATACTTCCACACTGATGGAGAGGTGGATGAGTGCACAATGAACTGAATAAGCTTTCCTGAGCTCCCGCCCTGGCATATAGACGGTAACATATCGCTGGCAACTGAATCGCACCAAACATCAGGGGATGGTCAGAAGAAGCAGCAGTGCAGGACCCCGACCCACCAGAGATCAACCAGTGGGCGACATCTTTCAAAGACACGGCCCTGATTCCAGGCGTACTACAACACCCAAGATGACAACCGCTCATGCTGCGACATCACAACAGACCTCCCAGGTACGCACCAGACAGCACCTTCGCTCCTCACCGGAGTCTGAAAACGGATCCATAAGATCCAGAAGCCCATCACCTGCTCCCCGTAGCCCTAGTGCCCCTTGGGATATGGAGGCCTATATAAAAGCGCTACCCACTAAAAACGACATAGAGGCCTATATCACCAGGCTAGAGAAGTCGCACAGACAAGAGATTGCAGAATTGAGGAGAGACCTGGGACACAGAATGGAAGACATAGAAAACACAGTTGAGAATACTATATCTAAACTAAGCGAGCATGACACGATTCTGCAAGAACATACCATTCAAATCCAACAGCTATTCAATGGTCTGGACGACCAGGAGAACAGAAGTCGCCGAAATAATATACGAATCAGAGGCATGCCTGAGACAGTTGAGACGAAAGATTTAGCAATGGTGGCCACAGCCATATTTAACCAGTTGCTGGAGAAACCTAAGGAGGACACTATAGAGATCGACCGTATCCATAGGTCCCTGGGCCCTCGTAATCCCAACCCAGCATATCCAAGGGATGTGATTTGTAGGATCCATTTTTTCAATGTCAAAAATGAGATTATGCAAGCCGCACGCCTACAAGACACGATTATGTTTAACGATACCCCTGTGATGCTGCTGACTGATCTGTCTAAACAAACATTATCCATGAGAAGAGCCCTGAAACCTGTCACAGACGCTCTCCAAGCAAAGAAAATCAAATACAAGTGGGGATTCCCATTCCAGCTCTCTGCCTCCCACAACGGCAAGTCGGCGGTATTTCGCACCCTTGGAGATCTAGCAAACTTTCTGGGGACTTTTGAACTCCCACAAATCAACATCCCAGACTGGCCCCTCCGTCCGGCTGCACCTGGTCTCCCTGTCTCCTCTGGTTGGAAGACTCACGCGAAGAACAAGCGCTCCAGATCCAATGCTTCCAAATCTTCAGCGGGCTGAAAATCGGCTTCTACCCATCGGCTGATGGGAATGACACCCGCGCTTAATACGCCCGGTTCCTGGTGCCTTATACGTTTCTGGGCCCACACCCTAGCGGTCTGATGCCGCTCATGTTAGATTTCACAGATCCGACGGACTTAGACTGTTGCACCCACCGTTAAGCCCATCTTGCAATGGGGCCAGTTTTTGGTTTTTCTTTCGGTCAGACCCTACAACTAAACACCCTCAAGTTTTCAGGGG
>BLSH010142522.1:448042-458288 GCA_018402905.1 Glandirana rugosa | reverse complement strand
GGAGAGGGATGAGGTCATACTCTACTAAAATCTTACGATTAGACAGGGACATTCTAAAATCATCTCATACTGGAGTAGGGAGAGGTTCTTGGTGGTGCTTTGAGGGACAGATTATCGTTCTAAAATCATCTCATAGTGGAGTAGAGAGAGGTTCCTGGTGGTGCTGTGAAGGACAGATTAGCATTCTAAAATCATCTCATACTTGAGTAGGGAGAGATTCCTGGCGGTGCTGTGAGGGACAGATTAGCGTTCTAAAATCATCTCATACTGGAGTAGGGAGAGGATCCTGGTGGTGCTGTGAGGGACAGATTATTATTCTAAAGTCATCTCATACTGGAGTAGGGAGAGGTTCCAGGCGGTGCTCTGAGGTTACAGATTATCGTTCTAAAATCATCTCATACTGGAGTAGGGAGAGGTTCCTGGTGGTGCTGTGAGGGACAGATTAGCATTCTAAAATCATCTCATACTGGAGTAGGACCCATAATCTGGTATTCATTTACTGAGGTGATCAGTAGCTGTGTAGAAAAGAAAGAGAGATGAGCAACAGTGTGCAGTAGATACTGTATATAGAAGCACAGTATAAATGTGGTCTTTGGCTTTATAAGAATAATGAACATCTTACAGTAAATGAACATATTGAACAATCAAGTTTCAACACAAATAGACAACTCATGCTGAAGAAGAACTGGGAGTAAGAGTATGGATTTTCATCCCTTAACTAAATATTCCCAATTACCTCAACGTAGGTTGTTGATGCAATTAGTATGGCATTATAGTCATCCAGCATATTACTCTTGCTGTGCTCCTCATTCCTCCTATTAGACAGATAGCCACAATAGGGCACTCAACATAACTTTCTGGACTGTTAAGGATTATTTCCCCCCTTTTTTAGCAAACACTAGTAAACTGAGCCATAAAAACTAAACTTAGTTCCATACATAAAGGGAAAGGAAAGGAGGAGTGGTAAGTAGAAAGTGTTGGGGGGGGGGGGTAGAGGGTAAGAAGGAGGGGAAAACAAGTGGTGCAGAATAAAAGTTATAAAAGGAACCAAGGTTATAGAAGGAGATATAATCCTTGAGAAGGTTAAGCAACAGCTGTGGGGTTTGTGTTACTCAGCTGAATTACTCACACATGATTGATCATTATCCTGTCCTAAAATCTAAACAAGTTGCCAAAAATACAAATATACAAGGCAACTTCTGTAGCTAAATGAGGTTATAAGGCTAACAGTACAGGTGAGGAGTATTGTTGAGTTACTACAAACCCCGTTGAAATTGATTGTGCTTGTAATGATCAAGTAATATTGTAATGGTAGTCCCATTTGTTGTTTATCCCCTATAGAATCAGGGTCAGTGGTATCACATGGAGAAAATGATTTGCATAGCTTTTGTGCATAATATCAATACCAGAGTGTTGCTTGATCCATATCTCCAGCTGATGTATATTTTTAAATGAGAGGCATGAACCACATATGTCTAGACTGTAAGGGGTTGAATAGCTGTGGGGAGAGGTTTAGGCAAGGGGGGTCTTTGAGCAAGTCCACGATTGCCGGACATAAACGCGCCAGCTCACTCATCGGGGACACCCCAGACGACCACCCCCTCCTCCCCCACGTGAACTTGGACCAGACTCTCATGTGACCTACAGAGCCAGTCCCTGAGCCTGACAGCATGGCTCACTTGGCGTGGATACACGGCTCAACTGACTCTACCCCGAAACCTTGTAGTAGCGGACACCGCCCTTGATGGACAGAGGCCGGTAGATCCGGTGAAGACGGGTGAGAGCTTCTTTCCAATTGTCTGCCCGAGTGCCTGGACTCACACCTGCCTGTGGCCAGTGCGCCGAGTGCTGTGTATTAGGTCATGGTCCTGCATGTGACATTCGGCTGTTGGAGGGTCTTTCTGGCTGCACGTGAGCCATAGGAGTTGCAGCCAGCTACCCGATCCACTTGTTGCCAGTGACTGTCATCCTGCTCCATGGGATAATCTCCTGCACCACTCTGTACTGACCTGAGATCTTGCAATCACCCTTATCCAGCAGGCCGTGCTTAGACCATATTGCATATTATTCCCTCCTGGTTGTGTACAGTATGTGCAGTATGTGTGTGGTGGTGAATAGGTGTATGAAGCCAACTTGGTTGCCCCCTGTCCCATTTGTGACAACGTTGTCATTTTTTAACTCTTGCATATTTGTTGGTGATTTTTCCATTTCAATTTTAAACTAACTGGAATAAACTTTATTATTTTTTAATGGCCGGAGTGTCCCCTCATGGGCTCTTTTGTGTCTTCACTAACTTTGTTTTTGTAACTGCCACTCTGGGGACTACATCCTGTAATGGGATGAATGGCCAAATGATGACAGGAATAATCTTTCTGTACCATCTATATATACTGTTATAAATTACCCTTACGGGGGGCTATTTTACGATTGTTTTTGTTAGGCAAGAGGGGAGCCAGAGGTAGCAGGGAGAGGTGAGAGGTGGCATGAAGGAAGGTGGAGGGGGGTTCAAAAGTCACCTTGGTAGTGGGCGGAGTGTATGAGTATACACAACGGGTGAGGGAGTAAGTGGCAAATGGTTTTTGCTTACGCTTTGTTTAGGTTTTGTAGACAGTTTGCAGAGTCCGCAATAGATTCGGCTTTTGATGCAGGACCTCAGGGAGGTAATGCAGGGTCAATAATAAATATAGTCAAAAGCATTGTATTACTGAGGAGAAGGTAGGCCTATCAACACTGGAAATCCAAACCAGAAAACATACCCTGGATGTATGGTAGTCTGTGGAAGCATAAACACTATTAATTGTAGTAGCATGAGTTTTATAACTGAGAGGCTGTGATGGAGTCACCTGGTTATCCCAGTGGATGTGATCATTTCTCTGGTCGCACTCTGAGATGTGCTGGAGAGGCCAGGATACTGTCTTCTCCAGGAGAGTGGCGGAGTTGAAGCACAAGGAGGAGAGTGACGTCTTCTGGAAATGTGAGGGCCTTTTTGATATTGTTGGACTTTCATCTGGTTGTTTAGAGATTTCAAGGGTTATTATACCAATCAGGTAGCTCTGTGACTGGTAAATCTTGGCTTCCCTAGAAAGAAGTGATATCTTCAGGGACTCCCAGCTGTGCTGTATGTCCCGCAGATCCAGCTGATAGACAAAAAGGACATTCCACTGATGTGGTATGTTGCATTCTTGGAGGAGCTCAAGTAGGGGTCTGAGATCCTTGTGATGTTGTAGGGTAATGTGGGATAAGTCCTGATATAGTTCAATCTCCCGGCCATGAAAAGAAGATGGCTTCAATTTCTATCTAATCGGAGAATCTCCTATTTTAGCTTGAAATTTACGATGCACTATATCACATCCCTATGGGGGTTTGTATCCCTTCCACTCAGTCTGAGAGGTCAATGTGTGTGTCCTATTTTGATTGGTGTTTCTGGGGGTCTACCAAGGAGGTCATTCGAAATGGCAACTATTGTCTGTGATAGCTAGCCTGGATCAACTGATTCTGGGAGGCCCCTTACACTAAGGTTGTCATGGGACCCCTATTATTCAGGTCTTCAATGTGCCTGTGTAAATCTCACAGGAGCAAGGATTGTGAGGCAGTGGCTTACTGTACCTCCTGTATAGCTCTGTCATGGCGAGCTGTTGTTTACCTTCTCCAGCCTTGTGGCCATCGCTTGGACGTCTACGCAGAGGTCTGAGATTGCAGTCGATATTGTGTTTGTAATCTCTGCTGCTACTGCTTGTAAATCATTCAAGCATAGCATTCTGGTAGTTGGCTGGGTGTCAATTTCTGGATGCAGGCGGGAAGATCTGGTCAGGCTCCTGCTCATGGAGCGAGTAGTGCTTCCCAAGTCTTGAGAGGAAGCCACCATGTCTCAGGGCTGTGTGCGGAACATTTCTGGTATGTTCCGACTTAGCTGAGTGCCGTTTGGACTCCCGGGGTGAGCGGGAGCAAGGTGTGGAGGAGCTCTGCACTGGTTTATCCATGCTGCTACAGCTTGTCACGCTCGGGAACTGTGAAAATAGACCTTGGTGTGCTGGAGCTGTCGACTTAGGTGGTCATCTTCATCCAGGTCTAGACCATGCCCCCCCCATTTCTCACTTTAACATAGTGGCCAAGTAAACATGTTTGTTTAATTGGCAGCAAGTTTTCACAATATTTAGGCCTGCCATGTTTGTAATATCATACCCTATTTCTCACTTACATTGCTGCCTTGAGCCCATCTAACAGCTTGCATGATATCCAGCTACTGTGTAAATATTTTTAATTTTGTCTTCGAAACATGGCATTGTGATGTTTATCTTATTGGATATAACAACTGCTTCTGATGTGTAATGTGGGTTTGTGGCTTGTGATTTGTACACAATACACTGTGTTAATGAATCAGAAGATCAAAACAAGCTACACTCTGTGACTCATTTGCCCCTTTTTGATAGATTTAACTTCTTTGTTTTTGTTTGTATATACTTTACAATAGTTTGTGGCTTCATTGTCTCTACTTCTTCTAACACTAAATTATTTTTGACAAAAAATACCTACTACAAATTTCTTCTGGGGTGGAAATGAATCATATTAGCTGCTGCTGTATGTAAGCCAAACAAACATGTAAAAATAAAGCAAATTAATAGACATGGAATTTGTGTTATGCCAGAATATGGTGTAACTGACACTGACTCTGAGAGTCATAACAATCTGTAAATTCACATACAGCATTAAGGTATTTAAAGGAATTGTTGTTTATGTTGCCTTCTGAACCACTCCAAAATGGCCTCTCCCCATTGAATGATATCTTCTAAAACTTTTTTCTCCTTTTGTACATGTCCCTCATGTCAGTCCCTGACCCTCTGTGCCCTTTCTTTGTCATTCATTTTAGCTTAGAAAACTGCCATTAATAAACAGAAAGTTCATCTCCTATTCATTTCATTGGGGTTTGGATTCCAGATCTGAACTTTGATAATATTCGCCAAATGAAACCGAGGTACATTCAGCTCACCCCTATCTATAGGAAAAGTGAATCAGGGGAATGATATGTAAAGGAATATGGGACACTCATAAAGACTGCCAGGGTTCTAACACTTACCCACTCTTGCAAAAAAATAAAAATAAGATCAAAGTGAGAGCTCTAAATACACTTTCAATAAAGCCACAAATGTCACCTAAAAAATGGCTTCCCTTTTAATGTTCTCTGCAGCTACTTGGTCGCACTTGCTCTGGTTCCTCCTCAGGCTTTGCTTCCTCCTGTTTCTCCCCTTCCTTCTTGGAATGCTTCGGGATTGCTGGGGTGCAGGAAGACTCTTCCTCCTCTTCCTCTGAAGAGAAGATGCTGTATTCCTTATTGGAGGAGTACTTCTAGTGCCTGCTTTCCTTCAGAGGAAGAAGAGGACTCCAGGACCGCTATTCTCTTCCACTGCCCACCTGATCAGCCAGACTTGGCTGTCTACTTGGCAAAAAACAAACATAACCAACCAAAAAAAATATGCAAGGAAAACTTTTTGTTTGTAATAAATGAAAATATATATCTCCATAAAGTGCATACTATACAAATGACAAAGTATGGAAATGGCTTAATAGATGCCATCATTTTATATCAATATTCAACTAATATTCAAGTATTGTGAAGCAAACACAATCCTGTAGATCAGTCAGAGAGCAAACTGTCATAGTTTGTCTGAAAGAAATATAAACTAACACAGTTTGTATATAACATATATATGGGTTGCTATTCAGCATTTGGTGTGAAAAAAAATCCTATAGAGAAAATTATGCTAATGCACTGCTAACAAAGCTTAGTATGGCTGCTGTGAATATGTTTCTAAAATAAACTTTTTTTGTCTTATTTTTTTAGGTCCCAAAATGGTGTCATTTCTGCAAAGCTATTTTACAAAGGACTTTTTGTTTAAAATGTTATAATAATATTGAGTTTGCTGTGCATGTCCCAATCATAGACATTCACATTTTATTTATTTTTTGTTTACTTTTGCTATCCCAAAACTTGTTACATATCTGCAATGATCAATAGATGTTTAATGTGAGTGAAAATCCTATTTTGCTGTATGTCCCCATTATGGAGATCTATTTAAGTATTAAGAGATCTGACTATTATGCAAACCAAGTTACAGGTGCAAATGTGCCAAAAATCTAGATCGCACAAACTCAAAGATTTATGGTTATAACGAGGAGAAAAAACAAAAAATTGAGTGTTGCCATTGCTTGCCTCCCTAAAGCCTAGTACAACAAGTGCTAGTGTTTTTCATTGAACATTGAACCCAGTGGGCTGAATGGAAAAAAAAGGACATCTCAGGTAGGAGCCACTGTACTAACAATCTGATGTTAGTACATCTGTCTCTCCTGCTGTTCTATTGTGTTCTGACAGGGGATGCCCCCCCACCAGAATACTCTGGTCAGCAGACCTTTTTTGATCATGCCCCTCGATAGACCGGCATTCGGAGTTCAGTACACACGTGCTGAATGTCTGCCAGTTTCTATTGAACTGGCTAATGCCGCCCAACATTCAACCAATGTGTACAGGGCTTAAGGCTAAAGATTTGGTGATTTGTGATTTTCTTTCCAGTCGGTGTTGATGGGGGAATCCCTCCCTCAGAGCCTGCAAAGAGAACACATAGTGATTATTGCTAGAGGCTATAGCCATTGGCAATAATCGCATGAAAAATTCAACAAGAGAAGAGAGCAATCTTCTTCTAATAACATATTTCTGCAAAATGATTCAAGTAAGCAAGCAACTTAGCATTTGTATATATGAACTAAATACTGTATTTTAATAATTAGTAAAACATATGATTGCTGCCTTGCAAAGCATCTCTTGGTGCCCGCACCAGTGAATCATTTGTGTAATACATTAGCCTATATTTGTTTTTTTTACAACATTGAGAATTCAAAGATCAACTAAAAAGTAAAGTGATGATCAAGCAAATCCTGTGGGACCTGTACAAGCCTGGGGTAAAGTGAACATATATGTAGATCAAGGAGGGAATATATCTGCAAACAATTTGACCATCATTATTGTCAGTGCTTTAAAATAATTTTATGTCTGAGTTAAAATATTGTTTTAAACATTTGTTTCATTATTGCTCAAATTATCCACAGGAATCACAAAGGATTTACATATATTTCTCAGGTATTTTCCTTGAATCATGAATAAAGCGATTGTGCATTTCTCAAACTCTGACAAATTAGCACAGCTGTGCAAGTGCCTGGAGGTAAAAATCATAGGACTCAATTCATTAAGCATTAAGGTATGCTTTATGCATGGAAATAAATTGTATTTTTCTGCATTATTTATATGTGCAAATACATTGCTGTATCTGTTTTTTCACTTTGCTTTGTTTTAAGTTTCCCTATGATTTAAAAAAAAAACACTTTGAAATGTGGATTCACTAAAGAAAAAGGCACATTTATCACTCATTATGGCCACAGTAACCTCATCTGCCTCAAGCTATCGTTATTCTCTTTGCTAGTGGAAAAACAGCTCTGTGAGCAGTGTGAGGTACATATTATATACAGAGAGGGTGAAAGTGAGAGAGAAGTCAATCTTTTTAAGATATACATGTGGATTGCTTTCACATATGCTATTTGATGCTTTTATGTGAAGTTCATGGAAAAGATCTTGTAGAAGCACTTCGAGTATAGTAAAATTATGTGACAATAATCTGATTTTCTAAATCCCTGGATGCACTAATCATTTTTCACATGTCATATGTCATAGTAGTTGCAGTTACATATTCTGAAAGCATGCATACATTAGCAGGAACATAAAGGACATTATCATTAATGAAAAATTCCATCTTTCCACACACTTTACATAGTTCGCTTGGGCATAGCTGGCCCAAACAAACTATGTCCCTCACTAACCTGTGAGGCTGCTGGATGTGTGGTACAAACTGTATGTAGCTGATGCTACACACAGTACAGCATACACACCGAGGACCCTCTAGGGTGGGACTTTTTGGAGGCACAAAATAGAAAAACTATTTTATAAAAGATAAATATTTTATTAATAACAATGATTAAAAGAAAAAGATTAGATATATGTCCATAGTCAACATTTCATAGTGAGATACAATCTTTGACATAGTTCAGTACAAAACCTAATGCATTTCAGTCCATTCGGACCTTCATCAGAGGTAATAGCTTGTACATATACATCAATGCTAGTTGAGTCTAAAAAATAGAGAGGACTTCCGGTTCCGGCGCCGCATGGAGAGGAGCTAGGAGACCACAGCTCCGCTCCCCAGTCAGCAATTCGGCATACAAAAGCGGCGACCAGGGTGCCAACATCCTGCCAAGCACACCCCAACAGCACAGGGAACCGTATGGACCGCTTTGTGGAGCGGACCGGACAGAGATCGCTCACTTCACAGCCAAATTCAGGGGGAGAGAGGACACATGCTGCAGCCAACATGGCCGCCGCAGCACAGCCACAAGCACAGGTACTGTCCTACGCAGCAAAGCTGGCAGCATCCGCGCCAAGCCTGCACACAGACAACTCTGGCATACAGTCCCAGCAGCAAATAACAGCTACCCCAGCGCCCGAGCCTACATCCCCAGGGGACATAGCGCAAGCGGTGGCGCTACTCATGAAGCCCATGATCACTGATGCAGTGGAATCAGCGGTGCATAAAGGCATAGAACAACTACATAAGGAACTCCAATCGCAATCTACCAGGCTCTCCCAGGCTGAGGATAGGCTATCAAGTGTGGAAGATGACACAAACGCCCTAATGGCGACGGTCGCAAAACTGACTACACACCAGAAAGAACTACAAGACAAAGTAATTGACTTAGAGAATAGAGCCAGGAGGAACAACCTCCGCATCATAGGCCTTCCTGAATCCTATTCACCCCACACCCTGCATAAAATATGTGGCGTGGCCATACCTGAACTCTTGAGACTCCGCACTCCGTGTATTGTGGAAAGGGCACACAGGATCGGGCAGCCATCTGACACACGCTCAAAACCTAGAGCAGTCATTGTCAAATACTTGAACTACACCGACAAGCAAGCCATTCTCCAAAGCTTCAGGAGGTCCCGGTCCCTGGTGTTTGAAGGACATACCCTGCTAATATTTGCGGACTACTCAGTAGAAGTTATGCAAAAGAGGAAGGCCTTCTCACATGTCTGCTCCACTCTCCATGACCAAAATATCAAATTCAGCTTGGCCTACCCCGCAACCCTCTACTTCCAATCACCACAAGGTGAGAAACTTTCATTTACATCACCCCAGGAAGCTGAACAGTACATAAACGAAGCAGCACAGACCGACATGGACCAAACGCCTCAAGCAGAAGCCAATGCTAGGAACTCAACTGGAAAAGTACCCAAATTATCGAACATGTCTGGAAGTCCGGTGAAACCCCCCTACAAGAGGGTGCGCTTCGGCCCGAACGAGGTACAGCAAATACAAGCCTAAATGGAAGAACCGATCGCTCCATAATCGCTATCGCACATCTTCATGTCAACAATTCCTACAACGTCCAGCCTCACAAAGAGAACAGACTTCAATACTACACCATGGAGGATTGAACACTGAACTGTCATCCGGATTAAAGCCCCCATACTGGGGACGAAAACTCAGCCAAGGGACTCTGCATTGTCTCAGTTCATGAGAAGCTAAGAAGCTATGGTAACACTCTCAGTTCGTTATATATTAACATGTCTTTTGACTTTATTGACCAAGTTTTAATATGTATCAGGGCATTCTGAACCTGAATAATACCCCTCGGGGTAAGGGCGCTCGTGGGTGAGCCCCCCTCCGGACCACCCAACCCACTCTCCGGCATTATCTGGCTGGGTGGGGGACGGGTCTGGATGGGACTCACCCCCGAGCACCAAAGAGGCATTGGGAATCTTATATGGACCTCAATAATCATAGACTCTTCCAAGCAGGGCTGAGGGGCTCGGAAGAATCTTATCACAAATGCGATTTGAACCCCCTTATAACCCTCAAATACCCTGGTTCCCTCCCATCCCCCCTACCCCCCCCCCCGCACAACAAACTCACACCCTCCCCATTCGGGGAAGTCGCCTACATCCGAAAGTAAAATGGATGACAGGGTCGGACACAGAATTATGGCAACACCCCCCTCCTTGCGGAAAAAGGTGAAGTCCATGAAAGATATCCCAAATGGTACCCTCTTCCAATGTTTGTTTTATGTTAACCTGTTATACTCAAACGTTAGTAGAAAAAGCTATGCACTGTGCCCACTCCAGAGCCAGGGGGAACACCCTTCTGGG
>BLSH010142522.1:434628-444948 GCA_018402905.1 Glandirana rugosa | reverse complement strand
CCTACATACGAGACACTCGATAAAATTTAACCCAAAGGGAGGTCTAAAGGCTCCACCAATTCCTCGCATGGAAAACCATTGGGTTATCCTAAGAAAGTCCCCGGACGCATAGAAGGTCCTATCTCGAGGTCCCAACCTTCAAATTGCTTCATCACGAGCCACGAACACGGTACAGGTCAACAGAATGCTAAGACCTCTACCTCATCAACGGGAGGCGACGATCACACAGATCCTTTCAAAAAAACTTACCATCACCCTTAAACGGAACCGTTCTAAAATTCATCCAAAACTAAACGTACACAACTTTCCGTACACACAGGCCATCAACCTTAAGACAAAACTACAGTCTCTTTCTGAATTTCCACAAGCACCAACGCAGTACATTAACTACCCGTGGAGGGAAACCCAATTTAAAATAGCTCACAGAGCATACATCCCCCTGGTCTTTCCCCCAGACAGACCTAAACATGGCATATGCCCATGGTGCGACACCAGCAGACCATCCTTATACCATAGACTCTGGCAATGCCCAAAAGTCTCCGAATTCTGGGACAAGGTCCTCTCTTTTAGTGAAAACGTAAGCAAGCTAAGCATACCAAAAGACCCTCTTTTATGCCTCTTCAGTGCCAACCCCTTAGCTCCCGACCACAGCACACTAACCAATAACATCCCCAACTGGGTACATATTTGTCTCCTAACGGCTAGACGAGTCATCTTACAAGCCTGGATCCATACAGCACCACCCAAGCTAAAACAAGTGCAAAGCATACTCCACTCCTTAGTACTTTTAGAGAAACATGACACTATCAATACAAATTTCACAGGAACTAAGAAATTCTTCCTTAGGTGGAGAAGCTTCCTAGAACACTCCCTCAATGACAGCGAACTAGGAGACTTCATGTTACCGTTCCAATATTCAGAATGGTACCTCAAGTCTGACATAGCACAATCATTAGGAAGACTTAAAATCCAATCCTAAATAAAAAAAAAAAAAAAAAAAAAGCAGCGATAGGAAATGACCCACTAACATTAGACACCTCGCACCTGATCTTCACCTTAACCCCTACCTTGACGTTCCAACAGGGGCTTAACGCTGACTATCCCCTCACTTGTACTACAAGAAAATGATCAAAGAAAACCCCCCCTATCCTCTGAAAATCCTTCACACTCAAAGAAATCCCTCCACAAACAAACAATCAAGGGCACAGGCAAATAGCAAATGGAATCAATACAGGAAATATTGCTAAACTATTCCTAACTATCCCTCATGAGGCCTCAACCTCATGATCAAAACATACGTTACAGTACTCGCTTCCAACAGCATTGGATGTACCACAAAAGCCACCTTACATATCTGCTGTAAATATCACTAACTTACTGTTACTATGCAATGCATATTGTGTAATTATATGTTTTATAATACAAGCCCCGATTTGGGGACTTTTGTAATATTGTAAAATTCAAATAAAGTTTATTTAAAAAAAAAAAAATAGAGAGGAACATATGAGGTTAACAGTTGGCAGGAACATGGGTGTAACGGATGTGCTGTCATAATTACAAGAAGCACTTACTATGGTGTATATCTAATTCAAATTAAGTCAAGAGTGATTTTCAATTAAAAGCATGTCATTTCATATGTTGCTGCAAGCACCGCGGAAGTACAAGCCCGAACCCTGCCACAAGAGCTCCAGGTGCCACCTCAGGCGGAAGGAGTTCAGGAACACTGAACGGACACAGAAGTCCTAAAACATAAGAACGTATAAGGATATATAAATAAGTATATATATAAAGCTAGGGGACCACCTTTTCACATAAAGTGCGCTCATGTGTCACCTCATGTAAAGGTGGACAAAAAAATAGTAAACCTTGATGGTTTATACCTTTAGTAACTATGTAATGTGTGATGACTGGCGTATGCCTCTTGGTGGCAGAATTTTGATAGAGGAAGGTTTGGATCATGCACTTCCTTAGTTTCAGGGAGGCAATATACTATTGGACAAAATAGATATAAGGTAGAAGTGGAACAACTGTGTCAATCAAAAGCAGACATTATATATCAGTAAAGGAGATTGTCTACCTGAAAAAAAAAGGCTAAAGTGGAACCCGTGGTTCAACCAGGCAGTCCATGTTCTAATGCTATTAGGTAAAAAATGAAAAACATAGTATTAGAAAAAAGGATAGATGGACAAGTTGGTATATATGTCTGAGCCATAATGTACCCATCTCCTTACCTTCCAAAACCTTATCTGAACGAACGATCAATGCATGTCCTTAACCGAACGAATGATCAACATCACAAACCGACACTTTCCCCTGCCACCACCCATGCCAGTGACCAGCCACTCTATTTGGGGAGTTTATATGGCCTGATCAAGAGCCCATGATTGGCTCAACGTTCGGACACCGCCCATGGACAGGTCCAAAACATCACTTCCGGGCATCACCAAAGGCGGAGCTCCCTACCTGGTGATCAGCGGCATCAGAAACCGAACGGAAATGACACAAGGGGTCACCAGATCACCGACGCAGTTTCCTCTCCCTGGAACACAAACCGGAAGTGACTAAAGCTCAGGGGGAACCAAGCATGTTATCCAATAGATGGAATATGTTGGATGTAGGGGGCTAAGGAGAAATCGCCCCTACCCCAACCAATGGCATAGATGAGCCAGGAGGGGGAAGAAGTAGCCACCCCTGCCAGGATGGCGGGTGGCTTGGGTGCGCCGGGTGGCGATCGGTGCTCGCCGGCACCACGGGCGCACATGGCAAAGGATGACACAAAAAAATGGATCCCAGAGTGGGTCAGTACTTTTCTATATGAAGAAAGTACCCATGACACAAAAAGACCAGATTAATGTACCACCCAATGAATCAGCCAATATCAATCACATATGCACTCCTTACATAAACATTAAATCAATATGCATACAAATAATCGATTCACAAAATCAAAAAAAAAAAAAGATTAAGGGAAAAAGGAAAGATGGGGATAAAGAAAGACATGGATAGAAGGGCAGTGCGACAGGGGTGTCCAAAATTGGCATAGAGGGTACCCGTTATTGTTCCCAGCCACCAGAGACAAAGCACTCTAAGAAAGGTTTGAATGAAATCGCTTCATTCAAACCCGGAAACGTTGTAGCTTGGAGACGATAATTCCAGCGAGTTTCTGATTGTAGAAGGGTCTTGTTCCAATCGCCCCCGCGGGGGCTAGGATGGACCCGATCCAGTATCACAAATTTTACTTTTGGAAAAATCCCATTGTGTCTATTTTACACATGTCGACCTAAGGGTAGCTCACTATTCGCTGTTTTCATACTCTGTATTGCCTGTAGGCACGTTGCCAGAACTCTTGGATTGTTTTCCCCACATAGAAGCAGCCGCAATCACATAAAAGTAGATAGACAACGCCTCTAGTTTTACAGTTGGCGTAGTGTTGCGGTTTGAACCTTACCCTATGTGGTAGTGTGGGGTTGTGGACAGTGCATATATATTGGCAGTATCCGCAACCCCCACAGGTAAAGGTACCAAGGTTTTTACACGGGTCCCTCAAAGTGGCATTATAGTCACTATGGACCAATTGGTCCTTTAGCGATTTTGCTCTTTTGAACGTGATTGCTGGCTGCCTCGTTATGAGGGGATTAATGTCTGGATCCGACAGCAGAAAATGCCAGTGTTTGCATAGAATTTTACGCAGCTCTACATGCTCGTTGGAAAACTGCGTAATAAAGCATGTGCAGTTGGAATCTTCTCTTTTGTTCTTTTTATAGTGAATTAATTGGTGCCTTTCTTTTTTACTTGCCTTTTTAAATGCTTTTTTTAAACATTTTTTAGAGTACCCCCTTAGTAGGAGGCGTTCTCTGAGAGCATCTGCTTCAAGTTTAAAGGTTTTCTCATCAGTGCAATTAAGTTTAATCCATAAGTACTGACTATACGGAATCTATGCTAATAGTGGGGCCGGATGGGAGCTAGATGCATGCAAAATATTGTTACCAGCGGTGGCTTTGCGAAACATAGCGGTTCCTATCCTGCGTTCATCGTCTTTGCAAATAGTAATGTCGAGAAAGGGAATCGTTTTAGTTCCATAGGACATTGTGAATGTGAGATTCAATGTATTTATGTTTATTTAGTCCAGAAAATCCAGCAGACTGTCTACGGCAGTGTTTTACAACTCCAGTCCTCAAGGCACACCAACAGGTCATGTTTTCAGGATTTCCCTCAGATGAAACAGCTGTGGTAATTACTAAGGCATTGAAACTGATCAAATCACCTGTGCAAACTCATGGAAATCCTGAAAACATGACCTGTTGGTGTGCCTTGAGGACTGGAGTTGAAAAACACTGGTCTACGGGACCATCCCAGACCATGAAAATATCTCCGATGTAGCGATGCCACATCGTGACATAACCTGCAAGCACAGACATTCTCTCTGATTCGAAGAGGGTTCTTTCCCATTCCCCCATGTACAGGTTGGCATACGATGGGGCACAGCATGTCCCCATCGCAACCCCCTGCACCTGGAGGAATAGCGATTCTTTAATGCAAAAGTAGTTATGATGCAATATATAGTCACGTCCCTCTAGAATAAAATTTGCAAACTTCCAATCATGTTCAGTTCTTGTGCGTAGGGTACTCTTAATACATAAAAGACCCATTTAATGGTGAATAGAACAATATAGCGCCTCCACGTCGATAGCCACCAATATCGACGTGGGGGCTAGTATTACCTCATCTAGAATTTGTAACAGGTGAATCATGTCCTGAATGTATGAGGGCAAGCTTAGGACATGAGGACGCAAGTAATCGTCCACTATTATACTCAGGTTAAGCTACCATTCCCCAAAACTATTGGGCGCCCAGGAGGGTCAATTGGGTACTTGTGTAGCTTGGGTAAAGCATAGAATACTTTTGAAAAAGATTTTTATGAATTGTTTGACACAGCCTTTTGGAAAGGCGCCATTGACAAAGGACAATGGGAATACATTCATACATTCATACACCTTTCCCGTGCATACCCACCTTCTATGCATTCAGGACACAATTCACCTGTTACTAATTCTAGATGAGGTAATATTAGCCTCCACGTCGATAGCCACCAAGCTACACAAGTACCCAATTGACCCTCCTGGGCGCCCAATAGTTTTGGGGAATGGTAGTTTAACCTGAGTATAATAGTGGACGATTACTTGCATCCTCATGTCCTAAGCTTGCCCTTATACATTCAGGACATGATTCACCTGTTACAAATTCTAGATGAGGTAATACTAGCCCCCACGTCGATATTGGTGGCTATCGACGTGGAGGCGCTATATAGTTCTATTCCCCATGAAATGGGTCTTTCATGTATTAAAAGAACCCTACACACAAGAACTGAACATGATTGGAAGTTTGCTAATTTTATTCTAGAGGGACTTGACTATATTTTGCATCATAACTACTTTTGCTTTAAAGCATCGCAATTCCTCCAGGTGCAGGGGGTTGCGATGGAGACATGCTGTGCCCCATCGTATGACAACCTGTACCTGGGGGAATGGGAAAGAACCCTCTTCGAATCAGAGAGAATGTCTGTGTTTGCAGGTTATGTCACGATGTGGCATCGCTACATCGATGACATTTTCATGGTCTGGGATGGTCCTGTAGACAGTCTGTGGAATTCTCTGGACCAAATAAACATAAATACATTGAATCTCATATTCACAATGTCCTATGACACTAAAACCATTCCCTTTCTAGACATTACCATTTGCAAAGATGATGAAGGCAGGATAGGAACCGCTATGTTTCGCAAAGCCACCACTGGTAACAATATTCTGCATGCATCTAGCTCCCATCCGGCCCCACTATTAGCATTGATTCCGTATAGTGAGTACTTACGGATTAAACGTAATTGCACTGATGAGAAAACCTTTAAACTTGAAGCAGATGCTCTCAGAAAACGCCTCCTACTAAGGGAGTACTCTAAAAAATGTTTAAAAAAAGCATTTAAAAAGGCGAGTAAAAAAGAAAGGCACCAATTAATTCACTATAAAAAGAACAAAAGAGAAGATTCTAACTGCACACGCTTTATTACGCAGTTTTCCAACGAACATGTAGAGCTGCGTAAAATTCTGCGCAAACACTGCCATTTTCTGATATCGGATCCAGACATTAATCCCCTCATAATGAGGCAGCCAGCAATCACGTTCAAAAGAGCAAAATCGCTAAAGGACCAAATGGTCCATAGTGACTATAATGCCACTTTGAGAGACCCGTGTAAAAACCTTGGTACCTTGACCTGTGGGGGTTGCGGATACTGCCAATATATGTGCACTGTCCGCAACCCCACACTACCACATGGGGTAAGTTTCAAACCGCAACACTACGTCAACTGTAAAACTAGAGGTGTTGTCTATCTACTTCTATGTGATTACGGCTGCTTCTATGTGGGGAAGACAATTCAAGAGTTCTGGCAACGTGCCTACAGGCACATACAGAGTATGAAAACAGTGAATAGTGAGCTACCCTTAGGTCGACATGTGCAAAATAGACACAATGGGATTTTTCCGAAAGTAAAGTAAAATTTATGATACTGGATCGGGTCCATCCTAGCCCCCACGGAGGCGATTGGAACAAGACCCTTCTACAATCAGAAACTTGCTGGATTTATCGTCTCCAAGCAACAACGTTTCTGGGTTTGAATGAAGCGATTTCGTTCAAACCTTTCTTAGATGGCTTTGTCTCTGGCGGCTGGGAACAATAAGGGGACCCCTCTATGCCAATTTTGGACACCCCTGTCACACTGCCTTTCTATCCATGTCTTTCTTTATCTCCATCTTTCCTTTTTCCCTTCGTCTTTTTTTTTTTGGTTTTGTGAATCGATTATTTGTATGCATATTGATTTAATGTTTATGTAAGGAGTGCATTTGTGATTGACATTGGCTGATTCATTGAGTGGTACATTAATCTGGTCTTTTTGTGTCATAGGTACTTTCTTCATATAGAAAAGTACTGACCGGCTCTGGGATCAATTTTTTTGTGTCATCCTTTGCCGTGTGTGCGTCCGTGGTGCCAGCGCACACCGATCGCCACCTGGCGCACCCAAGCCACCCGCCATCCTGGCAGGGGTGGCTACTTCTTCACCGTCCTGGCTCATCTATGCCGTCGGTTGGGGTTCTCCTTAGCCCCCTGCATTCAACATATTCCATCTTTTGGATAACATGCTTGGTTCCCTCTGAGCTTTATCCACTTCCGGTTTGTGTTCCAGGGAGAGGAAACTGCGTTGGCGACCTGGTGACCCCCGGCGTCATTTCCGTTCGGTTTCTGACGCCGCTGATCACCAGGTCGGGAACTCCGCCTTTGGTGATGCCTGGAAGTGATGTTTTGGACCTGTCCATGGGCGGTGTCCAAACGTTGAGCCAATCATGGCCTCTTGATCAGGCCATATAAACTCCCCAAATAGAGTGGCTGGTCACTGGCATGGGTGGTGGCAGGGGATAGTCTCCGTTTGTGAAGGACATGCATTGATCGTTCGTTCGGATAAGGTTTTGGAAGGTAAGGAGATGGGTACTTTATGGCTCAGACATATATACCAACTTGTCCATCTATCCTTTTTTCTAATACTACATTTTTCATTTTTTACCAAATAGCATTAAAACATGGACTGCCGGTTGAGCCACGGGTTCCACGTTAGCCTTTTTTCAGGTAGACAATCTCCTTTACTGATATATAATGTCTGCTTTTGATTGACACAGTTGTTCCACTTTTACCTTATATCTATTTTGTCCAATAGTATATTGCCTCCCTGAAACTAAGGAAGTGCATGATCCAAACCTTCCTCTATCAAAATCCTGCTACCAAGAGGCATACGCCAGTCATCACATATTACATAGTTACTAAAGGTATAAACCATCAAGATTTACTATTTTTTTGTCCACCTCTACATGAGGTGACAAATGAGCGCACTTTATGTGAAAAGGTGGTCCCCTAGATCTATATATATTCTTATTTATATATCCTTATACGTTCATATGTTTTAGGACTTCTGTGTCCGTTCAGTGTTCCTGAACTCCTTCCGCCTGAGGTGGCACCTGGAGCTCTTGTGGCAGGGTTTGGGCTGGTACTTCCACGGTGCTTGCGGCAACATATGGAATGACATGCTTTTAATTGAAAATCACTCTTGACTTAATTTGAATTAGATATACACCATAGTAAGTGCTTCTTGTAATTATGACAGCATATTCGTTACACCCATGTTCCTGCCAATTGTTAACCTCATATGTTCCTCTCTATTTTTTAGACTCAACTAGCATTGACGTATATGTACAAGCTATTACCTCTGATGAAGGTCCGAATGGACTGAAATGCATTAGGTTTTGTACTGAACTATGTCAAAGATTGTATCTCACTATGAAATGTTGACTATGGACATATATCTAATCTTTTTCTTTTAATCATTGTTATCAATAAAATATTTAACTTTTATAAAAGAGTTTTTCTGCTTTGTGCCTCCAAAAAGTCCCACCCTAGAGGGTCCTCGTTGTGTACCTACATTAATTAGGGATGATGGCACATAGGTAGCTGTTTTTTTTGGATCCATTTTAAATTAAAATTTACAGTACAGCATACTACACTGTGTTCCCTGTGCGAGCTGATACTTCAGGAGCGGACCATCTATTAAGGATGCATGGGCAGTACATCCCCATCCATGCCCCACCTTCACTATCCATGTATCCGACCCCTTTCAGGACACCTGGCACATGAATTCCTATGGTGGGGGAGTGTTTTTTGAAGCACTGATTAGAGCCAGAGGCTCTAATAGGCTTCAACAAAAGGTGAGCTCTTGGTGCAGAGCATTGCGTCCGGAGCCCACCCAGGTGTGTTACATAAGCAAATGAATATTCACTATTGTAACACTGATCCTCCTACCGGCCAATCAGGAAGCTGGTCTAATATCCATCACCCAATTGGCTGATCCTATTGGATGCCTAGGAGGAGGGAAGGGAATGCAAGACAGAAGCGAGAAGGAGGAGAAGACAAAGGAGCTGCTGCCTGATGCCCCTCTGCCTGGCGCTGCCTGATATCTGGCGATGCTCCGTTCCCCGCCACTGCCTGATGTCCGATGATGCCCCGATTCCCAGCACTGCCTGATTTTCGCCACTGCCCCGCTGCCGCCTCTGCCCGATACCCGCCACCTAGATGGCATAAGTGTCAGAGGAACAACGGGCAGACAGCAAGCTGGGGGGTTTGAGGTGCTGCCAGAGGGTGGTTGATTCACTTCTCCAAATAAAGAACCACCAGCTGCCACTGCAAGACTTCCTGGCTCATACCCGGAGCACAGAAGAGTCTACTGCAGCTGCGTTCAGCCACTCAGAGCAAGCAATGCATTCTATCAATGAATACAAAGATTTCTTTGATTGGCTAAGTCAGAAAGGCGGGCTGATGATGTCACAAGCTCTGACTCAACCAATCAGAGGAAGCTTTGTATTCATCTATAGAATACATTGCTTGCTCTGAGCAGCTGAGCCCTGCTGCTGTAGACTCGTCTGTGTTCTGGGTATGAGACAGGAAGTCTTGTCTCGCACCCGGAACACAGTGCGGTATGCTGTATGTAGCCATAGCTACACACAGTGTATACCACACATCTAGTGGCCTCACAGGTTAGTGAGGGACATCGTTTGTTTGTGCCAGCTTGGCCCAAATGAACTGTGTACCGTGAATGTAACGTGGATGGAGTTTTTCTGTAAATCTGAGCTCCAGCCTTATTTCACTCTTGAATAGTGTTGAGCGAACCCGGACTGTAACGTTCGGGTCCGTACCGAACTTTAGGGTGTCCGTGGCACGGACCCGGACCCGGACATTTCAAAAATCGTTCGGGTTTGGTCCGGGGTTCTGCTATTTTACTCCACGTGTTGAGAAGCTGCAGGGCAGCCAATCAACAAGCGTTTCAGTGGTTTGCCCTTAGAAGCCATCACAGCCATGCCTACTAATGGCATGGCTGTGATTGGCCGGTGCATCATGTGACCCAGCCTCTTTATAAGCTGGAGTCACAGTGCTGCAGTCACATGCTCCTTGGGTTAGTATAGGGAAAGGTAGCTGACGGTGTGAGGGACAGATTTTAGCCATTTTAAGACCTGATCCTGCATCCTGAGATAGATTACTTTACTACTGCTGTCTGTGCTGTTGCTCTGAGGACAGATAGCAGAAATTAGAGATTTCACATACCGAACAACTAACCGACGGGACGTCGAAGAGTTGTGCACCTCATTTTATCGTCTTGGGGCCTGGTTTGGGCTTGCTAAAAACTTTACAGGCCCAGGCCCAGGCACGGTGCCTGTGGGATTTCAAGCC
>BLSH010142522.1:403013-429691 GCA_018402905.1 Glandirana rugosa | reverse complement strand
TTACGATTTGGATACTAATTTCTTGACTTTATTTTCTTTTGTTTCTATACCTGTCCCCATGATTCCGACCCCTATTCCCGTGATCTACTACGACCTACAGGAGGTCATTCCTTTACCCTACCCGGGATTGAATGAACGACGTTGAAGATTACCTAAAACACTCTTCGAATGTTACACGTCTCTTTATACTCATGAGTTAATATCATGTCCTCTCCTCGAACATGTTGACAAGTTCTCATCTCAACTCGCTTGTGGACCTTCAAGCCCAAGACGACCAGGCAGGCTTGAAGCACTGTTTCAGGCCCAGGCCCAGGCCTGCCTTGGGCTTGCTCCGTGCGATCGTTCGGGTTCCGTCCGGACCCGGACCCGGACTTTGTCACGAAGTTCGGACGGACCAGCAGAACCCGAACTTCCAGGTGTTCGCTCAACTCTACTCTTGAACAGTTGTACAAGCTCCTCTCCTGTACTATAATTGAGTACTCATATTTCTCTGCACATTGTAAGCTTCTCACAAAATCCATTAGAAGTTGCAGCAAGTAAGTTAGGGCCCATCCCATTTCCTTACTGGAGGACATCCAGCATCATCTAGTGCCCTTATCCCCAGCCTTAGTACCCCTGTCCATATCTTTGTTTTCTTTTATTTCAGTTCTTTAATCATAGGTTTAGCATTATGTGTGTTCATTACCTAGGGCAGCCAGAATGCAAATGCAGCCTGCCTAAGAATGCCCACCGATGAAAGCATTATGATATTTACATAATTCCTCCTCGGAGCAAGCCCACTGCTTGAATCAGAGCTGAGGGTTCTTGATGGGAATACAAAGCAAGGTGCTGTGATGTTCTCAGACAACTATACACAGCACCCTGTTGGTTCCTTCCAACATCCATGATCTACCTGTATTGCATAGAGCAGCACAGATACCTCAAAAATGCCAGTGGGTCTAAAATAAGGTATATGTAGAAAAAAGGATAATTGGATTTAAACAAGTCATTAACATCTTGTGAATGGGGGAAAGGAGGAACCAGGGTAGATAAAATATAAACTTCAACTTTAAGGCTTGTTGTCACCAGTAGGGAAGGGCCCGATGTTCGAGTCAAACATAAGTTCGACTCGAACATTGGGCGTTCGCCGAATCTCGAACATTATACCAAATTCGAGCGCCCCATAATGCAGTGCGAGACCGCGGGGAAATACCGCCCACTGATTTGCCAAAGGATGCACATGAACTGCATGCTTTGGCCAATCCCAGTGTGCTTTGCTGTGAGAGCCATGGTTGGCCAAAGGCAGGGTGCCTTTGGCCAATCATGGCTCAGGGGGCTAAGTCCGCGCCCACACTATATAAGCCTGCTCACACAGGGGCCGTATATAGTGCATAATAATGGAGATAGAGAGATGTTAGGCAGTTTAGTTAGTGGTGTGTAGGCAGTGTAGTATACAGTGTAGATAGAGTATATACAGGCAGTGTAGTATACAGTATACTGTGTAGATAGAGTATGTGCAGGCAGTGTAGTATACAGTGTAAATAGAGTATATACAGTCAGTGTATTATACAGTATACAATGTAGATAGAGTATATAGAGTCAGTGCTGGCAGTGTAAGGATATATATATATATATATATATATATATATATATATATATATATATATACACAGTATAATATATACAGTATATATATATATATATATATATACAGGCTGCATTCAGTGTAGACTATATACAGCACATTCAGTGTAGATTATATACAGTCAGTGCAGGCAGTGTAAGAATATATATATATATATATATATATATAAACACACTACATTCAGTGTAGACTATATACAGTGCATGCTCGGATAAGGGTCTGGCATCGATTTTAAGAGGGACTCCATGCCAAAAGTTTAGAACGAATTGGCATAAGGTCCCCCCAAAATCCATACCAGGCCTGATGACCTGGTATGGATTTTAAGAGGAACCCCGCTCCAAAATTTTAAAAAAAATAGCGTGGGGTCCCCCCAAAATCCATACAAGACCCTTATCTGAGCATGCAGCCTAGCAGGGCAGGAAGGGGGAACAAGCAAGTGCCCCCCTACAAACTGTACAAGGCCACATGCCCTCAACATGGGGGGGTGCTTTGGGGTCCCATGTTGATGGGAGAAGGGCCGCATTCCCACAACCCTTGCCGGTGGTTGTGGGGGTATGTGGGTGGGGGCCATATCAGAATCTGGAAGCCCCCTTTAATAAGGGGGTCACCAGATCCCAGCCCTCGCCCGATGTGAATGAGTATGGGGTACAATGTACTCCTACTAATTCACTAAAAAAATTGTCAAAAAAGAGAAAAACACAAGAGACAATTAAGGACAAAACCTTTATTAAAAAAGTGTTCCTCGTTGTAATCCATCATCAATCACGGCGTCAACGGCCCGAAGAAAACGTAAGTGGATGACCCCGCCCCCTTCTAACATCAGGTGATGTCACCTGCCCCTTCGGAGGTCACATGACGTCAGATGGGGCAGGATCACCCGTTTAAAGCAGTAGTAAACCCATCCAACAGTTTAAAAACCAGTTCCATTTCAGGCATGTGCCATTGGTTGTGCTCTAAACCAAACAGTCAAACCATCCAATGGCTGGTGTCGTAGCTGATCACATTTGTAGCATTATGGCAGTTGTAGATTAAACAGAGGCCAAGATGGCAACTTCCTTGGCTGAAAATGATAGCAGGGTTTACTACCACTTTAAGTCAACGATGAGCTGTTTTTTTTCTTTGGGTCGTTGGTGCCGTAGTTGGTGATGAATTACAATGGGGGACACTTTTTTCTTTTTTAACCACTTCCCTCCAGCCTATTGACAAATGACGGCCGTACGGGGTGTTTGTTATCCTGAATGGCCATTTATTGACATCCTCAGGATAACCCGCAATTGCACGGCCCTGGGGCATGCATCACGGCGATCAGTGGTACCGTAGGTCATTCTGACCCACCACATTACCTATCAAGGTAAAAGGCTTCCATCGGAAGCCTTTTACCATATGATCAGCCATGACCAATCACAGCTGATCACAGTGTAAATAGGAAGAGCTGTTTATCGGCTTTTCCTCTTCTCAGGTCTGCACTCCTGATGGGGGGCTGCGATGAATGTTTATCAGCGCAGCCCCCCTCAGGATCGCCACACAGGACCACCAGGGAGCTGACCAGGACCACCAGGGAGCCCCCCCAGGGACACCATAAGGAGGCCACCCAGGACCACCAAGGAGACAATATGGAGGCCGCCCAGGACCACCAAGGAGCCCCCACTAGACCACCAGGTAAGGGCAATACAATGCACTGCAAGGATGGCACTGTGCCCATATATGATGCCTGCCAGTGCCATCCCTAATAGTGCTATATACACCTGTGTCCACCAGTGCCATGTACCAGTGTCTACCAGTGACAACCTATGCCACCTATCAGTGCTCACCTGTGCCACCTATCAGTGCCCACCAGTGCCACCTATCAGTGCCCAGCAATGCCACCTATCAGTGCCCAGTGCCACCTATCAGCACCGCCTATGAGTGCCCATCAGTGCCGCATATCAGTGCCACCTATCAGTGCCCGTCAGTATTGCTTATCAGTGCCCCATCATCAGTGCAACCTTATCAGTGCCACCTCATCAGCGCCAGTCTGTACTTCCTCATCAGTGCCCGTCAGTATAGCCTCATCAGTGCCCATCAGTGTAGCCACATCGGTGCCTGTCAGTGAGAAAATGTACTTATACAAAGTTTTGTGACAGAAACAAAGAAAACATTTTTTTTCAAAATTTTCTGTCTTTTTTTTATTTATAGTGCAAAAAATAAAAACCGCAGGGGTGATCAAATGCCACCAAAAGAAAGCTCTATTTGTGGGAACAAAATGATAAACATTTTGTTTGGCTGCAGCGTCGCAGGATCGTGCAATTCTCATTCCAAGTGCAACAGCACTGAAAGCTGAAAATTGGTCTGGGCGGGAAGTGTTCTAAATGCCTTGTATTGAAGTGATTAATAAAGGACTTGTCCCTAATTGTCTCCTGTGTTTTTTTTTTTTTACACTTACCCCATAATCATTCACATGGGGGGCAGGATATGAAGGCCCCCTTCTTACAGGGGGCTTCCAGATTCCAATTAGACATGTGCAGGATGAAAAAATTTGTTTAGTTTTGTTTCAATTCTAACTAAATTTGTTTAGTTAAATTAATTGCATGTGTTACATTTGTTTTTGGGATTCGTTTCGTTTCGTATTCAAATTCAAAAGAATTTGATCACATTTTTTAAAAAATTTATACCGCATTTGGAAAAATTGACCGCATTTGGAAAAATCGACCGCATTCGAAAAATTCTACCACATCGAAAAAATTCTACCGAATTCGAAAAATTAAACTGTATTCGAAAATTTTTTATTGGCTTCGAAAAATTTCTACCGGATACGAAAAAGGTAAAATTTCAAATTTCGGAAGATTGTGAAAAATATTATATTCTTTCTATTTTATTATATTATTTTATATTCTATTCTTATCTATTCTATTGTATTCCCTTATGTTCTATTCTATTCTTTTCTATTATTTTCTATTCTATTCTAATCTTTTCTATTCAAAATCAAATTTATTCTATTTGAAATTTGAATTTCGTATGGTGGTTATATATTCTATTTTAATCTATTCTGTTCTGTTGTTTTTCTATTCTATTATTTTCTCATTTATTCTCTTATTTTCTATTCCATTCTTTTCTATTATGTTATAATCTTTTCTATTCAAATTCATTTTCAGTCCATTTGAAATTGGAATTCATTCTATTCAAATTTTGGAAGATAGTTATATATTATATTCTTTCTATTTTATTCTACTCTTTTCTATTGTTTTCTATTCTATTCTTTTCTATGCTAGTGTATTCATTTATGTTCTATTCTATTCTTTGCTATTCTATTCTAATCTTTTCTATTTGAATTTGAATTTATTCTATTCGAAATTTGAATTTTTGAATTGCATTCTTTTCCATTTTTTTCAATGCTATTCTTTCTATTCTATTGTATTCACTTTTGTGTTCTAATCTATTCTTTTCTATTATGTTCTATTCTATTCTAATCTTTTCCAAATTTTGGAAAATGGTTATATATTCTTTCTATTTTATTGTATTGTCTTTCTATTCTATTATTTTCTATAGTATTGTATTCTCGTGTTTTCTATTCCATTCTTTTCTATTATAAAATGTTCTATTCAAATACAAATCTATTCTGTTCTGTTGTTTTTCTATTCTTTTCTATTATTTTCTATTCTATTATAATCTTTTCTATTCAAATTCACATTCAGTCTATTCAAAATTGGAATTCATTCTATTCAAAATTTGAATTTCAGAAGATTGTTATATATTATATTCTTTCTATTTTATTCTATAGCATTCTTTTCCATTGTTTTTTTTTTCAATCCTATTCTTTCTATTCTATTGTATTCACGTATGTGTTCTATTCTATTCTTTTCTATTATGTTCTATTCTATTCTAATCTTTTCCAAATTTTGGAAAATGGTTATATATTCTTTCTATTTTATTGTATTGTCTTTCTATTCTATTATTTTCTATAGTATTGTATTCTCGTGTTTTCTATTCCATTCTTTTCTATTATAAAATGTTCTATTCAAATACAAATCTATTCTGTTCTGTTGTTTTTCTATTCTTTTCTATTATTTTCTATTCTATTATAATCTTTTCTATTCAAATTCACATTCAGTCTATTCAAAATTGGAATTCATTCTATTCAAAATTTGAATTTCAGAAGATTGTTATATATTATATTCTTTCTATTTTATTCTATAGCATTCTTTTCCATTGTTTTTTTTTTCAATCCTATTCTTTCTATTCTATTGTATTCACGTATGTGTTCTATTCTATTCTTTTCTATTATGTTCTATTCTATTCTAATCTTTTCCAAATTTTGGAAAATGGTTATATATTCTTTCTATTTTATTGTATTGTCTTTCTATTCTATTATTTTCTATAGTATTGTATTCTCGTGTTTTCTACTCCATTCTTTTCTATTATTTTCTATCATAAAATTTTCTATTCAAATACAAATTTCAATTCATTCAATTTGAATTTCGAATTTCAGAAGATGGCTATATATTTTTTCTATATTATTCTATTCTGTTTTTTTTGTATCATATTATTTTCTATTGTATTCTCTTATTTTCTATTCTATTATTTTCTTTTCTATTCTCTTGTTTTCTATTCTATTAGTCTCTATTATTTTGGATTCCATTGTTTTGGATTCTATTCTAATCTGTTCTATTCAAATTCCTTCTATTTGAAATTCAAATTTCGGAAGACAGTGACAGTGTTCTTTGTATTTTTTTTTCTATTCTATTGCTTTTCTAGTCTAATCTCTTATTATTTTCTATTCTATTATTTTCTGTTTTTTTGGTTTCCAGTGTTTTGGATTATATTCCAATCTATCAAATTTGAATTTATACTATTCAAAATGTGCATTTTGGAAGATGGCCATATACAGTATATTCTTTTTTTATTTAATTATATTCTATTAAATTCTATTCTATTCTTTACTATTCTTTTATTTTTATTATGCTTTACTATTCTTTACTATTCTTTTATTTTTATTATATTACTATATAATTTTAGATTCTTTTTTAGAAAATAGATTTTTTTTTTCTAATTTGTCTGAATTTTGATTCAGAATGAAACAAACTGCATATGTCTAATTCCGATAAGCCCCCTGCTCGCAGACCCCTACAACCACTGGCAAGGGTTGTGGGGATGAGGGCCTTATCCCCATCAACATGGGGACAAGGTGCTTTGGGGTGACCCCAAAGCACCCTCTCCATGTTGAGGGCATGTGGCTTGCTTGTCCCCCCTCCTGCCCTGCCAGGCTGCATACTATTCTTTACTATTCTTTTATTTTTATTATATTACTTTATAATTTTAGATTCTTTTTTAGAAAATATATTTTTTTTTCTTATTTGTTTCGTATTAGTTTCCTAATTTGATTCAAATTGTTTTCTGAATTTAATTCAAATTGTTTTTGCATTTGATTCAAATTTTTTTCAAATTTGATTCAAATCGAATTTTGTCAGAATTTTTTTAGATTCAAATCATTATTTTGGATTTGTTTAATATCGTTACTATTGTAATTTGGTAATTCGGATGCATCTGAATTCTGAATAATAAAAAATTTGTCTGAATTTTGATTCAGAATGAAACAAACTGCATATGTCTAATTCCGATAAGCCCCCTGCTTGCAGACCCCTACAACCACTGGCAAGGGTTGTGGGGATGAGGCCCTTATCCCCATCAACATGGGGACAAGGTGCTTTGGGGTGACCCCAAAGCACCCTCCCCATGTTGAGGGCATGTGGTTCCCTTGTCCCCCCTCCTGCCCTGCCAGGCTGCATACTTGGGTAGGGGTCTGGTATGGATTTTTAAAAAAAAAATTGGCAAAGGGTCCCCCTTAAAATCCATACCAGAACTGAAGGACCTGGTATGAACTTTGGGGGAACCCCCATGCAATTTTCCTCAGTGATTCTTATCTATATTGCCGGGAACCTGCAATACATTACAGCTGCAAGCGATTTTAAATGACAATTTTTCTTTTACAAATGTCATTTTGCGGTGGCACTGTTCTAAACATCATACAGATGTGCCACTATACAGGACCCCCCAGGCATGATATTTAAAGGAATGTTTCATTTTTATTTTTTCACTTTAATCGTTATTAAAATCACCCAGGTCCCCATACACTTTGTATGGCAATAACTTGCACATAAGCCTTTAAAATGAGCACTTGATTTTTCATGTTCGTGTCCATTGACTTTAATAGGGTTCATGTGTTCGCACAAATTTTTTTCCTGTTCGCAAGTTCTGGTTCAAACTGAACCGGGGGGGTGTTCGGCTCATCACCAGTCACCAGATGCCGTAGACATATTTTTAAACACTGTACAAATGTATGCATCTGTGGTGTGGGGCATACAGAAGGTGGAGGAGCACAAGGTCTCTAACATCCACCAGCTCTGTGATGTCATCATGGAGGAGTGGAGGAATCCAGCGGCAACTTGTGAAGCTCTGGTGAACTCCATGCCCAAGAGGGTTAAGGCAGTGCTGGAAAATATTGGTGGCCACACAAAATATTGACACTTTGGGCCCAATTTGGACATTTTCACTTAGGGGTTTTGACACTAATGGCTGTGTGTTGAGTTATTTTGAGTGGACAGCAAACATACACTGTTATATAAGCTGTACACTCACTACTTTACATTGTAGCAAAGTGTCATTTCTTCAGTGTTGTCATATGAAAAGATATAATAAAATATTTACAAAAATGTGAGGGGTGTACTCACTTTTGTAAGATAATGTATATATATATATATATATATATATATATATATACAGGCCAGTTAAGTTCCTCCACCCCAAACTCGCTCATCCATGTCTTGATGGGCCTTGTACTGGCCAAAATCATTTGGTGGAGGGGGGATTATGGTGTGGGGTTGTTTTTCAGGGGTTGGGTTTGGTCCCTTAGTTACAGTGAAGGGAACTCTTAAGTAGAGTTGATCGAACCCCCCGATGTTCGGGTTCGGTGGGTTCGGCCAAACTTTGGGAAAAAGTCCGGGTTCAGTACCGAACGTTACCCGAACTTTATCCCGTACACTGAACCCCATTGAAGTCAATGGGGACCCGAACTTTTTGGCACAAAAATGGCTGTAACAAAGTCCTGGCAAGTGCTAGAAGACTGCAAAAGGAAGTAAAATGGGGGTAAGAGTAGGGCAAGTGCCCTGCAAAAAAATGGGGATAGGTAAAATAAATTAAAATCAAATACAAAAAATGGGAAAGGGGGGGTGGATGTGGAGCAGGAGCCTAGAGGTTGACGAGGCCATGACCGTGGCAGTGTAGGTGGAAGTGGCGGAGGAGTAGGAGGAGTTAGCCAACACTGTTTTTTTTTTTTGTTTATAATTGGGGTAGCCCCCAAAATATTGAGGCATATTCAAAAAAATAAGTATATGAATGGCTGTGTGAGTCCGGTCTAAATTTCTATTCTGCAGAAGGTACAGACAAGTCTTGTGGGATCCATGCCTGGTTCATTTTAATAAACGTTAGCTTGTCCACGTTGGCTGTGGACAGGCGGCTGCGCTTGTCTGTGATAATGCCCCCTGCGTTCAGACAATACACTGGCTGCAGGGCAGGCCAGCACCTCCAAGGCATAAACGGCAAGCTCAGGCCATGTGGCCAATTTGAAGACCCAGAAGTTGAATGGGGCAGACCCATCAGTCAGTACGTGTAGGCGTGTGCACACATACTCTTCCACCATGCTGCTGAAATGCTGCCTCCTGCTAAGACGTTGCCTATCGACTGGTGGTGCTGTTTGTTGTGGCGGGCTGCTGACAAAGCTTTGCCACATTTCCGCAATGCTAACCCTGCCTTCTGAGGTACTGGCGGTGCCACAGCTGCGTTGGCGGCCTCTTCCTGCTCCACCCCTGCCTTCGCCTTGTGCTGAGCCCCCGGTGTCACTTAGGAATGCCCTCAGCAGCGCCTCTACCAGTGTGCGCTTGTAGTCGCCCATCTTCCTCTCACGCTCCAGTTAGGGTATTAAGGACGGCATGTTGT
Organism: Glandirana rugosa; assembly: GCA_018402905.1. NCBI lineage: Eukaryota > Metazoa > Chordata > Amphibia > Anura > Ranidae > Glandirana > Glandirana rugosa. Next base: position 420,099 of record BLSH010142522.1, on the reverse strand, counting down.
CCTTGTAACGGGGATCCAGCAGGGTGGCCACCCAGTAAATGGCACACGTTACAATGTGGGAAACTCGGCTGTCGTTGCGCAGGCACTGCAGCATGTAGTAGCTCATGTGTACCAGGCTGCCCAGAGGCAAAGACAAGCTGTGGGAGGTGTATCATCGGTGTCCTCCGTATCCCCCCAGCCACGCTCCAGTGATGCCCACGAGCTGCGTTGGGTGGCACCCTGCTTCGGTTCCTCCCCCTCCTCCCCCTCATGATCTTCTTCGTCCTCCTCGTCCTACAGAACTGTGCCCTGGCTTGAATATTTTTGACCTGGCCTATGCTGGTGCAGGAACCCACCCTCCGAGCCACTTGTGAATGACTGGCCTGATAACCATGGAAATGACCCCTCTTCAACCTCCTCCTCCTCATCCTCCTGTGCCACATCCTCTTCCATCATGGCCCGAAGTGTTTTTTCAAGGAGACATAGAAGAGGGATAGTAACGCTGAGAACAGCGTCATCGGCACTGGCCATGTTGGTGGAGTACTAAAAACACTGCAATACGCTACACAGGTCTCGCATGGAGGCCCACTCATTGGTGGTGAAGTGTTGCTGTTCCGCAAAGCGAATGACCCGTGCATGCTGCAGCTGAAACTCCACTATTGCCTGCTGCTGCTCGCACAGTCTCTCCAGTATGTGCAAGGTGGAGTTCCACCTTGTGGGCACGTCGCATATGAGGCGGTGAGCCGGAAGGCCGAAGTGCCGCTGCAGCGCAGACAGGCGAGCAGCAGCAGGGTGAGAACGCTGAAAGTGCACACAGACTGCCCGCACTTTATGCAGCAGCTCTGACATATCCAAGTAGTTTTTTAGAAAATTCTGTACCACCAAATTCAGCACATGCGCCGGGCTAGGCCCAGAGCCGCTACGAGATTTCGGCCATAGTCGCACACCACCAGGCCGGGCTTGAGGCTCAGTGGCAACAACCACTCATTGGTCTGTTTTTCAATGCCCGTCCACAGCTCCTGCGCAGTGTGGGGTTTATCCCCCAAACATATCAGTTTTAAAACAGCCTGCTGTCGTTTCCCCCTGGATGTGCTGATGGTGGTGAAGGTGTTACACTGAGCGGATGAGGAGGTGGTAGAGGAGGAGGAAGCGCAGTAGGAGGAGGAGGCAACAGGAGGCAAAGAGAAATGCCCTGCAATACTCGGTGGGGGAAGGACATGTGCCAAATGGCTAGCCGGCTCAGGCCCACCCGCCACTACAGTTGCCCAGTGTGCAATTAGCGAGATATAGCGTCCCTGCCCATGCTTACTGGTCCATGTATCAGTGGTTATGTGGACCTTGCCACAGATGGCGTTGCGCAGTGCACACTTGATCTTGTCCCCGACTTGTTTGTGCAGGGAAGGGATGGCTCACCTGGAAAAGTAGTGGCGGCTGGGAACCATGTACTGTGGGACAGCCACTGCCATCAGGTTTTTGAAACTGTCCACCATTGACAGCATTTCAAAGGCCAGGAATTTTGCAATGCTGCCATTCAGGGCCAGGGATCGCGGGTGGGTAGGGGGGTACTTCCTCTTTCTCTCCAGTGTTTGGGAGATGGAGAGCTGTAAGCTTCCATGGGACCATGGTGTGGAAATGCTTGGGGACGGTGGCGGACATGGTGGCGTTGCTATCATATCGTCTGTTTGCTGGGTGGCAGGTGACACTGTCACAGTAGAGGTGGTGGATGAGGCCGATGCAGCAGCAGCAGAAGAGGAAGCAGGAGGAGGCCAAAACCTTTCTTGGATTTTGAGGTACTTATTCCAATGCAGCTTGTGCCTTGAATTTAGATGCCTGATCATGGGGGTTGTGGTCAGGTTTAGAACATTTATGCTCCGGCTCAAGCTATTATTGCACTGCTTGCAAATAACTTGTGTCTTGTCGTCAGCACATTTTCTGAAGAACTGCCACGCGGGGGAATGCCTTTGAGCTGCCTTTGGTGTGCTAGGTCCCTGGGTGCGGTGGGTAGTAGCAGGCATACTGTCTAGGGGACGCTCGCTCCCCTTTTGCAACCTGCTTCCTCTTTTGCTGTGCTGGTGCCTCTGTGCGACCACCACCTCTTCCTCTAAACTGCACACGTCACTCGCATGACCCTCATTCCATGTGGGGTCTAGGACCTCATCATCCTCCTCCCCATCATCTTCCACCCACCCTTTACCACTGCCCTCCTTGTCAGTCTGCACACTGAGGTAAGCTGCACCTGTGTTTCGTCATCATCAGAGACGTGCTGCGCTGGTGTTTTCGTGTCCTCATTCTGCAACAGAAGTGGTTGGGCATCGGTGCACTCAATGTCTTCCACTTCTGGGGCAGCTCTATGTGGATGGCCCACGGAAAGCACACCAGGAGAGTCATCAAAAAGCATAAGAGTCTCTTGGATGACTTGGGGCTCAGACTGCTTGGCTAATTTACAAGGGGCTGAGGTGAAAGACAGATGGCCATGGGGTTCAGGTGCCAACTCTGAGCTTTCATCAAGGGACCGGGAGGGAGACAATGTGAAGGAACTGGAGGCATTGTCAGCCACCCAATCTACTATCGCCTGTACTTGTTCTGGCCTCACCAATCGTTGAGGGGCATTCTGGCCTACCATATACCGGTGAAGGTTTTGTTGGCTACGTGAGGAAGGTGTTTCCCTTGTGCGTGTAGCTGGCACACCTCGACCACGTCCTCTCCTTCCAACAGGCGGTTCACCAACACAACCAACACAAGCAGCACCAGCATCACCAGCAGCACCATGACCACGTACCTTATTTGCTCTCCTCATTGTGCCCGCAAATGTACTATGTAGCCCTATTTAAGTATTTATTAATAACAATTAATACCTTCTTTTTTTTTTTGAAAACACCAACGTAGACGGACTTTTTATTTTGGTGCAAGAAATGCACCACTCACACCAACAGCTAGAACCTCTCCATTTAGAAATAAGAGATGATTTTTGAACAATAATCTGTCCCTCTAAACAACAGCTGGAACCTGGCCCTATAGGAGTAGCCGATGATTTTTGAACAATAATCTGTCCCTCTAAGCAACAGCTGGAACCTGGCCCTATAGGAGTAGCCGATGATTTTTGAACAATAATCTGTCCCTCTAAGCAACAGCTGGAAACTGGCCCTTTAGGAGTAGCCGATGATTTTTGAACAATAATCTGTCACTTACAGCAACAGCTAGAACCTTTCCCTTTGGAACTAGGAGATGATTTTTGAACAATAATCTGTCCCTCTAAGCAACAGCTGGAACCTGGCCCTATAGGAGTAGCCGATGATTTTTGAACAATAATATGTCACTTACAGCAACAGCTAGAACCTCTCCCTTTAGAACTAGGAGATGATTTTTGAACAATAATCTGTCCATCTAAGCAACAGCTGGAACCTGGCCCTATAGGAGTAGCCGATGATTTTTGAACAATAATCTGTCACTTACAGCAACAGCTAGATCCTCTTCCTTTAGAACTAGGAGATGATTTTTGAACAATAATCTGTCCCTCTAAGCAATAGCTGGAACATGGCCCTATAGGAGTAGCCAATGATTTTTGAACAATAATCTGTCCCTCTAAGCAACAGCTGGAACCTGGCCCTATAGGAGTAGCCGATGATTTGTGAACAATAATCTGTCACTTACAGCAACAGCTAGAACTTCTCCCTTTAGAACTAGGAGATGATTTTTGAACAATAATCTGTCTCTCTAAGCAACAGCTGGAACCTGGCCCTATAGGAGTAGCTGATGATTTTTGAACAATAATCTGTCCCTCTAAGCAACAGATGGAACCTGGCCCTTTAGGAGTAGCCGATGATTTTTGAACAATAATCTGTCACTTACAGCAACAGCTAGAACCTCTCCCTTTAGAACTAGGAGATGATTTTTGAACAATAATCTGTCCCTCTAAGCAACAGCTGTAACCTGGCCCTATAGGAGTAGCCGATGATTTTTGAACAATAATCTGTCACTTACAGCAACAGCTAGAACCTCTCCCTTTAGAACTAGGAGATGATTTTTGAGCAATAATCTGTCCCTCTAAGCAACAGCTGTAACCTGGCCCTATAGGAGTAGCCGATGATTTTTGAACAATAATCTGTCACTTACAGCAATAGCTAGAACCTCTCCCTTTAGAACTAGGAGATGATTTTTGAACAATAATCTGTCCCTCTAAGCAACAGCTGGAACCTGGCCCTATAGGAGAAGCCAATGATTTTTTTTTTACTTCAACAGTATTTATTAAAGTTTGCAAGTTTACACAGGATTGCACATAGTATATTTTCACCAGAATACATATACGAACAGTGACATTGTTACAGAGTGAATGTTAGGCACAAGTAAATTGGCAAGTACATCATCCACAGGTCTCATAAGTGTTGGTCTCATCTATACAGTTATTAAGTCTAAGACGTTCTATAACAGATATCAACGTTTGGGCAGTTCTGCCTCTTCAACATGTGTTGGCGGCTTGTAGCCAACGATCCCAGATCTTATTGTATTTAGTTTGACAACCTCTATTTATATATATCATTTTCCTATAGGGTAAGTAGCCGATGATTTTTGAACAATAATCTGTCACTTACAGCAACAGCTAGAACCTCTCCCTTTAGAACTAGGAGATGATTTTTGAACAATAATCTGTCCCTCTAAGCAACAGCTGGAACCTGGCCCTATAGGAATAGCCGATGATTTTTGAACAATAATCTGTCACTTACAGCAACAGCTAGAACCTCTCCCTTTAGAACTAGGAGATGATTTTTGAACAATTATCTGTCCCTCTAAGCAACAGCTGGAACCTGGCCCTATAGGAATAGCCGATGATTTTTGAACAATAATCTGTCACTTACAGCAACAGCTAGAACCTCTCCCTTTAGAACTAGGAGATGATTTTTGAACAATAATTTCTCCCTCTAAGCAGAAGCCTCTACCTAGTGCAATCAGATCGTTCTGTAATGCAGGGTTTGATCTGCAAGCTGTCACTCAAAGCAGCAGTATGTGCAATCTCAAATTACTCCCCAATCAGATCGTTGTGTAATGCAGGCTGAGGTCTGCAATCTGTCCTTCAGAGCAACAGTAGTAGTAATCTCAGGATGCAGGATGAGATGTTAAAATGTCTGCAATCTGTCCCTCACAAAAACGCTGTCAGCTTCCTCTCCCTACACTAGTCAAAGTCTCAGAGAGCATGTGACTGCAGCATCAAGTGACTCCAGCTTATAAAGAGACTGGGTCACATGATGCACTGGCCATTCACAGCCATGCCATTAGTAGGCATGGCTGTGATGGCTTCTAAGGGCAAACCAATGAAACGCTAGTTGATTGGCTACCCTGCAGCTATTCAACATGTGTGATCAACTACCAGAACCCAAAACCCGAACCCAAACGTTTTTTGAAATGTCCGGGTTCGGGTCCAGGTCCCGGACACTCGAATGCTCGGTACGGACCCGAACGTTACAGTTCGGGTCCGCTCAACACTACTCTTAAGGCGTCAGCATACCAAGACATTTTGGGCAATTTCATGCTTCCCAACTTTGTGGGAACAGTTTGGTATGGCCCCTTCCTGTTCCAATATGAGTGTGCACCAGTGTACGAAGCAAAGTTCCTAAAGACATGGATGAGCGAGTTTGGGGTGGAGGAACTTGACTGGCCTGCACAGAGTCCTATTTTCAACCCAATAGAACACCTTTGGGATGAATTAGAGCAGAGACTGCAAGCCAGATGTTCTTGTCCAACATCAGTGTCTGACCTTACAAATGCACTTCTGGAAGAATGGTCAGACATTCCCATAGTCACACTCCTAAACCTTGTGGACAGCCTTCAGAAGAGTTAAAGCTGTTATAGCTGCAAAGGGTGGGCCAACTCAATATTGAACCCTACAGACTAAGACGCCATTGAAGTTCATGTGCATGTAAAGGCAGGCATTCCAATACTTTTGACAATATAGTGTATAGACACTTTATTAGGTACACCTGTTCAATTACTCAATGCATTTATGTTTAAACGTGTTTATTGAGTTTTTTAGTATAACAGCATACAACGCATAAAGAGTCAAAAGAACCTCTGTCACAATGGTATACATACAAGGATAGAATCTCGACCTCACAGGGCCAAAAGTGTAGTGGCAAACAATATAAGAGACAAAACCAGTTACAGTTTAATGGGGACAATGAGATAAAGCAAGAAAAAATATTAAATATAGACACTTTAATCCCCCCACTGGAGGGGGTAGCTATCTTCCTCCACTCGCCTTCTCCCCTTTTGAATAGCCCCCAGGACCACCCCTATTGGGAACAAGCTGTGGTCTGTGGGGAACTACATGTAGGCTGACTAAAGCGCAGAAAAAAGGAGCAGGGGAGCGGAGGGAGAAAGAGACTGAAAAGAAGAATACCCCCAGCGGTGAAATTAAAATAGTGCTCTTTTGTACAACAGAGAGCTTTCTGTGGGCCTAGGGAAGCATACTAAACTATTAAAGATGAAGTCAGTGACCAGATACTTTGAATTGACATATACAAATATTTGCGCATGTTTCTGACCCCAGCCATGGGGTTTATTCAGGCTAGACATGTGCCCACACCACAAAGATAACCAAAGTGAAAAGGTAATGCTTAAAGAGACAGAAGAGAGAGAAAAAAAAAAAAAGAGAGTGAAAAGAGAAGAAAGAAAGAAGAGCGGAGGAGAGAGTATAAGGCACCCGGGAGTCTAGCAAAAGGATTAGGCACGAATGGTTCAGGGGGGTAAATGCTGATAATTTTTCCAGGGATCCCAGATTAGATCAAATTTGGGTGAGGAGTCTAAGATGATATTAGCAAGCTTCTCCTGTGTCATAATCCAGGAAACTTTTCTTTTAGCCTCAGCGAAGGAAACTGAAGGTCGTTTCCAGGCTCTGGCTATTGTGATTTTAGCTCCTGACATTATGAAACAGACTAGTTTAAAGAGGTGATTGGAGAGACCTTCTGGCCTCACATTGAGGAGGGCCGTTTCTGGATTCTGGGGTATTGTCTGACTAGATATTCTTCTTAACAAGTGGAATACCCTGTTCCAGAAGCCCCGGATCCGAGGGCATTCCCACCAGACATGAATGTAGGTACCCCGGAGTCCGCAACCCCTGAAACAGAGGTCAGAGGAATTCGGAAACATAGCAGCCAATCTAGTAGGTACCAGCGTGTGAAGACCTTTAGATTGGCCTCCCGAAGAGCAATATTAACAACCCCTTTAGAGGATCTCTGGAATAGAGAGCACTATCTATCTGCTCCCCAGTTAATATTTAAGTCCTTTTCCCATTTACTAGCGAATAAAGGCTTATCCGAATGCTTCATCAGCGCTGCATAGACCAGAGAAATGCCTCCTTTTTGGTACTCGAGTTCAGAGTAACACCAGTAGAATCATTTCTGCGTCTCCACAAGTGGGATAGGAAATGATGAATTTGTTGGAAGCTAAATTTTTCAGACAATGGCATATCCAATTTGCTAATGCAATATGATAGAGTGATAGGGCCTGTGGAGGTTAGGAAATGATCTATGCGAAATAAGCCTTTGTTTGTCCACCATTGAAAGGCCCTTATTTCGAGGCCTGTCTGGAACTGTGGGTTATTGAAAAGATAATGAAGGGGCAAAGATGAGAGATTAAATATGGAGGTTTGAGAACTGAATCGCAAAGGGACATAGAATGGGAGAGTGTAGGCGCTAGTATTGGGGGCCTCAACTTGCGGGGAACCCCTACCAAGAAATCAATCTTGTGTTTTTGCAGGGACAGACTGCCTCTCTATTGAAATCCTATTGGGTTAATCCCCCCTAGTATAGATGGCTGAAAATTTAGCTATTTGAGCAGCTTCATAATATTTAAAGAGGTGTGGGAGACCTAGCCCGCATTGGGAACGTCTCCTATGAAGGACGTTAGATTGACATCTATAACCCTTCCGGCCCCAAACTAATTTTAAGTGACTGCAATTTTTGTAATTGATGCTTTAAAGAGGGATAGGGAGAGATCTAAAGTAGTACAGGATTCTAGGGAGGAGCGTCATTTTAACTGCATTTATCCTGCCTAGCCAGGAAAGGCCCTCCTGATCCCACCTAGAAAGGTCCTCAGCTAACTTTCGAAACAAGGGTAATTGACCTCATAAAGCTGTTTAATGTTGGCAGCCAAGCTGACCCCCAGATACTGGACACAGTTGGAGTTCCAGGGGAACTTGTAAAGTTCCTTGAGTTCCTGAACTGTGGAGGCTGAGGACGAAATATTCAGAGCCGCAGATTTGGACCAATTCACATTAAGCCTGGAGACCTTTCCAAATTCTTGTAATAGATGGATGACTCTGGAGGAAGAGGAAAGGGGCGAAGTGATAAAAAGCAGCAGATTGTCTGCGAAAAGAGCGCATTTGTGCATCTTGGGGCCACATTGCACTCCCCTGATATCAGGATCTTCCCTGATGGCAATTGCCAGGGATTCTATTGCTATCGCGAAAATTAGGGGGGAAAGGGGGCATCCCTGTCTAGTGCCCATGGCTATACTAAAAGATTCCGAGTAAACATTTTGTAGTTTTACCTGAGCGCTAGGGTTAGAGTAAAGGGCTCGAAGAGTCTGGAGGAATTTTGGCCCAAATCCCCATCTGACGAGGGTCTCAAAGAGATATGTCCAATCTACAGTATCGAAAGCTTTCTGAAGGTCAACCGAGAGAATGTAACCTTCCTGATGCGGTCCCCCATCCCAGTTTGAATTTAAAAGAGATATAATGTCCACTGCTCTGCGAATCTGGTCTGGCCCCTGTCTGCCCGGGATAAAGCCTACTTGATCTTTATGAACATATTTGCTTATGAACTTAGATATTCTGTTGGCCAGGACTTTAGTCAGAATTTTTAGATCATTATTAATTAAAGAGATAGGTCTGAAGTTACTAACATCTGAATGATCTTTACCTGGTTTGGGGATAACTGACACAAAGGCTAAGTTGGATTCATTCTGCAGAATGGACCCTGCTTGAAGAGAATTAAAATATTTTGCTAGATAGGGAGCGACAATGGGGCCAAAGGTTTTGTAGTAACCTGTTGAGAATCCGTGCGGGTCGGGAGCAGACCCTTTCTTCAAATTTTTTATAACTCCGGCGATTTCTGCTACAGAGAACGGTTGCTCTAGGGAGTCCCTGTGATCGTTAGAAATTTTAGGAAGTGGGATCTTGTTCAAAAATTTGGCAGGAGAGGCAAGGAGGGCCTTCCTCCCCAACTCGTAGAGTTTGGCGTAGAATTTCTGAAAAGCACACATTATCCGTTGAGGGTTCTGTGTTATTTCCCCTGTCGTGTCCCTTATCTTAGGGAATGAGAAGGAGCGAAACCTGGGTGACAGCTTGGCCGCAAGTTTAGGACCTATTTGATCCCTCTGTATATAAAACTGAGCTCTAGATCATTGAACTTGTCTTTCGGTTTTAGTGGTCAATGCAAGATTCAAAGCTACCCTACCCGATTCTAACTTTGCTTTCGATTGGGGAGTTGGGTTCTTCTTATGCGATTTAGAGAGATCATGAAAGTCCCGTTCTAATTTCTCAATGGTCGACTTCCTCTCCTTCTTGAGTTTGACTGAAAGTTGGATAATCTTGCCTCTCATAATCCCCTTGTGACCTGCCCATAGTGTTGAGGGGGAAACTTCCCCATTATCATTTAGCTGAAAATATTCATTGAGATCTCTCTCTAGCAACGTGCAGTGTACCGGATTATTTAATAGGGTTTCATTCAAGCGCCAGTAAGGTAAGCCCCTTTGGCTTAGATTCGCTAAGACCTGTATAATGACTAATGAATGATCTGAGAGAGGAGAGTCTCTGATGTAAGCTTTATGAATCATGGGGATGTCCCGAGCTGGAACAAATATATGGTCTATCCTTGCTAAACTCTGGTGTGGAGCAGAGAAATGGGTGAAATCCCTCGCCCTCGGGTTAAGTTCCCTCCATATATCAATGAGCCCCAAAGCCTGCAGAAGTTTAGCAAATTTAAGGCTATGTTTCGGGGGGCGTAAGAGGCGACGTGTACTTATGCCTGATTTATCGAGAAGATGATCGAAAGCAAGATTTGAGTCTCCCCCCATTATCACAGTCCCTTCCAGATGTGGAGTAAGAAGCTTAAACATTTTTTGGAGAAAATGTGTTTGGCCCTGGTTTGGGGCATAATAGGAAATAAAGGTGTATAAAGAACCCCCTACCACCCCAGAAAGGAGTAAAAACCTACCCTCCATGTCTTTGATTTCTCTCTGAGGAGTGAACGCTATATGTTTAGCTAATAGGATTCCCACACCTCTTGTCTTATCTGGCGTGTTAGCTAAAAAGAATTGGGGGTATTTAGAATGGATACATTTTGGATTAAACTGCCCTGGCAAATGGGTTTCTTGTAGGAGCAGCACATCGATGTGTTGAGAATGAGCTAGAGAAAAATACTTTCTCCTCTTCACCGGGGAGTTGAGGCCCTGCACATTATGTGAAGCGATTTTCAGTTTAGTTGGGGTATCAGTACTCGAGGCCATATTGTAATGAGACTAGTCTATGCAACCCTGAGAGAGGACTTACCTGAGACTGTATGTGGTTACTATGCAAGTTGACCCTGGAGTAGACTATGCAGATGAACCACCTTGCCTTGCCGTAAGTATAAGGTCCCTGGTGCCTGAGAAAGAGGAGAGGGGTTAAAACAGAAACACTAGGATGAAACAGAAAAGGGAAAGCAAAAGAATAGGAGACTGGAGGGGAGTGGTGGTGACCTACCATCCCCCAAAAACCTGACACTGAGGGCCTTAAAACAGACACCCAATCTCAGAGAAGGGTAACAAAATATCTGCCTGGATGGCAGAAGTACATCTGTCTGCAGGATTCTTGACATGAGGATCTTAGGAACAGAGGGAGACGCAAGGCATCCACCCAAAGACCTGACCAGAAATATGCAAAATGAACCTAAAATTAGACAGAACCAAACAGAATAATATGACCCAAGATTTAAAATATAGACCTTCAAGGAAGCCCCCACGAGGGGGAACCCCTCAGATGGGGCCTCGCCCCCCCCCCCAGTCCGCCCCAGGCCCGGAGGACCCATAAGCCGGATGGTGTTCCCCCATGATTAAAGAGAGGACACACCCACCAGAAGACTCCGCCCTCCCGAGATATCCCTGTTAAATGGAGGGCAAGGCTCCACCGGGACCAACCCCCAGATACCCGGCTAGCCAGCCAGGCCTCCGGAGGAAGGAGCCAAGGCAGAGGAGAGATCCCTCTGTTAGGGATCCAAAAATGAGCAACATAGAAATAAAATTGAATGAAACAGTATAAACTGTTAAATCAGAAAAATCTAAATCTTACAAATGCATTAATGAACCGGGCTTTAACGGGACAGCCGTCCCCTCCCACCCTCCACCGGCCTCCCTGGAGACTGGCGGACAGGCAAGAGGGGATTGCCCCCAAAAAATACAGAAAAAACAAGGGGTGAATACATATTCAATGAATCACCAAAAAATGAGGAGAAGAAGGCACTTCACCACTCCAACGATCAATTGCTACTAAACACAGAGAACAATTTTCCAACACCACCAAATAGTGATCAAGGAGGGCGAGAGTCCTTGGTGCGCTTGGACTTTGAGTTTCGCCAGAGCGGTGGTATTGGGCTCTGTGGAGTGGGGCGTTTGGAAGGACCTACATTTTTATTGGGCAGTGTAGAGGAAGAGTCCAGGGAGATGAGGTTAAGGCGAATTAATAGATGTTCCCCTTCCTGGAAAGTGGAGAAGCTGTAGGTTTTGCTTTTATAGATGAAGGAAAGGTGGAATGGGAAGGACCACCAATACTTAACGGATGATTTCAAAAAAATTTCCAGCAACAGCTTCAGGGATCTTCTCTTCTGAATAGTTGAAGGGGATAAGTCAGCAAAAACTTGGATGGGATGACCTTGGATTGAAAGATTAGGGGAATTCCTAGAAGCTTTCATGATTTCCTCTTTCACACTGAAAAATTGAGGTTTCACAACTATGTCTCTGGGAAGACCATCTGAGCGAGCGGGTTGGAGAACCCTATGAACTCTATCGAGTTCCAAGCGGTGTTCTGGGATGCCCGGTATCAAATCCTTAATGAAATCGGTAGCTGCTACACGGGCATCTGTAATGGCTTCAGGGAGGCCCTTAATACGGAAGTTATATCGCCTGGAGCGATTTCCCAAATCGTCTATTTTGGAAAGAGCAGTTTCCAGCTGGTCTTGAAGCTCTTGGATCCTTGCTGTGTTCTGGTTTGTTCTAGCAACAGTTTGGTCCATTCTATGTTCAATTGCGTCGATCCTAGACCCCAGGTTTTGTAGGTCAGCTTGAATGAGGTAATTTGCGTAGCTGTTTGGGCCAGGCCCTTTCAGAGCATCTTGGAGAAGACCTCCCTCATCATCTGAAAGTCAGAAGAAAGATTAGGAGATTGAGAACGTGCCCAGCTAAAACATTCCTCAACGACTGGTCCTTGAGAGGGGTTGTTATCAGTTCATCCAAAGTCCTTTCCAAAAGCGAGACAGTAGAGGCTGGAGAGAGTACCTGAGCTGATGGTTGTGCTCCTGGAAGGGGTCCAGGGGAAGTGAGGATTTGAGAGCCACCCTCTGACCCAGCCTCCTTGTCATCGCCCCTTACCTCAGTTTCTTGTAGTATGCTTAAGGACAAATGGCCTTTATTTGGGGCCGGGTCATTGAAGCCTGGCTGCCGAGAAAGATCCCTTCGTACTGGACCCGAATCCATAGGGTCAGTCTCTGTAAGAGGGAGGTAACTATGTCCGCCTTTGGACTACTTTTGTGAAGCTGTACTGTACCAGCAGCTTGGTCCCAAAGTCAAGTGGGTCAGGAGACCTACCTAAGGAAACGTTGCAGGGAAAGCGTTGCAGGGACGGGGGGAGGGAAGAGTTTTTCTTTTCTTCCTACTTAAAAAGAGGAAAAAGTCCATTTTTTTCTTTTCCTTTTTTTTCTCCTTTTCCCTCCCTTTCCTCTCTTCTTCCCTTTTCCCTTTTTTTTTGGGGGGGGGGGGGGATTGCTGTTTCAAATCAGTCCAGGAGAAACAGGGTTAATCTGGGTTAGGATCTCACCTGGCCGCTTAGCTGCCCAGAAATAACAAACAGTCAATATGGCACAGACCAGGGCCTGAAATGATCCTCCATTTGCGGTTCTTCCTCAATGTAGGCAAGTCCCCTTAAAATGGTTGTATTACAGTGGCCCCTAGAGAGTGAAGGGGGGTAGCATTAGAAATGTGCCAGGCAATGTGTTCCCACTCCAGGCTGCGGCGTTAGGGCCCAAGCCGCGGCCTCGCGTGCGGCGAAAGCCGGGAGCTAATAATCCGGGGGTGTGGGGCCAAACAGTGGGCACTGCCAGTGTGCTTCCCCTGAGCCCTCTACTAGGGCCAACTTGAAAGACTCCCTGTATCAGTCCTATACTCGCGGGAGCTTTTTTCCCGCAGATGCAGACGCTCCGGGTCCGACCGAAGGCACTTAGGCCCAAGCCGTGGTCTCAAGTAGGGGGGAGACCCGGCGTGTGTGAGGTGGCCAAACGGGAGCCGCCGAAAGGCTACTATGGAGGCTCTCCTCCCGGGTCTACCCCCGGGGTGTATCAGGGCAGAGCTCCGGGTGCTGGATCTGTCGGATGGAGGTCCGAAAGGCCGGGACAGAGCGGAGCTCGAGGCTTAAGCAGCCATCTCCAATTCCCCACACATGCGCACTCGCAACTCAATGCATTTAAGCCACTAGACGTGGTGTGGATGACTTGCTGAAGTTCTCAACGAGCACCATAATGGGGGATTGGTTATTAACCACAACTGCACCAGGTTCTATGATAAGTCTCCCCAGTGTATCAATAAAAGAATGGGAAAACAATGTTAACGCCCATTCAACCAACAATACAAAATAATTGAAAGTGATTTTATTGATGCTTAAAGTACAACAATAAAAATGAAAACTTCCTTTAAATATAGTGCCTGTGGGGCTCCCTTAGTCTGCCTGTAAAGTGGTTCATCTGTAGCATATACAAAACATGCTGCAGCAAAAATGACATTTCTAAAGAAAAAAAATGAGTCAAATCACATTTAAAATGGCTCATGGTTGCAAATGCCGATACCCAGCTATTGAAAAAAATAAAAAAATAAATGATGTGGGGTCCCCCTAGGCCATACCAGAACCCTTTCCAAGCAAGCAGCCCAGCAGGTCAGGAAAGGGTTGGGAGCGAGAGCCCCCCCTCCTCCTCAACCATACCAGGCCACATGCCCTCAACAAGGGGGGTGGGTGCTTTGGGGCAGGGGGCTCTGCCCCCTGCTCCAAAGCACCTTGTCCCCATGTTGATGGTGACAAGGGCATCATCCCCATGACCATGGCTGGTGGTTTAACTAAGGGTCCCCAGATCCCGACCCCCATGTGAATGAGTATGGGGTATATAGCACTCCTACCCATTCACCAAAAATGTGTCAAAAAGGAATAAAAACACAGAGACAGTTTTTGAAAATTCCTTTATTAAAAATAAAAAATAAAAACACAGTGCCCCCAAATGTAAATCCATCATCAATCACACCAACCGCTGAACCCGAAAATCAAAAAAATCAAAACACTTCCACAGACATGAAGGCTGGCTATTGGCATTTCTTATATAGGTAATGGGCGGGGACCACCTGGCTGCAACACCTGGGGGCACCGCCCCATTCTGACATCACTGCCCAGCATGCACTTGTCCGTGACATTAGAAGCGTGTCACAAGGTGATGTAGCCAGGTGGCCTCGCCCCTTACCTATATAACAGTTTTTGACTCTGAGTATTTATTACTTTTTGACACATTTTTGGTGAATGGGTAGGGGTGCTATGTACCCCATACTCATTCACAAGGGGGGCGGTATCTGGGGGAACCCTTGTTTGCTCACTCATCTCCCCTTTTCCTGACCTGCCAGGCTGCATGCACGAATAAAGGTCTGGTATGGATTTTGGGGGGACCCCGCACCGTTTTTTAAAACTTTTTTTTACCGGCAGCAGGAAACCTATTGACAGCTGATGACTCATCGGCTTCCCGGCCCCACTCCTTAACAACCAGTTTATACTGCACCCTGATTGGGCAAAGCTTTGCTCAATCAAGGCTCAAAATGCACTGTGCTGGGGTGCAGAACAAGACGGCAGCATGATTCTCTAACTCCATCCAGCACAGCTAGATAAATCAACCCAGAGGGCCATAAACAATGCTGAAACTTCTGGATTTGTACACCCCTCAATGCTGACAGACACTTCTTCCAAGAAAACACACAATAATTCTTCTCAGAGATCACTGACACACTTTCTTCTGAGGGCAAGGTAGAGATACAGCATGGTACACCGCTTCTCCACCCCCTCTGCCTCTGTGAAGAAAATATCAGGAACTTCTAAGCAGTCCTCTACTCCCATGGAAGTAACAAACAAATCTGATCTGGAGAATAGTCTGGAGATAATGTATACCAAGCTGGCTTCTACATTCCAGATAGAGCTTCATAAGACAGAGAGTGCTCTCCCACAGGAATTACCTGCCTTGGGCAACAGGACAGATAAGCTTGAAACTAAGCATGATAAATTAAGCATGGCTTATAATTAGCTCAGCAGAGAGCATGGGGCTCTGGGAGCTGCATTCAGACTTAAGTAGAAGATTTGGACAACAGAAATAGGAGGAATAACTTGAGACTTAGAGGAATACCAAAAACCTATACAGATCTCATACCTACAGTTAACCATTTTTCAAATCTCTACTTCCAGAATGTGATGACACAGCATTTGTATGTGATCATATTCACAGTGCCCTTAGACCAAAACCACCTACAGATAAACCTCCCAGAGACATAGTTCTCTGTATGAAGGACTTTCTTATAAAAGAAGAACTGCTTAGAGCTGCTAGAAATACCCCAAATATACTGATTGACGGGCACAGACTTCAGCTCTATCCTGCTATATCTGGCAACTTAGATAAAAGGCGCAACATGAAAGAAATCACATCAGTTCTACACTCTGCTTGCATCTGTTATCGCTGGGGATTCCCATTCAAGTTAGTCATTCCACATAACGGCTCTACATATATTGCTACTAACATTATGGAAGATCAAGATATCCTAGTTAACCACTTGCCGACCGTGTAATGTAAATACATGTCCGCAAGGTGGATCAATTTTTCTGGGAGGGCGAACTATAACATCCTCCTAGAATTGCGCTCCCACGTGCTCCCTGGGGTGCGCACCCGGAAGCATCATTGACTGCCGATTCCGTAAGACCCGCATCATGGATCACAATAAATTGCTGCTCGCAGAGGCCGTTTACCACGTGATCGCTCCGTCAAATGAGTGATGTAAACAAGCTAGCAGATATCCGTCTTGTCTCTCCCCTCCCACCGAGCGGTGCAGTGTGAGAGGAGAGGAGGAGGGATGAGAAGCAGCGGTGCTGTGGGCAGGATCTGAAGTTCCCATAGCACTGCTATGTGCCAGTCTGGACCCCCCATCCATCCATCCATGCTCACCCATTCAGCCTCATCCATGCTCACCCATCCAGCCTCATCTGTCAGTCATGTATCCATGTTCACCCATCCATGCTCACCCATGCATCCGTGTTCACTAGAGTTGAGCGAACCCGGACTGTAAAGTTCGGGTCCGTACCGAACTTTGGGGTGTCCGGGACCCGGACCCGGACTTTTCAAAAAAAGTCCGGGTTCGGGTCCGGGGTTCTGGTAATTTTAATGAAAAATCTTAAAAATTCTGTAAAAAAGCCCAGGAAGGTCATAGAGGTCTGCAAAAGGAAGGAAAATGTGGGTAAGGGTGGGACAAGTGCCCTACAAAGAAATGGGGACAGGGAAATAACTTTAAATATTTTTTAAAAAATAAAAACATAAAAAATGCAAAAATGGAGATCATCTTCAAAATGGGTCTGAAAAGTATTAATTAACATTAGAGGCCATAGAACTGTTCTAAAATCATCTTCAAACTGTGTCAAAAAAGTATAAATAAGCCCGGAGTAAAGGACCCGAAAAAATGTCTTAAAAATTCTAAAAAGTAATTTTAATGGTCTTGGGGCCTGGGCTTGGGCCTGAAAAAAACTTTTCAGGCCCAGGCCCAGGGCCTGTGGGGTTTCAAGCCATGCCTGGGCTTGAAATGT
>BLSH010142522.1:345825-374508 GCA_018402905.1 Glandirana rugosa | reverse complement strand
CACATGGATCCCACAAGACTTGTCTGTACCTTGTGCAGAATAAACATTTAGACTGGACTCACGCAGCCATTCATATACTTCTTTTTTTGAATAGGCCTCAATACAAAAAAAAACCACGTTGGCTACCTCCTCCTACTCCTCTACCACCGCCACTTCCACCTACACTGCCACGGTCACGGCCTAGTCAACCTCTAGGCTCCTACTCCACATCCACCCCCCTTCCCGTTTTTTTACTTGATTTTAATTTATTTTCCCTATCCCCATTTATTTGTAGGGCACTTGCCCTAGTTTGAAGATGATTTTAGAACAGTTATATGGCTTCTACCGTTAATTAATACTTTTCAGACACAGTTTGAAGATGATCCACATTCACCTCCATTTTTGCTTTTTTTATGTTTTTATTTTTTTTTAAATATTTAAAGTTATTTCCCTGTCCCCTGTTTCCCCTGTTTTTTTGTAGGGCACTTGCCCTACCCTTACCCCTATTTTACTTCTTTTTGCAGCCCTCTAGGGCTTTCCAGGACTTTGTTACAGCCATTTTTGTGCCTAAAAGTTTGGGTCCCCATTGATTTCAATGGGGTTCGTTGTCCGTGCGATCGTTCGGGTTTCGTCCGGACCCGGACCCGGACTTTGTCCCGAAGTTCGGACGGACCAGCAGAACCCGAACTTCCAGAGGTTCGCTCAACTCTACTCATCAGTGTTGCTTATCAGTGCCACATATCAGTGTCCATCAGTGCTACATACCCCCAGATGATGTGTAATAACACAAAACGCGTCGGGAGCTATCAACCCCAATCTGCTGCGTCTTAATATATTGTTTTTTACTGGAATTTTTATAAGATTTTTTATAAATAAATACACCTCATCATTGAGGTTTTACACTATTTGGAGCTTTTTTTCCTCCTTTGGTACACCTCTACTTCTGGGATTACCTGTGAGGAGGGGATCTTTGATGACGGACGCCCCCTCTTCCAACTAATGCCAGTGGACGGGGATGCGACACCTGGAGAGGAACAACCATTGAGTGGCTGCCAGTCTTTCAAGCAAGACCAACCTGGGTCGCTCTAGGATTGTGTGACGTGCACCTCTAGAACGGGAGTTCCTTGGACCATCTTGATACACTTGGGCGCAATTTACCTTTGGTCCGGTAAGCCTCCCATTTATTTGGGTTTAGGATCTTCTCAAGTTTCCCCATTCTTCGTTCCTGGCTTAATACCTTCCGGGATTTATATGTGGCTTAATCTTTAAAGACTTTATCTATGTATCTGGATGAACTTTATTTTTAATATACATACAAACCTCATCACATTTGGGTTGAACTATCTATGAATTTTTATTTGATGGGATTCACGTTATCATAACACATTGCACGAATTTGCACTGATATTTTGTTTTTTGATTTAGAATTGCTACATTGTTAGGTTGAGCGCTATAACTTTTTGTTCACAGAGTTTATTATCAACAGGTTTAGTTGTGGTTCAGCAGCTCACCATATTTTTCAGTTTTTGGTTGTTTTCTGTTCACTTTCTATTTTTACTTAAGCCATAGCACAGTATCACTGGTTAAAAGTGCTACATATATGTGCCCCATCCTCAGTACAACTTTATCATTGCCACCTCATCAGTGCCAGTCTGTACTGCCTCATCAGTGCCCTTCAGTGTAGCCTCATCAGTACCTATCAGTGTAGCCACATCAGTGCCCGTCAGTGATGGAGAAAATCTACTTATACAAAATTTTGTGACAGAAACAAAGAAAAAAACATTTTTCTTTCAAAATTTTCTGTCTTTTTTTATTTGTAGCACAGAAAATAAAGACCACAGGGGTGATCAAATACCACCAAAAGAAAGCTCTATTTGTGGGAACAAAATGATAAAAATTTTGTTTGGGTACAACGTCGCTCGACCGCGCAATTCACATTCAAAGCGCAACAGCACTGAAAGCTGAAAATTGGTCTGGTCGGGAAGTGTTCTAAGTGCCTGGCATTGAAGTGGTTAACAGATATATGGAGATCCCTGAACATCGGTACTAGAGAATACACTTTTTATTCTAATCCACACAACACCTCAGCAAGACTTGACTATATATTCTGTACACCAATTATTTTAGCTAATTCCCTCTCCTCAGGCATCTACAACTGTGTTTGTTCTGACCACCATATTATGTCATATGTTACAAAATTTATAGGCCTATCCCCGACTCCATATTTGTGGAGATTAAATGCATCTTTATTGGCTGATCCAATAGTAGAACAAGACCTTTCTAAAACACCAGACGAATGTATTCATCTTAACCCAATTCATGATACTTCCATCTCCACCACATGGACAGCACACAAAGCCTATATGAGAGGCAGACTAATAAGTAAAGCGGCAGCTAGGAATAAAAAACGCATTAAAAAAAATCCAACTCCTCACAAAAGAACTAGATAAAACCCCACAAAAGATCTGAATTAAATAATATACTCTCTGATAATGCGGACAAGGCATTAACCACTTCAATACAGGACGTTTATACCCCCTTCCTGCCCAGACCAATTTTAAGCTTTCAGAGCTCTCACACTTTGAATGACAATTACTCTCTCATGCTACACTGTACCCAAACAAAATTTTTATCATTTTTTCACACAAATAGAGCTTTCTTTTGGTGGTATTTAAGAACCTCTGGGTTTTTTTATTTTTTGCGACATAAGTGAAAAAAGTGTAAACATTTTGAAAAAAGCCTGTCCTTTATATGTATAACTATCTCCTCTATGACTGCGGATATGCTTACCATTTCAGGGGAAGAGTTGAAAGCCAAATTACTAGAAGAGCTGATGATCTGTTCTTATACAATGGGTATTCTTTTTTAGCTTGCATTGTGGGATCTGAGACTGTTGGAAGGAGTTAGAATGAGGGCCTCCCTCTCCCCTGCGGGGCTGAGTCTCTTGGTGGCCCCTCCTCATTTTGGGGGGGGGCGGCTGGGGGACCGGGCCTGTAGGTGAGGGGATGCCCTAGGGCTTCGCCCAGGTGGGTGATGGGGGGGTGGGAATGAGCTGTTTGATCTGCCGAACAAGTTATAAGTACTTAGACTGGTAGACTCTCGGAGTGCAATTATGTAAGCGCAACTTTGTTACCAACATGTAATGTTGCTGTTTGTTTAATAGTTTCGCTGACTAACTTGAAAGTACCGGTGGGGGTCTTCGCTCCAGTCGAGTGTGGTGAACTAGCATATGAGCAGGAGTGGAACAGCTTGGCCTTGCTCCTCTATGCTGGTGGGGCCTCGCTGGCCTGGAGCGAATGACCCTAAGGGAGGGCCCCCCCATTGTTGATCTCTATGTGCGCCGGGTGGTTGGGAGTGTGGATCGCCTTACTTGAGGGGTCATGACTCTCGTCCACTCGGTGCATCAGGCTAGAGCCTCTTCAAAGGTTGATCACTTTATTTTTTTCTGTTGAAGGTTTGCCATGGCGGGCACGGCGACCCGTACAGTGTTGTTCTAGTGTTAGACCACTCTCTCACCCCAGAGTGGCTGACCTGTTCTGGACCCTAAACGGCGGTCCGATTCCCTATTTCTCCCCTAGGTGGCCCAACTGGTTTATGCGCGCCTCCGCTTGTATACACCTACTCTGCTTGCTGGGAGGTCCTTGGGATCTCAGTCAGTAGGCCCATCTGTTATCTTTTCCTAGCCTACTTTACTTCCATCCTGCAATACTTACATTATCTGACACACAGAGTATTTTCTCTCCGTCTCCCCCTCCTCCCCTCCCTTTTTTTTTTCTCTCTCTCTTTCTTCTCCCGCCCTCCTTCTCATTTTTCCTTCCCTCTCTGCTGGCCGGCACATACCAAGTGATAGTGGACAAGCATTTCGCTTTGACCATGTCCCAAGCTAGAGTACTTTCTGCTCCCCCTTCCTTGAAAATTTACTCTCTTAACATCAAGGGACTCAATATCCCTGAAAAGAGAAGCAGTATTTTGGCAGAGGCATCTAGACATAGGGCACAGTTCCTCCTCCTCCAGGAGACCCATTTCAAAACTACTCATATTCCTCGTTTCACAAACGGCAGATTCCCCACAGCGTCCCATGCTACTTTCCGGACGCAAAGTCTAAGGGTGTTTCTATTCTACAGAAGAGCCAGATTAGGATTACTGACCAAATGCTTGACCCCACAGGACGATATGTATTCATTAAAGGCACATGGCGAGATAAACCCATTACACTGGCGAATGTCTATTGCCCAAATGTTAAGCAGCTCCCCTTTCTGAGGGAAGTGTTCTCTAAACTGACTTTGTTCACTATGATATATCTGACAAGAATGTTATAGACCTTGTTACCTATCTGTACCTACCATTTGTCCTCTTTGTTGTGAAAACTCAATAAAAAACCATTGAATTAAACTGACTTTGTTCGCGGAGGGAATACTAATAGTGGGTGGGGACTTTAATGTCTCTCTTGACCCTCTGTTGGACACCTCTACGGGGTCCTCCTCCATGCCTTACTCAGCCCTCTGGCAGATCAAACTCCTACTAGCCTCCTTGACACTACACAATGCTTGGAGGACATTGCACCCCTAAGAACGAGATTACACTTTTTTCTCCGCGCCTCACAATCGCTACACAGGACCAGATTACCTTTTTTTGTCCCAGCCTGATCTCCCGTATGTTCTCAATGCTACCATAAAAAATATGGTTCTCTCGGACCACCACCCGGTCACCCTTACACTATCATTCCCCGAATCCGCCACCTCCACCAAGATCTGGAGATTGGACTCGTCCCTTCTTGCGGATGCCCCGAACGTAGCATCTCTGAAGAAGGATCTGCTGGAGTTTTTCCATCACAATGACACACCTGAGGTGTCTCCCATGACCCAATGGGAAGCACACAAGTGTGTAATTAGAGGCATTTTGCTGTCCATGGCGGCCCGGAATAAGAGAGAGCGCGGGGCTAGGATCTCAGAACTTACTTTGAAAATACGTTCTCTAGAATCCCAACACAAACGCTCCTTGGCACTTACAGTTGCCAACGAGTTGACACAATTACGCTCCCTTCTGTCTGAAGAACTTTTTAAGAGAGCCAGGCGTAGGCATATCTTATCGCAAAAGTGGTTCTACGAACAGGGTCATAAGCCGGGGCAGTTACTAGCCAGGGCAACTCAGCGAAAAAAACTAGAATCTACGGTCCATCACATTACAGATCATCTAGGCGCAACCTACTCAAACAAGGAAGATATTGCTATTCAGTTCCAACGCTCCTATGAGAGCTTGGCCAAAGTCGACGCGCAAGCTTTGAAAGCCCCCCTTACAGCAAAAGAGTTTGAGGAAGCACTTAAGTCTATGAAACCTGGCAAGAGCCCAGAACCGGACGGCTTTACAGTGCAATATTTTAAATGCTTTTCGGACATTCTGGCCCCGCGATTCCTTAGGGCTTTCAATACTCTATCATCAAAAACCCATGTGTCTAACAGACTTTTGGAGGCATATATCACGGTGGTACCAAAGGAGGGGAAGGACCCTGCGAATACGGTGAGTTATCACCCAATATCATTGATTAATGTAGATGTCAAGGTTTTTGCCAAGATTTTGGCTACCTGCTTGGCCTCTTTTGTGCCCACCTGAATCGGACTTGACCAAGTAGGATTTGTCCCTGGTAGGGAAGCCAGGGACAATACTATTAAAGCCCTAAACCTACATCACTGGCTAACCTCGCACCAACAAGAGGGATTTTTCCTGGCCATGGACGTGGAGAAGGCATTTGACAGGGTTGCGTGGGACTACATGGGGGCAGTCTTGGATCACCTAGGGATCCAACAGCGCATGAAGGCATTCATCATGGCCCTATATTACACCTGTCGGGTGCCTTCTCTGTGTCCAATGGTACCAGACAGGACTGTCCCCTCTCTCCCCTACTATACATACTAACGCTAGAGCCTTTTCTTTGTGTGTCAGATCTAGAAGGGACATAGTGGGCATTCAAGTCCGGGATGGGGAATACAAAATCGCTGCTTTTGCGGACGATGTCCTTCTCTTCCTTTCGACCCCCCACACATCCTTGCCCAATCTACTACAGATATTGGAGGAGTTCAAAACCTTGTCTAATCTGAAAATAAATTATTCTAAATCGTATGCCCTGAATATATCCCTCCCGGCCGATACAGTATCTTACGGCCAGCAACATTTCCCATTCCAATGGGCAGAGGATGCCATTAAATATTTGGGAATTCTGATCCCTTCGAGTCTTGGGGAAATCTACAAGAACAATTTTCTTTCTGAGCTCCACAATATTCGAAAGGGATCTTCAGGTCTGGGACAAGAGCCACATATCTTGGTTTGGACGCGCTTCTATAATAAAAATGACGATTTTGCCCAAACTATTGTACAAACTCCAAACCATACCTATTCGCCTACCCCTGGCTTTCTTTGATTTGTACCGCTCCATATGTCGGACATTTCTCTGGTCCAACAAACCAGCGCGCATTGCCTGGACTAAACTGGTGCTTCCGAAATGTAGAGGTGGAATTGGCTTGCCAGACCTTCAGAGGTATTATCGGGCGACTCATTTAGCCCGAGTAGTTGACTGGAGGTTGCATTCAACATGTAAGGGCTGGGTGTCTCTGGAGAGCCTGGCATTTGGGACAGACCTCCATTTGGCACCATGGATCAAGAGGAGCGCTGTCCCAGAGATGGTATTATCTCACCCTCTGGTGGGAGCCACTATCTTTGAGTTTGACAGATCCTGTGATAGATACTCGGTATCATCTAAACTGTCTCCCCTCACCCCGATTAGAGGCAACCCAAACTTTCCTCCGGGTGAATCGGCAACTTTCATCAAAGCAGAGTTGCCAACGCCAGATATCTGCGCCCAACAATTCTTTCGAAGAGGACGCTTCTTAAAACAGACGGACCTGACAGAACTCTCTGAAACAGGCTCTTTTCCATTCTGGTCCTACATGCAACTAAAGCACTTCTTAGGTGACTCGAGATACAGAGACTGTTTTGTAAGGCCCCTCACGGCTTTCGAATCCTTATGCATACGTAAATCCCCCCAAAGCCATTTCATTTCAGCGATTTATGCTACCCTTTTTGACACTCTCGAAACTTCCCTTAGTTCAGAGAGAGCATACTGGGACACTGTGAGTGGTGAGGAAATAGACATGGAGGAGTGGGACTGAATTTACCTATACACCCGCAAAGGGTCCTTAAATGTGTCAATCCAAGAGTCAGGGTATAAACTCAGGATGCGGTGGTATAGAACGCCCGATGTGGTCCACAGATTCTCACCTACTGTGTCTGATAAATGCTGGCGGTGTGGTGGCGAGAGGGGCACTTTCCTCCATATTTGGTGGGAATGCCCCTCTCTCCGTCCATACTGGCAAAAAGTACACGAGACTATCATACGGATCTCTAAATTACCCTTGGAGTTTACACCTCAACAGTATCTACTGCATTCTTCCAAGATTCCTAAAAAGAGATACTATAAGTCAGTGGCAATGCATATGGTGAACGCTGTAAGAATGTGCGTTCCTGTACACTGGTGTGCATCAAATCCTCCCTCTTTGGTAGAGTGGTTTGGACGCATTGACCGAGTGGCAGAAATGGAGGAGCTGATCCATACAGCCTCAGACACAATCACTAATTATACAAACTTATGGGAGCCGTGGCTAGGTTTCCGAAACTCCCAAGCCTATGTAGAACTCCTTGGAAACTCAGATTGTCCTTAGATTGAATTAGCCCAGATACTGGTGGTCAACTGGGAATTGAAACCTCATAGTTCACATCCGCGGACGCGAGTGTCCTGTCCCCCAGTGGGGAGGAGCCAGCCAACGGAGAGGGTAACTGGAGATAGCTTTTCCCCCCTCTCTGCTAGCTGTTTTTCAATTATCATTCTTCAACCCATCTCCTCCCTTCCCCCCCCCCTTTTTCCTTTTTTTTCTCTCTTTTTCTTTCTTTCTTTTCTCACCTTCCTACCCCTCTCTTCCCCCCCCCCCCCCACAAAATTATGATATACCTTGAGCCCTTGCTGCACTACCGTTAGGTGTTGCAGGTTGGAGATGCCCTACAGACCAGGCTTACTAATGTTAATACCCTTGTTTGCTGAGATTTACAGAGAGCAGGGCTTTCCCTACATGGGATGTATAGCGGGGTACTAGTTTTCTTCATGCATGAGATCATCAAGGAACACCCAATAGATTTCGTAATTCTTGTTAATTGATGGTTCTTCTCTTTCTATATTCTTTATCGCTTTCTTGGTTGTGTTATATGACTATAATGACCTGTGATTTTACCAACATGCTATCATTTATACAATCTTGTTATGTACTAAAACAATCAATAAAAGATTTTTTATTTTATAATTTTATTATTTTGTATATTATTTGATCTGTGTGAAAGTTATAGAGTCTACAAGCTATGGTGCCAATCATTGAAAATTGATCACACCTCATGTACCAATGGCCTATCTCATTTCTTGATGCCCTGAAATGTCAGGAAAGTACAAATACCCCCCAAATTACCCCCTTTTGAAAAGTTGACCTTCCAAAGTATTTAGTAAGAGGCATGGTGAGTTTTTTTTGAAGTTGTTCTTTTTTCCCACAATTCTTGGGAAAATTAAGAAATTATTATAATTTTTTTTTGCACAAAATTGTCATAACAACAAGTTATTTCTCACACACAGCATATGCATACTTCCAATTACACCCCAAAATACAGTTACGCCAGAGTATGGCGATACCGCAT
Organism: Glandirana rugosa; assembly: GCA_018402905.1. Taxonomy (NCBI): domain Eukaryota; kingdom Metazoa; phylum Chordata; class Amphibia; order Anura; family Ranidae; genus Glandirana; species Glandirana rugosa. Next base: position 365,802 of record BLSH010142522.1, on the reverse strand, counting down.
GCAAGAGACTTTTTCACAGCCTGGTCACATAGAGAGGTCCAACATGGAGGGAGCACCGTCATGCTTTCTAGGAGCAGAATTTTCACATCTAATTTCCTAACGAGCTATTACACTTTTAAAGGCCCTGGAGCACCAGGACAATGGAATTACCCACAAAATGACCCCATTTTGGAAAGCAAACACCCCAACGTATAATCTATGAGGCATTATAAGTCTTGTGAATGGTTAATTTTTTTCCACAAGTCTTCGAAAAACGTGGAAAGAAAATGAAAATGTTTTTATTTTTGCACAAAGTGGTCAATTTATAAGATATTTCTAACACATAGCATGTACATAGCAAAAATTACCCCCCAAAATATATTCTGCTATTCGCCCCGAGTATGGCAATACCACATGTGTGAGACTTTTACACAGCCTGGCCACATAGAGAGGTCCAACATGCAGGGAGCACCGTCATGCATTCTAGGAGCAGAATTTTCACATCTAATTTCCTAACAACCTATTACACTTTTGAAGGCCCTGGAGCACCAGGACAATGGAATTACCCACAAAATGACCCCATTTTGGAAAGCAAACACCCCAACGTATATTCTATGAGGCATTATGAGTCTTTTGAATGGTTCATTTTTTCCACAAGTCTTCAAAAAACGTGGAAAGAAAAGCTTTTATTTTTACACAAAGTGGTCAATTTATAAGATATTTCTAACACATAGCATTTACATAGCAAAAATTACCCCCCAAAATGTATTCTGCTACTCATCCCGAGTATGGCGATACCACATGTGTGAGACTTTTTCACACCCTGGCCACATACAGAGGCCGAACATGCAGGGAGCACTCTCAGGTGTTCTAGGAGCATAAATTACACATAAAATTTCATTCATACCTATCACACTTTTGAAGCCCCTGGAGCACCAGGACAGTGGAATTACCCCCAAAATGACCCCATTTTGGAAAGCAAACACCCAAGGTATATTCAATGAGGCATGGGCTGAAGATAGGTACTCGGGTAATCTGATGGGCTGCAGATAGGTACTCAGGTATTCTGATGGGCTGCAGATAGGTACTCGGGTACTTTGATGGGCTGGAGACAGGTACTCAGGTAATCTGATGGACTGGTAAAAGGTACTTGGGTAGTCTGATGGGCTGCAGATAGGTATTCGGTTACTCAGATGGGTTGGTGACAGGTACTCGGGTAATCTGAAGGGCAGGTGACAGGTACTCGGGTACTCTGATGGGCTGGTGACATGTACTCGGGTACTCAGGTGGGCAGGTGACAGGTACTCGGGTACTCAGGTGGGCAGGTGACAGGTACTCGGGTATGCTGATGGGCTGGTGACATGTACTTGGGTATTCAGATGGGCAGGTGACAGGTACTCTGGTACGCTGATGGTCTGGTGACAGGTGCTTGGGTACTCTAATGGGCAGGTGACAGGTACTCGGGTACTTTGCTGGGCTGGTGACAGGTACTCAGGTTCTCTGATGGGCAGGTGACAGGTACTCAGGTACTCTGACGGGTTGGTGACAGGTACTTGGGTAATCAGATGGGCTGGTGACAGGTACTCGGGTACTCCGATGGGCTGGTGACAGGTACTCGGGTACTCTGATGGGCAGGTGACAGGTACTTGGGTACTCTGATGGGCAGGTGACAGGTACTTGGGTACTCTGATGGGCTGGTGACAGGTACTCGGGTGCTCTGATGGGCAGGTGACAGGTACTGTGATGGTCTGGTGACAGGTACTTGGGTACTTTGATGGGCTGGTGACAGGTACTCGGGTACTCTGATGGGTTGGTGACAGGTACTTGGGTACTCAGATGGGTTGGTGACAGGTACTCAGGTACTCTGATGGGATGGTGACAGGTACTCGGTACTCAGATGGGATGGTGACAAGTACTCGGGTACTCAGATTGGCAGGTGACAGGTACTCGGGTACTTTGATGGACAGGTGACAGGTACTTGGGTACTCAGATGGGATGGTGACAGGTACTCGGGTACTTTGATGGACAGGTGACAGGTACTCGGGTACTTTGATGGACAGGTGACAGGTACTCTAATGGGCTGTGACAGGTACTTTGATGGGGTGGTGACAGGTACTCTTTATTGGGGGGGTGATCAGTGTGCTTGGTGTACACAGTGGACGGTAACAAGCTGTTACCGCAATCCCCCTGTCACACACGATAGGTGTGTGACAGGGAGAACCACGGTAACAGCTCGTTACCGCGGTTTATTTACATCACATGACCGACTGTGATTGACACAGCCGGTCACGTGGTAAAGAGCCAGTTCTCTTGGCTCTTTATGCTGATCGGAGCTGGGCTTTGTCCGAGGGACAAGCCTCAGCCCCGATCACTGTGCTGAGCATCCCCGGGGGCGCGCACGAGCGGCGTGCACGGGGAGGTCGGTAGTGACCGGCTGTGATTGGACACAGCCAGTCACGTGGTAAAGAGCCAATTTTATTGGCTCTTTACCCCATTCGGGGGGGACATGACCCCCCGGCACACGATCAATCCGGGATCGCCGCGCTCTGGGCCCCCAGGGGCCTGCAGTAGCAGCGAGAAGGGAAATAAGTCATATGACGTCGTCCCAGATCGACGGAGGTTCCCTGCCGAAGTCATTTTACAATGACTCGGTAGGGAACAGGTTAAGATACTCTAAAGCAAGATTTTTACTATATGGAAACTCAACCTCCACAATGTTCACCAGAAAACTCAATCAGACTACAAAAGCCCCACATATCTATAAACTAAATACAATTACAGGTCTAACTACCTTGCTCCCGAAGGAAGTCTTACAAATATTTGAGAAGTCTTATTCTACTCTTCTAACCCTTCCCAATAACATCATTTCTAGATAGCATACCCATACCAGAATTATCCTCCTCACATCTGGATCTTCTAAATGCCCCAATCACTGAGTCTGAAGTAGGAAAAGTTATTAAATCCCTTATAAAATCCTCAGCCCCAGGTCTGAATGAATACTCATCGATATATTTTAAGAAATTCTCTCCCCCCTTAACCTATAAATTAACACAAATTTTTAACCATATATTAGAAGGTAACAATTTTCCAGAAGATATGTTACTGGCTAGCATGTCCCTCCTTCCCAAAATAAATTTAGTAAACTTCTTTCAGATAGACTGGCTAGTATTATTCCCAACTTGATATCCTCTAATAAATCAGGCTTTATCCCTGCCCGCCAGATAACAGACAACATCAGATTAGCTACAAACATCATACAAGATGCTGGAAAATGTACCTGTAAAGTATTGATATTAGGATTGGATATACATAAAGCCTTTGATAGCATTACATGGACTTATCTGGAAACAATACAGTCCAGCTATGGATTTAAAGATGAATTTTTATATGGATTTAAAGCCCTTTATAATAACCTCAAAACTCGAATAAAAATTCCAGGATGCAATCTGGAATTCTTTACACTTGGAAAGGACACTAGACATGGGTACCCCCTTTCCCATTATTATTTGCCTTGGCCTTAGAACCCCTTTCCACAGCCATCACTCAACATCCCGGCATAACAGGGTATACTAAAAATCAATCTAACTTTAAAATATGTTTACATGCCGATGATGCATTACTCTTCCTTACTAACCCTTTAACCTCTCTCCACAACATTTTAGAAATCCTAGCCAAATTTGAGAACATTTCGGGCCTTAAAATTGATGTTTCTAAATCAGTCACTCTTCCCATCAATTATATTTTCTCAGACCTAGATGTTTTAAAGAGAAACTTTTCATTTATCTGGTCTGATAACACAATCCCTTATTTAGGTATCTATCTTTCTGATACTTATGATCGACTCTTCCAGCAAAACTATCCCGCATTAATCAGTAAAATTCGTAAAACACTCAACATCTGGTCCACATACCACATACCACATATTATTCCTGGGTAGAATTGTAACAATTAAGATAAACATCCTCCTAAACTCTTACATCTTTTCAGATTGCGCCCAATCACACATCAAAAACATACATATCAATAAATTCAGATGGAACAATAAGACTCCCAGATATGGGAAGAAGATTCTCTATCAATCACACAGATCAGGAGGATTGGGAGTTCTGCAGTTATGGCTTTATTACATCACAAGCAGACTTATACAAACAGCTCAATGGCAAATATCTGACCCTACAATACCATGGTTGATATTTCAGAATGAATCTATCAAACCCCTTTATCTCCCTTTTTTGATTGCAGTGTTAGAAGTTTGATGTGATAGTGTTGTGCCTAATATCATCTCCTAATTGATTAATTGTCCACCTCCACCCCCACACATCACAGTATAAAACCAAGCGTTGCTTAGGGGGGATAGCATTGCAGGGGATTCTTCCAAAGAAGTGGGGTTCTTTAAATGAGTGGGCACTTCTGCTCTTGCACTTCAGCGATTTTCACAAAGCGCATACTAACAAGAAACTACTCTAACACCAGACTACAGGTAACCTCATTTCCAAAACATCATGCTTTCCTCTCTGAAACATGCATACCTTACCTCTCCTTTTCACAATAGCAGCCTCTCTCCTCAAACTATCTTTTCTTCACCCCTCTTCCCCACCCCACAATCTGTACATATCATCCTCACTTCTCTCCTCTCCCTACTACTGCACTTACCACCTCTTTCTAACTCTAAGCCCACATGCTAGCAAAACCAGGATGCTCAAGCATGTCCCCTCATATAAATCATATTCCCATGTTGCCTCCCTCTCTCTTCTGCTTCTCCTAGCCTCTGGAGATATCTCCCCAAGCCCTGGGCCTCTCTCATTTAACCACACCCATTACCACCACCCCACACTCTCTAACAGTAATCACAATCTACACGATTTAATCTCCATCCCCCTTCTTCCCAAAACCAGCCTCCCCTTCTCCTATGCCCTCTGGAATGCCCGCTCTGTCCGCAACAAGCTCACTGCTGTTCATGACCCATTTGTCACTAATTCCTTTCATCTACTTGCTATCACCAAAACCTGGTTCCACGAATGTGATTCTCCTTCTCCTGCTTCCCTCTCCAACTGTGGCCTTCTCTGGACTCACTCCCCTAGGTCTAATGGATGCAAGGGAGGTGGAGTGGGATTCCTCCTATCCTCACTGAGCACCTTTCAGGTTCTTCACTCTCCTCCCTCTCTTTCCCTCTCATCATTTGAAGCCCACTGTATACATCTATTCTCTCAAACCTCCCTAAGAAAAGCTGTGATCTACCAGCCTCCTGGACCACTGTCAGCTTTCCTTGATGAATTTTCTGCCTGGCTACCCTACTTTCTCTCTTCTGAAATTCCCACAATCCTTCTTGGTGACTTCAACATCCCAGTTAACACCAACACTACTGCTACTTCTAAATTTCTTAGTCTAACCTCCTCATTTGACCTGAAGCAATGGGTACAGGCCCCTACTCACACTGATGGAAACACCCTCAACCTTGTCTTCTCCTATCAATGCACTCCATGTAACTTCTCCAACAATCCTTTTCCCCTCTCCGACCACCACCTTATTAGTTTCTCTCTCTCCCTGACTTGCATCACCCTCCCCTCCAATCGCCTAACCGTCACCCGTAGAAACCTTCGCCAACTCAACACTTCTCTCCTCTATTCTGCTACTGACCACCTCTATGAAAACATCTCACCCCTGTCCTGCCCCAACCAAGCCACTGCCATCTACAATAAATCCCTGTCCTCCACCCTGGACAAGCTAGCTCCCCTCACCACACATAAAATCAGTCCTCGACCCCTACAACCCTGGCAAACAGACGACACCAGAAACCTAAAAAAGCGTAGCCTCAACCTTGAGCGTCTATGGCACAAGGTCTCTCAAAGACTACAACCTATACAAATCTGCCCTCCATAAATACAATTATTGCCCCCACACTGCCAAACAGACCCATTTTACCACTCTTATTAACACCTTCTCATCTACCTTCAACTACCTACTTCGTCCTCCTTCACTTCCACCCACTGACACACTCACTCCCCAGGAGATTGCTAATCACTTTAAAAGCAAGATTGACACAATTCCTGATGAAATCTCCACTCTGCAGGCATCTTCCCCAGTTAACACCCCATGTCAACAAGCACAATCAACACTATCCTTATTCAAACCTGCTACTATAAACAAGGTTGCTGAACTCCTTTCTAACGCCCACCTAACCACTTGTCCACTGGACCCTATTCCCTCTCAAATACTACCCTCACCCTCTGACTCTATCATACATTCTCTAACTCACATCTTCAATCTCTCCCTCTCTTCTGGCATCTTCCCCAATGCTCTAAAACATGCATTGGTCACCCCCATACTCAAACCGCCATCCCTGGACCCTACTGATCTTAACAATCTGTGCCCTATATCCTTGCTCCCCTTTTCCTCCAAACTTCTCGAACGCCTAGTCACCACCTTGTGAAGAACAACCTTCTGGACCCCCTTCAATCTGGATTTCGCCCCCAACACTCCACAGAAACTGCCCTTCTTAAACTCACAAATTACCTACTAACCGCAAAAACCAATGGGCCCTACTCTACTCCTTCTCCTGGACCTTTCGGCTGCCTTTGATACTGTTGACCACCCACTCCACCTCAAAAAACTCTACTCCCTCGGTCTCCGTGACTGTGCTCTTCAGTGGCTCTCGTCCTACCTATCCCGTCACCCCTTTAGTGTAACGTACAATTCTATCTCCTCCTCTCCTCTTCCTTTCACTGTTGGAGTCCCCCAAGGTTCTGTTCTTGGACCTCTATTATTTTCAATATACACCTCTTCCCTGGGCCGGCTGATAGCCTCCCACAGCTTTCAATATCATTTCTACGCTGGCGATGCCCAAATCTACCTCTTAACCCCCCAACTCACTCCATCAGTCTCCTCACGTATCACTAACTTATTAACAGACATATCTGCCTGGATGTCACACCACTTCCTCAAATTCAACTTGTCTAAAACTGAACTCATAATATTTCCCCACGTGCCGTTCCCCCCAACTTCTCTGTCAAGAGCAATGGCACAACCATCCACCCATCCCCACATGTTAGGGTGTTTGGTGATATCCTGGATATCCTGGATTTTGAACTCTCTTTTTGGCCCCACATCCAACCACTTTCTAAGGCTTGTTGCCTCAATCTCCGCAACATCTCTAAAATACGTCCCTTCCTAACCAATGAAACCACAAAGCTCCTAATTCACTCCCTGGTTATCTCTCGCCTCAACTACTGCAACTCCCTCTTCACTGGCCTACCTTTAAATAGACTATCCCCCCTCCAGTCCATCATGAATGCTGCTGCCAGGCTCATCCACCTTAAAAACCGTTCAGCGTCTGCCACCCCTCTCTGCTATTCCCTCCATTGGCTGCCACTCGCCCAACAAATTAAATTCAAAATACTAACAATCAGCTACAAAGCCATCCACAACTCTGCTCCCAGCTACATCACCTGCCTAGTCTCAAAATACCAACCTAACCGTCCTCTTCGCTCCTCCCAAGACCTCCAGCTCCCTCATCACCTCCTCTCAAACTCACATCCAAGACTTCTCCCGAGCCTCTCCCATCCTCTGGAACTCCCTAGCCCAATCTGTCAGACTGTCCCCAAATCTATCCACCTTCAGGCGATCCCTGAAAACTTTTCTCTTCAGGGAAGCCTATCCTGCCACCACCTAACAACTACACTCCTTATTTTCTCAATTAGCTAATCCCCCGCAGTTATTGCCCTTTCGTATCATTTAACCCTCCCTCCTAGATTGTAAGCTCTAACGAGCAGGGCCCTCTGATTCCTCCTGTATTGAACTGTATTGTAATTGTACTGTCTGCCCTAATGTTGTAAAGCGCTGCGCAAACTGTTGGCGCTATATAAATCCTGTATAATAATAATAATAATAATCTCCCAAGCCTGCTGTGGTCTAATGCTATACCCTTATGCCTTATCTCTTCCCGTAATGCCGTTGTCTCTCAGACCCTAAAATTATTAAATAAATGCAAAAAAGATTGGCCTCTGGTCTCTGATCCCCCACTAGGAGCACCCTTCCTTGGGGATTCAAGATTTGCCTTAGTATATTCCTCTCTGACTTATTTTCAGTGCTGGATAGACAATGGTGTTACCAAACTATCAAATTTCTATGATGGTGGCACATTTGTCTCCTTTAACTCTCTACCAAACTTTAAAAATATCCCTATTAACCATTTGCCGACCATGTAATGTCACAGCGGCTGTTTACCACGTGAACGTTCCATCAGATATAAACAAGCCGGCAGATATCAGGCTTGTCTCTCCCCTCTCCGCACCGATCAGTGAAGTGTGAGAGGAGAGGGGAAGAAATTAGAAGCAGCAGTGCTGTGGGCAGAATCTGTAGTGCCCACAGCACTGCTATGTGCCAGTCTGGGACCCCCCATCCATGCATGCTCATCCATCCAGTCTCATCCATGCTCGCCCATCCAGCCTCATCCATCACCCATGCATCTGTGCTCACCCATCCGTGCTCACCCATGCATTCGTGTTCACCCATGCATCCTTGCACAACCATCCAGCCATGCTCCCCCAATGCATCCGTGTTCACACATCCAGCCATGCTCACACATGCATCCGTGCTCACCCATCCAGACATGCTCACCATCCAGCCATGCTCACCCATCCAGCCATGCTTACTCATTCAGCCTCATCCGTGCTCACCCATGCATCTGTGTTCACCCATGTGTCTGTGCTCACCCATGCATCCATGCTCACTCATCCATGCATGCTCACCCATCCATCTGTGCTCATCCGTGCATCCGTGCTCACCCATGCATCCGTGCTCACCCATCCATGTATGCTCACCCATCCATCCATGCTCACCCATGCATTCGTGCTCAGCCATGCATCTGTGCTCAGCCAGGCATCCGTGCTCACCCATGCATCTGTGCTCAGCCATGCATGCGTGCTCACCCATGCATCCATGCTCAGCCATGCATCTATGCTCAGCCATGCATCCATGCTTAGCCATGCATGCGTGCTCACCCATGCATCTGTGCTCAGCCATGCATCTGTGCTCCACCATCCATCTGTGCTCACCCATCCATGCATGCTCACCCATGCATCCATGGTCACCCATGCATCAATGCTCACTCATCCATCTGTGCTCACCCATCCATCTGTGCTCACCCATCCATCCGTGCTCAGTCATCCCCATCCATGCTCAGTCATCCCCACCCACGGCTCACCCACTCCCATTCTTGCTCATTTATGCCTCATTCATGCTCACCCATACCACATCAGTTCTCATCTGTGACACATCCATGCCACTACCGTACCCATCCGTGCCACTACAATGCCCATCAGTGGCACTACAGTGCCTCACAGTAGTGTAATAGCTAGTCAAATTAGATTTGAAATGTATGCCCCTAGAACGCCTGATGGTGCACTCTGCATGTTGGGCCTCTGTATGTGGTCAAACTGTGTGAAAGGCTCACACATGTGTTATCGTTATACTCGGGAGGAGTAGCAGAATATATTTTGTGGTTTCATTTTTGCTAGGTACATGCTGTGTGTTAGAAATATTATATAAATGAACAACTTTGTGTGAAAAAAATGGGTTTTCATTTTCTTTCCACATTCTCCAAAAACTTGTGGAAAAAATGACATGTTCAAAAGACTCATTATGCCTCCTAGAATATACGTTGGGGTGTTTACTTTCCAAAATGGGGTAATTTTTTGGGTGTTTCCATTGTCCTGGTGCTCCAGGACCTTCAAAAGTGCAACAGCTAGTCAGAATATGAGATGTGTAATTTATGTCCCTAGAACGCCTGATGGCGCTCTCTGCATGTTGGGCCTCTGTATGTGGCCAACCTGTGTAAAAGTCTCACACGTGGTATCATCATACTCAGGAGGAGTGGTAGAATGCGTTTCGGCTATAATTTGTGATATGCGTATGCTGGGTGTGAGAAATAACCTGTTAATATGACAATTTGATGAAAAAAAATAGAAAACAAAATCGTTATTTTGCAAAGAATTGTGGAAATAATTACAACTTCAAAAAACTCGTCATGCCTCTTACTAAATACTTTGGACTGTCTACTTTCCAAAAAGGAGTCATTTTGGGGGGTATTTGTACTTTCCTGGCTTGTTAGGATCTCAAGAAATGAAACAGGCTGTTAGTACATCAGGTGTGATCAATTTTCAGTGACTGGCACCATAGATTGTAGACTGTATAACTTTTACAAAGACTAATAATATACACTTATTTGGGTTATTTTTACCAAAGATATGTAGCAGTATAAATTTTGGCCAAAATATATGAAGAAAAATTACTAATTTTCAAAATTTTATAACAGAAACAAAGAAAAATGCATTTTTTAAATTTCAATAGTATTTATTGAAAATGTAATTTATACAGCGAATACAATGAATCAACAATACTATAAAGATCATAAAGATGCCAGAGATATTGTAAGTAAAACTGTTAGAGACAAAATAAGTCATCCAAACATCATCTACCGTAAACATTAGCCCCATGAAGTGGTATCCGAGGGTACGGACCGAGGGACAGGGGGTTCGTACACCTGAGAAAATGGACTAGACCTATGGCCACCCCTAATGGGATCAAGCTGTGACCTCAGTCAACCAGTCCTCGCCCCTCCTGATCCCCGCCCCCCCTGGGCCAACATAACACCAGTGGATATTAAGTACCAGGGGCTGCTCCACACCGTGGCTGCAGAGACCCTCCCCCGACAGCCACATAACTGGATGAGTTCCAATGATGTATAATAGGGCTATAATACGGGCGGTCTGCCAGCCAATCGAAGTGGTGAAAGGCCCCCTCCGAGCAGTAATGATTTGAAAAGCTAAAGGAGATGATGGAGATCGCAAGGTCCAATCATCCCTTCTATTAGTTAAGCCTATTTATCTGGGACCGGCAGGGGTCAGGACCTCCCCTGAAGGGGGTAGTGCTCCCTAACAGCCCGGTATTGGACCAGCCCCCGGCCGTCAAACAACCAAAAAAAAAACAATTGCAAACCTTAAGTATTTCTGGTTACCAAATTCGTGCAGTCAAAAACTCATATTACTATCTAACGAAGAGAGAGTAAAAGAACAGGGAGGGAAGAAAAAGATAAGAATAGAGAGAGAGGGTAAAGAAAAGTGCAGGCACCTTCGTGGACTCCCGATGCGGTAGTAGAATGGTCTGGGGGAACCAAGGATTCATTAGACACTCACTACTCGGATAATAATGTAAGGCTATCCATTATCCAACAATAATACCCCGTATACCGGGCCCATGGTTCCCAGATTTTATCAAATTGTGGCAATGTATTCAGAATTTTATGAGAAATCTTTTCCTGGGCCATGATCCAGGAAATCTTACATTTAGCCTGGTGAAATGAGACCGCAGGAGTTTTCCACGCCCGTGAAATTGTTATCTTAGCCCCTATAAGGATGAAAATAATAAGGGTCCGGGCGGCTTTATTACCGAAATTTGGTTCAGGAGAGCTATTGCAGGATCTTGTGAAACTGGAATATCTGTAACTTTGCGAGTCATATGAAAGTTTTTATTCCAGTAGGTCCGGATCTTGAGGCAGGTCCAGATGATATGGAGAATGGTCCCCAAATTCTCGCACTCCCTGAAGCAAAGGGGAGATGCTTGAGGAAATAATTTGAGAGGCGAGTAAGTACCAAGTACCAACGGGTCATAACCTTTAGACTGGCCTTCATAAGTATTTTATTGCGGACCCCTTTACAAGATCTTTCTAGATTAGAATGCCAGGTTTCCATGTCCCATTCAATGTTGAGGTCACACTCCCAGCATAGCATGAAAGGAGCTTTTTCAGTCGGCTCTGTGAGAGAAGAGTAGATGAGGGAAATGCCCCCTCTCATATCCCTGGCTGAGGAACACCATTGTTCATAGGGTGTAACGGTCAGAGGGTTTGGTGAAGCTGCCTTAATAGATCTTAGAAAATGTACAATCTGACCATAGTGAAACCGCTCCTCGGGAGGCATCTTGAGCTCCCTCAAGCAGTGTTGAAGCGAGAGGGGACCGCTTGCATTGAAGTAGTGCCCAATACGATATAGTCCTTTCTGTACCCACCACTTAAAGGCTTCTATGTTCATACCTGGGGAGAAGAGTGGATTGTGAAAGAGGTGGGAGAGGGGAAGCCAGGGTGATGTCAATTTGTTGGTTTTACGCAGGGAGTCACACAAAGCCATGGAGTGGGAAAGCGTAGGCGACATAATTTCCGGTCTGGATTTGGGGGGTCTCCATATCAAAAAGTCTATAGTATTATTAGTGATTGATTGTCTCTCCATATTTATCTAGTCTGCCTTAGCCCCAGGTATGTAAATAGTTGAGAACTGTGCTAGTTGGGCCGCTTGGTAATAATACCAGAGGTTGGGAAGCCCCAGGCCTCCCCTGGATTTAGGTTGGTAGAGGGTATGTTTAGAGAAGCAGTGCCCAGATTTCCCCTAGAAGATCCGGTTGACTCTGGCTTGTAATTTGGCCAACTGGCTTTTCATCACAGGGATGGGTAGTGAACGAAACAAATACACAATACGTGGCAAGAGTGTCATCTTTATAGCATTAATTCAGCCTAGCTAGGACATTTTATGCTGGGCAAAAAGGTAAAAAGTGAGTTTTCTAAATAGAGGGGGATAATTATATCTGTATAGCAGATCAATTGATGGAGTGAGCTGGATGCCTAGATAAGGAAAGGAGGTGGTCTTCCAGTTTAAGGAAAAGCATTCCCTCAGGAGGTCTACCTCCCCCTGTGGGGTGGATATGTTTAGGCCTAACGTTTTAGACATGTTGACCTGAAGACCAGAAACTTCCCCAAACTCTGAAAGGAGGCTGAATATAGTAGGGGTGGATATCAGGGGGGAAGTTATAAAAAGGAGGACATCGTCCGCGAAGAGCGCACACTTATGAGTAAGTGGGCCGCATCGCACTCCATGTATGTTTGAGTTGTTCGGAATCCCTATTGCCAGGACTTCAATCACTAATGCAAATAACAAGGGAGATAGTGGACACCCCTGTCTTGTTCCTCTAGCTATGGAGAAGTGTTCAGAGTAGTGTTCACATAGTTTAATCTTGGCCATCGGGAGGAAATATAGTGATTTCAAGGTGTTGAGAAAATTAGGCCCCATTTCTCAATGATTGCGAAGAGAAATGGCCACGAAACGGTATCAAAGGCCTTCTGCAAATCTAAAGAAAGCAGGAAGCTTTCTTGGGGGTTCCCTCCATCCCAACCTGATCTCATAAGGGATATAATATCGGCCTTCCCGGGATAAAACCAACCTGGTCTTTATGCACATAGGAGCCTATGAAGCTGGCCAGCCTGTTCGAAAGAATTTTAGTCATAATTTTCAGAACCACATTAATCAGAAATATAGGCCTATAATTGCTAACTTCGCTGGGATCTTTCTCTGGTTTTGGAATAACTGAAATAAAGGCTAGGTTTGCGTTGGTTTCAATGGGTTTCCCACTCTGCAGAGAATTATAGAACTGGACCAGGTAGGGAGAGAGAACCTCCTGAAAAGTTTTGTAGTACATGGAGGAGAATCCATCAGGACCTGGGGCAGAGCCATTGCGCAAGTTTTTGATTACCTCCCTGACCTCAGCCTCTGAAAAAGGGGACTCCAAAGCATCCCGATGGGCATCAGAGAGGGAGGGAAGGGTGGTCCTGTGAAGGAAGTCCTCCAGATTTTGAGGAAAATCCAGGTCTTTTTTAGAGTAAAATCGCTTATAGAACTCAAGGAAAGTATCTAAAATATTTTTGGGACTCTGGGACAGATGTCCTGAGAGGGTTGTAATTTTTGGCATGGAGTACGAGCGTACCCTAGGGGACAATCTATGAGCAAGAAGGGGGCCAATTTGGTCATATAATAGGTAATTACGACCTCTAGCCCATGCTGCCTGCTTTTCAGAGTTCGAGGTGAGGGCCATGTTCAAGGCCAACCTGGCAGCATCTAACGAAGCCAGGGAGAGGGCGGTGGGGTTTCTTTTATGCTGTTTGGCAGCAAGGCAGAATTCCTTAAGACGGAAGGACAGCTGAATGATCTTCCCTCTCAAAACCGCCTTATGGGCTCCCCACAGAATTTCAGGGGTGGTCTCATCTGTATTGTTTAGTAAAAAATATTTGCGCAGCTCCTTATCATGCAGTGTACAGTGAACCGGGTTAGAGAGGACAGATTCATTCAGTCGCCAGGGTTGTGGGCCATTAGGGGGGGCTCCTTCAAAATGCAGTAAGACCAAGGAATGGTCTGACCAGGAGACATCATAGATATCCACCCGTTTGGCAAGATGAATGGAGGATGTGGGAACAAATACGTGATCTATTCTGGCATGTGTCCTGTGAGGCACAGAGAAGTGGGAGTAGTCCGTTGTAGACGGATTCAGTTCCCTCCAGGTGTCAATTAAGCCTAGATAGTGTAAGAGCCGAGCTATACGCAGGCTCTGCTTTGGGGGTTTCCTGAACCGGGTAGGCCCCTTGGAGGTTTTGTCCCTAATTTGATCGAACATTATGTTGGAGTCACCTCCCATTATGATTCTCCCTTCGAAATGTGGAGCTAGATAGTTCAACATTGACGGGAAAAAAGAAGCTTGTCTGCGATTGGGGGCATAATAAGAGACAAGGGTATAAAGGGACCCGTGAATGTGCCCTTTAACTAGGACATATCTCCCTTCCGTATCCCTAATGGTCTGGCTATGAATGAAGAGAACCCTTTTGGAGAGGAGGATTGCTACTCCCCTTTTCTTAACTTCCGCATTGACCATATAAAAAGTAGGGTATTTATGATTAATGTGGGGTGGATCATAGTTATTTGGAAAGTGAGTTTCCTGAATATAGAGAATATCGTACCCTCTACGGTTATAGAAGTCAAATGCCTTGCGCCTTTTGCTCGGGGAGTTCAACCCCTGAACGTTGTGTGTGGCGATCTTAAAGGTCACCTTGGGGTGGGGGTCATCAGCCATGGAAGAGAGTACCGCACTTGGGGAAACACACCTTACCCCCCTAGCTGGGAACGTGACTCTCGAGACCAGATGAGTCCTCTGAAGCAGGGATGGGTGTTAGGCTTTCGAAATTCAAGATCCACGGAGGTGCCTGCAACAGAAATGAAGTTAATTGGAAAGAAGGCATAGAAGAAAGATAAAAAAGGGGGTTAGACAAGAAAAACATAGAAAAGGAAAGGGGCAGCGGGAAGAAAGTATCCCGAGGACCCCATGGGAAGGGCAGATCCTGTCCAACCCTTACCCAGGGCTTTAGACAAAATAGAGCCCTGTTAGTAGGCAGCTCCGATACGAGCGCCTTAACTAAGCTACCTGGGGCGATGAGTGCTCCCGGGTACCTACAGTAGGAGTGGCACATTGTCTCTTCCCGGCCGGCAAGACTCTCAAAATAGAGTAATGAAGGATAGAAAGTCTGTCCGACCGTGGTGAGAAGCGTTTAAATGGGCTAATCTGAGCTTTAACATGTAACGATGTGACATTTAACAACAATAATTGTAGACCGTAAGAACCTGTAAAACAAAAATAAACATGGTATAGAGGCCCTGTTTAAGTACTCAAAGTGGGGATAAAGACACCGACATGTTACCCCCTCTCACCCCATGGAGGGCCAATGTCACCAGGAAAACAACCAGCGTGCTTTAAGCAACAAGTAACAAAGGTACCACAGTGCTTGGATCCAGTAGGAGATCAGTCAACTTTTAGAAAGAAGGAGACCACCCTGGAGGGGTCTTGGCCATTCACAAATGGGTTTAGTAGAAAATGGAGAGATCCCCCTGGGGCAAGAGGGAAGGCTCTCAAGATGGACAAACCCAGTGTAAGTCAAGGGTCTTCTCACTATAAGAGAAGGGCATGTGAACCCGGGTCAAAAGGGACACCGTGGAGTGTCAAAAGACAGTTTATCCCAGGGGTTCCGGAGAATGAATATCCTTGACTGGAAGGGCCACATATCCACCTCAGGAGTCACGGATCCTCTTCGGTTTTTGTTTTTGCAACACGGGGTTCAAGGGGCTCCTGGGGGGTGGCCGTTTGGAGGAACTCTGGCGGGGACCGGATAGCAGTGTTGGAAATTCCTGGGAGATAAGGCCCAAGTGAAGTAAGAGCTTCTCCCCATCCGTTAAGTTGGTATAGTCATAAGTCTTGTTTTTATGTTGGAAGGACAAGCGGAATGGGAAAGCCCACCAGTATTTTACATTCTTTTGGGTGAGGACCATCAGGAGGAGTTTGAGGGATCGCCTTCTCTGGATGGAGGTCGGTGAAATGTCCACAAATATTTGCACAGGATGTCCCTGAATGTTGATGTTCTCAGCATTGCGGGACCTTCTCATAATTTCTTCTTTAAACCCATAATGGTGCGGCTTAACTATAATATCCCTTGGCAGGCCGTCTTGGCGTGGTGATTGCAGAGCTTCAAGAGCCCTGTCTAATTCAAGCTTTTGGTTTGTAATGTCCGGTATTAAGCTTTTAATAAGTGCTGTAACTGCTCCATACATTTTGGCCATGCTAACCCTGCCTTCTGAGGTGCTGGCAGTGCCACAGCTGCATTGGCGACCTCTTCCTCCTCCTCCGCCTTCGCCTTGTGCTTCCACAGAGCCCCCTGTGTCATTTGGGAATGCCCTCAGCAGCGCATCTACCAGCATGCGCTTGTAGTCGCGCATCTTCTGTTCACGCACCAGTGAGGGAATTAAGGATGGCACGTTGTCCTTGTAATGGGGATACAGCAGGGTGGCCACCCAGTAATCTGCACAAGTTAAAATGTGGGCAACTCGGCTGTCATTGGGCAGGCACTGCAGCATGTAGTAGCTCATGTGTGCCAGGCTGCCCAGAGGCAAAGACAAGCTGTCCTCTGTGGGAGGTGTATCATCGGTGTCCTCCGTATCCCCCCAGCCATGCTCCAGTGATGCCCAGGCGCTGCATTGGGTGCCACCCTGCTGTAAACACGGTTACTCCTCCTCCTTCTCATCATCTTCCTCGTCCTCCTCATCCTCCAGAACTGTGCCGTGGCTTGAAAATTTTTTACCTGGCCTATGCTGGTGCAGGAACCCACTCTCCGAGCCACTTGTGAATGACTGGCCTGATAACCGTGGAAATGACCCCTCTTCCTCCTCCTCTTCCTCCTGTGCCACATCCTCTTCCATCATCGCCCAAAGTGTTTTTTCAAGGAGACATAGAAGTGGGATAGTAATGCTGAGAACAGCGCCATCGGCACTGGCCATGTTGGTGGAGTACTCAAAACACTGCAATATGGTACACAGGTCTCGCATGGAGGCCCACTCATTGGTGGTGAAGTGTTGCTGTTCCGCAGAGCATCTAACCCGTGTGTGCTGCAGCTGAAACTCCACTATTGCCTGCTGCTGCTCGCACAGTCTCTCCAGCATGTGCAAGGTGGAGTTCCACCTTGTGGGCACGTCGCATAGAAGGCGGTGAGCGGGAAGGCCGAAGTTCCGCTGCAGCGCAGACAGGCGAGCAGCAGCAGGGCGAGAACGCTGAAAGCGCGCACAGATGGCCCGCACTTTCTGCAGCAGCTCTGACATATCCGGGTAGTTTTTTAGAAATTTCTGCACCACCAAATTCAGCACATGCGCCAGGCAAGGGATGTGTGTCAAACCGGCTAGGCCCAGAGCTGCTATGAGATTTCGCCCATTATCGCACACCACCAGACTGGGCTTGAGGCTCAGTGGCAACAACCACTCATCCGTCTGTTGTTCAATGCCCGTCCAAAGCTCCTGCGCAGTGTGGGGTTTATCCCCCAAACATATCAGTTTTAAAACAGTTTTAAAATAGCCTGCTGTCGTTTCCCCCTGGATGTGTTGAAGTTGGTGGTGAAGATGTTACGCTGAGCGGATGAGGAGGTGGTAGAGGAGGATGAAGCGCAGTAGGAGGAGGAGGCAAAGAGAAATGCCCTGCAATCCTGGGTGGCGGAAGGACATGCGCCAAACGGCTAGCCGCCTCCGGCCCACCCGCCACTACATTTGCCCAGTGTGCAGTTAGCGAGATATAGCGTCCCTGCCCATGCTTACTGGTCCCTACTCTAGTCTGAGACGATCTGACACGCGGCGATACGTGACTCCAGTCTCATATAGAGGCTGGGTCACATGATGCACTGGCCAATCACAGCCATGGCATTAGTAGGCATGGCTGTGGTGGCTTCTAAGGGCAAACTAGTGAAAAGCTTGTTGATTGGCTGCCCAGCAGCTATAGAAAAGGCGTCAAAAATACCCAAATACTGAACCCTATCCCGGACTTTTTTTTAATGTCCAGGATCGGGTTCAGGGCACGGACACCCCAAAGTCCGGTACGGACCCGAACTTTGTAGTCCGGGTTCGCTCAACTCTAATCTTAATTCATTTACCCTCATGGAGAAACTCCCATACATGTTAAAATAGGAATCAGAACTAAATGCCCAATGAGATACTTGAGATAAAAATCTTCTCCAGGTGGTATTATACTCCTGCACATCTAAATATAATATTTCTAGACATGTCTCCTAAATGTTTTAGAGGCTGTGACTCCCCTGGCACCTTCTTACATATATTTTGGAGCTGTGATAAGCTGTCCCCCTTTTGGAAGGAAGTGTGTAACCTAATAAATGCTGTAAATTAGCAGGCAGAGAGATTACATTCACATTCCTCAACTGTTTATTATCCCAAAATATATCAGACTCACAACCACCCCTTACATAACTTATCCACACAATATGTGTGGCCACACACTGGACAATAGGTTTATACGGGAAAGAAACCGGTATCCCCTTTCCACAAATCTTGACAAGTCAAAAAAATCAGACATTTCGAAAGCACTTATCATTCAATTAATAACACTAAGAAACTTTTCGATAAAAATGGGAACCATGGTTTATTTATAAAACTTCTTTAAATGCATACATTTTTTATATATATATATATATATATATATATATATATATATATATATATATAAATATATATATATATATATATATATATTTGTATTCCATATGTAATTATTGGTTATTCATGTGATTCATGTGCAATGACAATACCTCTTTAATAAAAAGTTTGTAATAAAAAAAAAATGCACTGTGCAGCGCGCAATACACTGAAGGGCGTTTAGCCGAACACTGCACATTTGGGTGTTCCCAGAATGGGGTTAACAGCCAGCGTTCAGACTGAACTGATGCTCGGACCGAACCATTGACCCAACTCTATTTGTGATATATCCTCAGGTGAAAACAGTGAAGTACTGAAACCACAAAACAAAACAGAGAGCACACTGACCTAGTGCATTATTATTGTAAAAAGTATTATTCTCACAAAATAACAAGTGTATCAAATCGCATCATAAAGAGCAGCACCATCCAGTCCACAGTGCATCATGACGTGTGACAGGATGAATGAAGGTCCAATAGGACACATTTCAGGGACTAACCTCTTCCTCAGAGCTAGAGAGAAAGCATAGCTCATAATTAGAGTTGAGCGAACCTCTGGAAGTTCGGGTTCTGCTGGTCCGGCCGAACTTCGGGACAAAGTCCGGGTCCGGGTCCGGACGGAACCCGAACGATCGCATGGAAACCGAACCCCATTGAAATCAATGGGGACCCGAACTTTTAGGCACAAAAATGGCTGTAACAAAGTCCTGGAAAGCCCTAGAGGTCTGCAAAAGGAAGGAAATGGGGGTAAGGGTGGGACAAGTGACCTACAAAGAAATGGGGACAGGGAAATAACTTTAAATATTTAAAAAAAAATAAAAACATAAAAAATGCAAAAATGGAGGTGAATGTGGATCATCTTCAAACTGTGTCTGAAAAGTATTAATTAACGGTAGAAGCCATATAACTGTTCTAAAATCATCTTCAAACTAGGGCAAGTGCCCTACAAAAAAATGGGGATAGGGAAAATAAATTAAAATAAAATAAAAAAATGGGAAGGGGGGTGGATGTGGAGTAGGAGCCTAGAGGTTGACTAGGCCGTGACCGTGGAAGTGTAGGTGGAAGTGGCGGTGGTAGAGGAGTAGGAGGAGGTAGCCAACATGTTTTTTTTTTTTTGT
>BLSH010142522.1:326851-341592 GCA_018402905.1 Glandirana rugosa | reverse complement strand
GTCCCGTCGGTTAGTTGTTCGGAAAGTGACGAAACGGGAATCTTCGGTAGTGTCGGTTGTCCCTCTAAGCAGAAGCCTCTACCTAGTGCAGTCAGATCACTCAAAGCAGCAGTATGTGAAATCTCAAATTACTCCCACAATCTGATCGTTGTGTACAATCCCACAATCAGTCCTCAGAGCAACAGCACAGACAGCAGTAGTAAAGTAATCTATCTCAGGATGCAGGATCAGATCTTAAAATGTCTTAACATGTCTCTATTCTCTCCCTCACGCCGTCAGCTTCCTTTCCCTACACTAACCCAAGAGCATGTGACTGCAGCACTACGTGACTCCAGCTTATAAAGAGGCTGGGTCACATGATGCACTGGCCAATCACAGCCATGCCATTAGTAGGCATGGCTGTGATGGCTTCTAAGGGCAAAGCAGTGAAAGGCTTGTTGATTGGCTGCCCTGCAGCTTCTCAACACGTGGAGTAAAATAGCAGAACCCAGGACCGAACCCGAACGATTTTTGAAATGTCCGGGTCCGGGTCCGTGCCCCAGACACCCGAAAGTTCGGTACGGACCCGAACCTTACAGTCCGGGTTCGCTCAACACTACTCATAATCTAATATTGTTTATTAAGCATTCAAATCAGCAGATGTAAAGTTGCACAGAGTACATGTAGTATAGCACTATGAAACAGCATACACAAAAAAGCCAATGTATAAACTGCTTTTTCTCTTTACCTGGAAAGTCTTACTCATGGCAGTCTTGGCTCAAATAACAGAAACAAATTACCCCCCAGCTTCAGGTTGCTGGTAGAATTTAGAACATCAATAGAGAAGTGGCATATCCTGTTAGCCATGAGATAGGCATTTCATCTCTTGACTTGCTCAGGGGAAGCAATTCCTGAAAAAAAGCACCTCAAATGTGATGAAAATGCACTATAAGCGCATTAAAAATAAATGAAAATGTGCATGCAGAACTGCATGTGGAGATTGTGGCGTAAATGAGCCCCTAAGGACTTTTTACAATCCTCTGCATTTGGGTTAAAGACTGAGTAAGAAGAAAATTCTGTGACTCTTTTGTGCTTTTTTGAACCAGAATGTTAACAACATTATGAAAATGAGTATAAAATAAAGCAACTGGAGATAAAGTAAGGCTGGATAAGAAAAAAGGCCAAACACACATGGATCAGGCTATTATAACTTTACAGTCAGGTCCATAAATATTGGGACATCAACACAATTCTAATCTTTTTGGCTCTATACACCACCACAATGGATTTGAAATCAAACGAACAAGATGAGCTTTAACTGCAGACTGTCAGCTTTAATTTGATGGTATTTACATCCAAATCAGGTGAACGGTGTAGGAATTACAACAGTTTGTATATGTGCCTCCCACTTTTTAAGGGACCAAAAGTAATGGGACAATTGGCTGCTCGGCTGTTCCATGGACAGGTGTGTGTTATTCCCTCATTATCCCATTTACAAGAAGCAGATAAAAGGTCCAGAGTTCATTTCAAGTGTGCTATTTGCATTTGGAATCTGTTGCTGTCAACTCTCAATATGAGATCCAAAGAGCTGTCACTATCAGTGAAGCAAGTCATCATTAGGCTGAAAAAACAAAATAAACCCATCAGAGAGATAGCAAAAAAATTAGGTGTGGCCAAACCAACTGTTTGGAACATCCTTAAAAAGAAAGAATGCACTGGTGAGCTCAGCAACACCAAAAGACCCGGAAGACCACGGAAAACAACTGTGGTGGATGACTGAAGAATTATCTCCCTGGTGAAGAAAACACCCTTCACAACAGTTGGCCAGATCAAGAACACTCTCCAGGAGGTAGGTGTATGTGTGTCAAAGTCAACAATGAAGAGAAGACTTCACCAGAGTGAATACAGAGGGTTCACCACAAGATGTAAACCATTGGTGAGCCTCAAAAACAGGAGGGCCAGATTGGAGTTTGCCAAACAGCATCTAAAAAAGCCTTCACCATTCTGGAACAACATCCTATGGACAGATGAGACCAAGGTCAACTTGTACCAGAGTGATGGGAAGAGAAGAGTATGGAGAAGGAAAGGAACTGCTCATGATCCAAAGCATACCACCTCATCAGTGAAGCATGGTGGTGGTAGTGTCATGGCGTGGGCATGTATGGCTGCCAATGGAACTGGTTCTCTTGTATTTATTGATGATGTGACTGCTGAAAAAAGCAGCAGGATGATTTCTGAAGTATTTTGGGCAATATTATCTGCTCATATTCTGCCAAATGCTTCAGAACTCATTGGACGGCGCTTCACAGTGCAGATGGACAATGACCCGAAGCATACTGCGAAAGCAACCAAATAGTTTTTAAGGGAAAGATGTGGAATGTTATGCAATGGCCAAGTCAATCACCTGACCTGAATACGATTGAGCATGCATTTCACTTGCTGAAGACAAAACTAAAGGGAAAATGTCCCAAGAACAAGCAGGAACTGAAGACAATTGCAGTAGAGGCCTGGCAGAGCATCACCAGGGATGAAACCCAGCGTCTGGTGATGTCTATGCGTTCCTGACTTCAGGCTATAATTGACTGCAAAGAATTTGCAACCAAGTATTAAAAAGTGAAAGTTTGATTTATGATTGTTAATCTGTCCCATTACTTTTGGTAGTTGGAGGCACATATACAAACTGTTGTAATTCCTACACCGTTCACCTGATATGGATGTAAAATACTCTCAAATTAAAGCTGAAAGTCTGCAGTTAAAGCACATCTTGTTTGTTTCATTTCAAATCCATTATGGTCATGTATAGAGCCAAAAAGATTAGAATTGTATCGATGTCCCAATATTTATGGACCTGACTGTATGTTCTTCTGAATATAATATTTTGCTGAAAATCAATGAGAGATTAAGTATTACATGCAAATGGTGTATCCAGGGTATGGTACATATGACACGTTTCTTAGGCACCATTTGAGTGGAATCACTGCACAGTGGCATCTTCAGGAGGTTATTTGGATGTGCTATAACACCCTAAAAAAATCTCCAAAGTATCAGTTTTGAAGATTAAAGTACCTGTATTTTCTTACCAAGGTCCCCTATTTAATGGTGCCACACAGGGGGTTATTTACTAAACTCCGGGAGTGCAAAATCTGGTGCAGCTCTGCAAAGAAACCAAACAGCTTCCAGGTTTTATTGTCAAAGCTTAATCGGACAACCTGAAGTTAGAAGCTGATGCTATGCACAGCCACACCAGATTCTGAGTGCTCCAGTTTTAATAAATCTTCCCCACAGTGTCATGTGTTTCCATGGTACAGGAGGGTAGGCATGTCCACATCATGGAAATGCATGACACTAATCCAAGGTGGGCAGGATCAGAGCAAACCTAGTATTCAGAAGAGGATAGTAAGGGGGGCTGAGGTGGTACTAGGAGGACACTGGTGTGAAGAAGGCTATGTAGACACTAAACTGAGGGAGCTCTAATGACACTGCTGTGAGGGGGACACTGAGCACATTGATGTGGAGGGGCTCTGAGAACACTGATGTATGGGGGGCTCTGAGGATTCTGATGTGAGTAGGCTCTAAAGATTGTGGTATGTGGAGCTCTGAAGATTCTAATGTGAGACAGGTTCTGAGGAGACTCATGTGAGGGAGCTCAAAAGACTCTGAAGGGGACTCTGTGGACTTTGATGTGAAGAGGTTTTCTGATGGGAAGGGGGCACCCTGATGTTAACTGGTGACTCTGATGTGAAGGGGGGCTCCTGATGTGAACGGGGAACTTGCATGTGAAGGGGGCTCCCAATGTGATGGGGTTCCTGATGTGAAAGTTTGCTGACTCCCAGGAACTGCAGCGAAAGGTAAGAGACATGTTGTGACACTCAAGGCAACCAGCTGAAGCCTGGAATTACTGAGCCTTCACATAGTGCTGAGGTGGATTACACTGCACCTAAAGTGTGCTGGTTAGTGAATCACCAACTGTCTGTAGTGCATATATTGTTATTTAAAATATTAATGAGTTTGACTTGCATTTTTGAGTTGATATTAAGCTAAAGTTATATAACAAAAGGGTGTCAGATGATTGGACAGTGGAGCAATTTAAGTGCTTACTATAAGCACTCTTTTCTATACATGTACCCCTGTTTACATGTCTTAAAATAAAGCTTCTTTTTTTACAACCTAATGTTGAAATAACTTTGGGTTTTACTTAAAATTCATCTCTCAGGCTAAAACACCTAGAACGCTCTTTTGTTACTGTTGCTTTGTGTGACAAGAAATATAGAAAATAAATATGTTACTACTTCCAATTACATTTGTGTAAGTTGATATTTATTGGTACATTATGTATGTGCTGGTCTAAGAGTTGGGATTGTGAACTGTTTTATTCAAGGGCAATAACTAAATTATAATGGTGCATCTGCATTAATCTTGCTATGCATAGCGCCTTTTCTTGTGTTATTTCTCAGAACTGATGATAAACCCTGTCACACCATGCCTATTTGAAAAAGAAAATAAATATTAGAATAGTCTGCATAAGATGTTTTCATATTAGTCACTCGCAGTATCTCTGCAGCAACATGTTACAAATTGACAAAATAATTGCTAACAAGATTATTTTCCATACTTACACGGAGATGACCATATCATTTATGGAAAAACATTCTTCAGTGCCCTTGAGCATGTATGACAGCTTATAATGAGAATATATGCAGCCACCTTTAATTTAAACTTCTATAAGTATAGAACTAGATGACATAACCTGTCTATTTTTGACAGTATTGTTCTGTAGGGGCTAAAAGGGATATTGGTTTTGTCCACAGAATTATGCTAGATGAATACAAAATCAAATATCTGAGCTACAAATCAAAGAGGCTATAAAAGGAATGATTTATCAGAATTGCAAATGGCATACATACTCAGTGTAGTGTATTTATCTATTTTATTTTTAACTTTACACAGAGTTGTAAATGATAACTTCATTCAGGTCATATCAAAAAAGAAAGATGATGCCATCCAAGTCATTTTAGGAGTGAAATGTATTATATTATCTTTAATAGATTTAGCTGTACATGCATTGAATTGAACACATCAAATTTTATTTAGCACGTAATCTGACATATGTAGCCTCATTCATAATGGGGTGTACATGGTCAGCAACCATACTCAGGTATGCTTCAGTATTCAAATATTGCTGTATAAATTGGACTAATGTGTAGCAACAATATATTCTTTACATCATTACATCAGCATTATCAGCCTGAACTAGCACTGGTGCAAGCTACAATTAATTTACAAATTCATGCTGCACATACAACATGTTGAAACAGAACTTGTGATTTGTTAGGCAAAGCAAATTATTATTAGCTGAAAGGAGAGTTACCCAGTATGTTCCTCTGCTGCTATGGCCCATACTTTACAGAATATGACCAGCAATCCTGAACTCCATACAGTGTATGATCAACATTTTTTGATGAGTAGGTGCTTGAAATTACCAAATTGATAGTGCCATTCATTGTTCAACAGTTCAAAAGGCAGCCTGCACTTCAAGAAGAACTGTGCACTTGGTGGTTTGTTGTCAACACATAATAGAAACCAAGGTTTGGACCCATACAGTAACATCCACTATGTTACTTTGAGACTGAAACTCTGTGTGGCCTATTCATGCTATTTACTCTTATGTGACTAGATGACCTCAAAGTAAACTGTCAAGAACACTTCTTTCAATGCTGATCAACTGTTGATAAAAGTAATATTTTTGGACACCAATTAGCTTGAACAGGTTGCTTGCATTAACAGGTTTTTTTCCTACAATCTTCCACACACTCACTTTTTTCCTGTTTTATTTTTCACTGTCCTTCTAAACTTTAGAACCTGTAGTTATTGAAAAAAGACATTCTAACAGTGCCTGGTTATATCCCAAGCAACAATAACCTGTTGTTATAATTGTGGGCTTTTATTACAGGAAAAACTCCCAAAAGTCTGGATAGTTCTGTTGCTAGCTACTTCTCCCCACATTGATATTGACCCATTAAATCCATGTTGGGCTTCCTCACCTACAAATAGAAATGTACAGGAAGCCGGTAGCTGTGGGCAAATATTAGCCATATGAGGCAACACTGGATTTTTGCCTGTTAGAATGGAGGGTTCAAACAAAAGGCAACTGCCCCAACCTATAACTGTCCTTAACAGCAAGAAGCACAAGGAAGGGTGATGCATGTCAAATAGGGATGAGCTGAATACCCCCCCGGTTCGGCTCGCACCAGAACACTGCGAAGAGGCAATACGCTTGTTTGAATACGCAAACCCTATTAAAATCAATGAGACTCAAACAGGAAAAATCAAAAGTGCTCATTTTAAAAGCTTATATGCAAGTTATTGTAATTTTTATAAATGTACGAATTGTATGGGGACCCGGGTACTGCCCTAAGGGACATGATTCAATGCAAACAAAAAGTTTTTAAAAAAATAGTTTTTACAGGAGCAGTGATTTTCATAATGATTCAAGTAAAAAAAAAAGAAATATTCCTTTAAATATCCTGCCTGGGGGCCCCCTTAGTCTGCCTGTAAAGTGGTACATCTGTGTGATGTTTAGAAAAGTCCCGCAGCAAAATTACATTTTTAAAGAAAAAAGTCATTTAAACTTGGTCAGAGCTGTAATGTATTGCCGGCTCCCGGCAATATAGATCAAAAATCAACGGAAAAATTTGCGTGGGGGCCCCCCCAAAATCCAAACCAGGCCCTTTTTTTAAAAATATTTGGTGCAGGGTTTATTTATTTATTTCAGGTAGTTATATAGCACAGTCATTTTACGCAGCCCTTTTACATATACATTGTACATTCACATCAGTCTCTACCCTCAAGGAGCTTACAATCTAAGATCCCTAACTCACATTCCTACATAAACATACTAGGGCCAATTTAGACAGGATCCAATTAACCTTCCAGCATGCCTTTGGAGTGTTGGAGGAAACCAGAGTACCTTGAGGAAACCCATGCAGGCACAGGGAGAACATGCAAACTCCAGGCAGGTAGTGTAATGGTTGAGATTTGAACCAGTGACCCTTTTGCTGCTAGGCGAAAGTGCTAACCACTACACCACTGTGACACCCTGCCCTTAACCACTTCAATACACTGTGTTATATATACTACACTGACTGCACCATATATATGAACTATATACTATGAGGACTGCACTCTATAAAATTGTAATGACATGCCCCAGTCAAACAGGTGCAGAAAAATTGGGCCTAGGGTGTTGGTGGAGGCAGAACACCGAAACACCTAGCAGCTACTCTCGGTGGAAGCAGGAGCAGGCCCTGCATTTGTAATTCATTTTAAAAATTGTAATGACATGCTCCAGTCAAACGGGTACAGGCAAATTGGGCCTTGGGTGTTGGTGGGGGCAGAACACTGTAAACCCTTGCAATTACTCTCATTGGGCACAGTTGTAATTTATTTTAAAAATTGTAATGACATGCCCCAGTCAAAAAAATGCAGGGAAATTGGGCCTTGGGTGTTGTTGGTGGCAGAACACTGTAAACCCTCGCAGTTACTCTCTTTGGAAGCAGGAACAGGACCTGCATCTGTAATTAATTTAAAAATTGTAATGACATGCCCCAGTCAAAAAGGTGCAGAAAGTTTAGGCCTTGGGTGTTGGTAGTGGCAGAACACAGTAACACCTAGCAGTTACTCTTGTTGAAAGCAGGAACAGGCCCTGCAGTTGTCGTTTATTTTAAAAATTGTAATGACATGCCCCAGTCAAACAGGTGCAGAAAAATTGGGCCTTGGGTGTTGGTGGTGGCATATAACTGTAACACCTAGCAGTTACTCTTGTTGGAAGCAGGAACAGGACCTGCAGTTGTAATTTATTTTAAAAATTGTTATGACATGCCCCTGACACAATCCTCCTCCTCCTCTTCTTCGTGTGTGTTTGGTGGCCCTGCAGGAATGCTATCTGCATAAAGGGGGCCTTGAGAGGAAAGGAAGTCCTCCTTTCCTCCCTCTGTTCTGCCTCAAGTGCCCTGTCCATGTTTCCATGAAGCGTGTGCTCCAGCAGGAAGACTAGAGGGACAGTGTCACTGATGCATGCATTGTTGCTGCTCACTATCCTTGTGGCCTCCTCAAATGGTGACAGGATAGTGCATGCATCCTTGATCAGTAGCCACTGAAGTGGCAAAAAAAACAAGCTCCCCTGAGCCTGTCCTGGTGCCATACTCACAGAGTTACTCATTGATGGCCCTCTGCTGTGTGTGCAGCCGCTGCAGCATTGCCAATGTTGAGTTCCACCTGGTGGGCATGTCACAAATGAGGCAGTTGGCGGGCAGGTTCAATTCCCACTGAATGTCACTCAGCTGAGCACTGGCATTGTATGACTGGTGGAAATGACCACAGACTTTTCTGGCCTGCCTCAGAATATCTGGTAAGACTGGGCACCTGGTCAAGAAACGCTGCACCGCTAAATTCAGGACGTGTGCCAAGCATGGGACATGTGTGAAGTGTCCCTGTCAGAGGACAGAGAGAAAGTTGGTGCCATTGTCACATAGAACCATTCCTGGCTCAAGCTGATGTGGCGTCAACCACCTCTGAGCCTGCCCCCGCAGAGCTCACAGAATCTCTGCCCCTGTGTGGCTCCTGTCCCCTAGGCAGACCAACTCAAGCACTGCATGGGATCTTTTAGCCTGACTGCTTGTGTAGCCCTAAAATGCTTTGTAAGCACTGTTGGTTCAGAGGACACTGCTGCAGAAGAGGCCACAGAGGAAGAAGAAGAGGAGGGGGTGGAGGAAGCAGATGTGGCAGAAACAGCATCTTTTTTTTTGGAGGCATGGTGGCGGAACTAGCTCCAACACCAAACCCTGTCCTGCATCCTGCTCAGTTGCCAGTAGAGTTACCCAGTGTGCCATGAAGGAAAGGTATCATCTCTGACCATGTCTGCTGAACCATGAGTCAGTGGTAATATGTACAGTGGGTACGGAAAGTATTCAGACCCCCTTAAATTTTTCACTCTTTGTTATATTGCAGCCATTTGCTAAAATCATTTAAGTTCATTTTTTCCCTCATTAATGCACACACAGCACCCCACATTGACAGAAAAACACAGAATTGTTGACATTTTTGCAGATTTATTAAAAAAGAAAAACTGAAATATCACATGGTCCTAAGTATTCAGACCCTTTGCTCAGTATTTAGTAGAAGCACCCTTTTGATCTAATACAGCCATGAGTCTTTTTGGGAAAGATGCAACAAGTTTTTGACACCTGGATTTGGGGATCCTCTGCCATTCCTCCTTGCAGATCCTCTCCAGTCCTGTTAGGTTGGATGGTGAACGTTGGTGGACATCCATTTTTAGGTCTCTCCAGAGATGCTCAATAGGGTTTAAGTCAGGGCTCTGGCTGGGCCATTCAAGAACAGTCATGGAGTTGTTGTGAAACCACTCCTTTGTTATTTTAGCTGTGTGCTTAGGGTCATTGTCTTGTTGAAAGGTAAACCTTCAGCCCAGTCTGAGGTCCTGAGCACTCTGGAGAAGGTTTTCGTCCAGGATATCCCTGTACTTGGCCGCATTCATCTTTCCCTCAATTGCAACCAGTCGTCCTGTCCCTGCAGCTGAAAAACACCCCCACAGCATGATGCTGCCACCACCATGCTTCACTGTTGAGACTGTATTGGACAGGTGATGAGCAGTGCCTGGTTTTCTCCATGCATACCACTTAGAATTAAGGCCAAAAAGTTCTATCTTGGTCTCATCAGACCAGAGAATCTTATTTCTCACCATCCTGGAGTCCTTCAGGTGTTTTTTTAGCAAACTCCATGTGGGCTTTCATGTGTCTTGCACTGAGGAGAGGCTTCCGTCGGGCCACTCTGCCATAAAGCCCCGACTGGTGGAGGGCTGCAGTGATGGTTGAATTTCTACAACTTTCTCCCATCTCCCGACTGCATCTCTGGAGCTCAGCCACAGTGATCTTTGGGTTATTCTTTACCTCTCTCACCAAGGCTCTTCTCCCCCGATAGCTCAGTTTAGCCGGATGGCCAGCTCTAGGAAGGGTTCTGGTTGGCCCAAACATCTTCCATTTAAGGATTATGGAGGCCACTGTGCTCTTAGGAACCTCAAGTGCAGCAGAAATGGTTTGGTAACCTTGGCCAGATCTGTGCCTTGCCACAATTCTGTCTCTGAGCTCTTCAGGCAGTTCCTTTGACCTCATGATTCTCATTTGCTCTGACATGCACTGTGAGCTGTAAGGTCTTATATAGACAGGTGTGTGGCTTTCCTAATCAAGTTCAATCAGTGTAATCAAACACAGCTGGACTCAAATGAAGGTGTAGAACCATCTCAGGGATGATCAGAAAAAATGGACAGCACCTGAGTGCCACAGCAAAGGGTCTGAATACTTAGGACCATGTGATATTTCAGTTTTTCTTTTTTTAATAAATCTGAAAAAATGTCAACAATTCTGTGTTTTTCTGTCAATATGGGGTGCTGTGTGTACATTAATGAGGAAAATAAATGAACTTAAATGATTTTAGCAAATGGCTGCAATATAACAAATTTAAGGGGGTCTGAATACTTTCCGTACCCACTGTATGTATAGGCAATATACAGCATCTCACAAAAGTGAGTACATCCCTTACATTTTTGTAAATATTTTATTATATCTTTTCATGTGACGACACTGAAGAAATGACACTTTGCTACAATGTAAAGTAATGAGTGTACAGTTTGTATAACAGTGTAAATTTGCTGTCCCCTCAAAATAACTTAGCACACAGCCATTAATGTCTAAACCGCTGGCAACAAAAGTGAGCACATGTGAAAATGTCTAAATTGGGCCCAATTAGCCATTTTTCCTCCAGGGGTCATGTGACTAATTAATGTTACAAGGTCTAAGGTGTAAATAGGGAGCAGGTATGTTAAATTTGGTGTTATCGCTCTCACTCTCTCATACTGGTCACTGGAAGTTCAACATGGCACTTCATGACAAAGAACTCTCTGAAGATCTGAAAAAAATGTTGCTCTACATAAAGATGGCCTAGGCTATAAGAAGGTTGCCAAGGGCCTGAAACTGAGCTGCAGCACAGTGGCCAAGACCATACAGCAATTTAACAGGACAGATTCCACTCAGAACAGGCCTCATCATGGTCAACCAAAGAAGTTGAGTGCACGTGCTCAGTATCATATCCAGAGGTTGTCTTTGGGAAATAGACATATGATTGATGCCAGCATTGCTGCAGAGGTTGAAGGGGGGTCAACCTGTCAGTGCTCAGACCATACGCCACACAGTGCATCAAATTGGTCTGCATGGCTTTCATCCCAAGAGGAAGCCTCTTCTAAAGATGATAGACAAGAAAGCCTGAAAACAGTTTGCTGAAGACAAGCAGACTAAGGACATAGATTACTGGAACCATGTCCTGTAGTCTGATGAGACCAAGATAAACGTATTTGGTTCAGATGGTGTCAAGCATGTGTGGTGGCAACCAGGTGAGGAGTACAAAGACAAGTGTGTCTTGCCTACAGTCAAGCATGCTGGTGGGAGTGTCATGGTCTGGGTCTGCATGAGTGCGTCCAGCACTGGGGAACTACAGTTTATTGAGGGAACCATGAATGCCAACATATACTGTGACATACTAAAGCAGAGCATGATCCCCTCCCTTCGAAGACTGGGCCACAGGGCAGTATTCCAACATGATAATGACCCAAAAAACACCTCCAAGAAGACCACTGACTTGCTAAAGAAGCTTAGGGTAAAGGTGATGAACTGGCCAATTATGTCTCCAGACCTAAACCCTATTGAAGGTGGAGGAGCCCAAGGTCTCTAACATCCACCAGCTCCGTGATGTCGTTATGGAGGAGTGGAAGAGGACTCCAGTGGCAACCTGTGAAGCTCTGGTGAGCTCCATGACCAAGAGGATTAAAGCAGTGCTGGAAAATAATGATGGCCACGCAAAGTATTGACACTTTGGGCCCGATTTGGACATTTTCACTTAGGGGTGTACTCACTTTTGTTGCCAGCGGTTTAGACATTAATGGCGGTGTGTTGAGTTATTTTGAGGGGACAGCAATTTGACAGTGTTATACAAGCTGTACACTCACTACTTTACATTGTAGCAAAGTGTAATTTCTTCAGTGATGTCACATGAAAAGATATAATAAAATATTTACAAAGATATGAGGGGTGTACTCAATTTTGTGTGATACTGTATATACATCTGAAAGAAATTACCTATATGTATTTATTTGACAATTTATGTCATAGTAAGGACCTGCCGATGAGAAATAACACTAGCACAGCATGCCTGAATTAACATGTACTGCAATATAGGCAAACCGCAAATCTCTGTGTTCAGTGCAAAGTTTAGTGGAAGTTTAACTGTGTATTAGGTGTGCAGCAGTGTGAACATGGTTAATTGTGATTACTGGAACCTGTCAATATTTCTAGGAGCTAAAAATAAGCAAATTGGCAAGAGTTTCCACACTGAACAAGTCCTAGTTAAATTCCAATTCATGCAAATAAGTTAATTCCTCTCCAGAACTTTATTTTTTTTACATCTTTGAATTTCAAGATTTGCACTCAATATGTAGTCTGAATGTCAGTTTTCTATATTATGTACAGTATGTACTATTTGACTTTTGTTCAATCTCCTTACAATATATAAAAAGTTTATTTTGTGTTCTCTAATTCAATTTGGAATAATACAGCTTATGTAAATAACAGATAAATAAATCAGTTAAATGGAAAGCTGCTCTTCTGAGCTATTTTGAAGGAGCAATTTTGATATGCTGGCATCTTACCAAAAACCCTCTATAATATAATAAAATCAGCAGACATACCCCATGTAAAATATAACAAAGCTGACTGTAGGTTATTTAAAGATG
The DNA here is from genome assembly GCA_018402905.1 of Glandirana rugosa. Taxonomy (NCBI): domain Eukaryota; kingdom Metazoa; phylum Chordata; class Amphibia; order Anura; family Ranidae; genus Glandirana; species Glandirana rugosa. The sequence continues at coordinate 328,760 of BLSH010142522.1, read as the reverse complement.
GCCAAATACAAATTATATTATGATTTCCTTTAATTAATTGTAAAGAGTAATTTTTATTTTCCCCTGCTTTCGCTCCTCTTCTTCTCGGTGTGCCACAATAGGAAGCCACCTCCTGTTTTGGCACACCTGCTGGCTTGATCCCCACGCTGCCTCTGTTCATACAATAGATACAGAAAGCGTGGTTTGGCCTTGCCCCTCCCCTCTTTCACTACAGAATTTGATTGACAGCAAGAGGAGACAATGGCCGCTGCTGCTATCAATGAGCCCTGTGTGGACAGACAGAGTGGAGACAGCCGCTTCTCTCGGGCACAGCATTGGATTGAGTTCAGGCACAGGTAAGTGGAGGCTGCACACAAAAGGTTTTTTCTACCCCAATGCAGAGAATGCATTAAGGTAAAAACAACTTCTGCCTTTAGAACCACTTAAGAATTAGTAATGTGTACAGTGCTTTCATGGGCAATAAATGAGTCTGATGTAATTGATTTAAAACTGCTTTTTACTAAAAGTATTCATATTCACTATTATTAAAGGTATTTTAGTTTAAATACAAGTATCAGTGTGTTACTTTGAGATATAAAAGCTATCTTTTTTAGCTTTAACAAAATGACGATTTTGCCAATGCTGCAGCGGGCTAAATAATTAAAAATGTATTTAAATGTTTTATATTACGAACTCAATTCCCACTAGATTTAATGTCAAATTTATTGATTCAGTTATTTAAATTTCCAAATCACAAAACGAATTTAAAATTACTTAAGAGAACTAGTTTTTCATTGTGATCAGTCTGTGAATGTTTCTATCTGTGAGAGATATGTATGAATTAGTATTTTTTACTATGTTAATAAAAGGTAGACTCCTATTTTTGTGCAGCACTTAAAAGGTCTGTGCTAAAATACACTTTTGGGGGTCATAAGTTAGTCTGAATACTAAAATATACTGAAGGGTAAAGTTATAAAGAGTTATAAAAGTTTGTAAATGCATAAAAACATTTGGCAATTACATTTAGTAATGTAGATATTAGATATTCTTTTTTATTGTATATGTATATGTAACATAAACTTTTATTTTGTTTTTATTTTGATTTGGACTCTTCTCTTTAGGAGGGAAAGTGTCACTGAAGAACAGAGGTAAACCTTTTAAAAATGCGTAGGTACTTTTATTCCAATCTTCATTAGGTCATTTTGTTGTCACCATTAGTGTGAAATATGAAAACATGGAATCTGTTACATAGAATTGAGAGAGTAACAAGTTATCTCAAAGAGAGGTGAACAAATCAAAATAAATTGTCCTGTTAATTTAATCAATAGTTCCAGGAGCAGTAATGCCTGGCTTCATACACTGTCCCAAAATAACTATTGCATTTCTTTGTTTTTGTTTTGGATCCTAGCTGGATGTGATGACACGTAGATATATTTTTGTTTTAAGAAGGCTTCTTTGCTCCTTTACTGTGTTTTGGTTAAGGGACTTTTGGCTTAGCCCATAAAGTAAAAAAAAAATGTTAGTAACATTGATGTGGTAAAAGTAAGGTGTTTTATTTTATTTATCTTTTTTTTCAAATGTCATTCTTAGTTGAAAATTAATAACATTTACCAGGCCATAAAGAATTCATTAGATGAAATGGCTTGTTTCCAGGCAATGTTACTGTTCTGCTGATTACAATAGATTCTGACATTTATGACAGTTTTATAATTCTTGTATTCTGTACTTTGCTGTGCTCTGAAGTGTCTCTACACTGCTGAAGGCTTTCTCTTGGGAGATGGCACTAAAGCTTTGTGGGCACAAAGGACAATAAACCATTTTAATAGGAAGCAAGCTATTTGGCATTGGTCTTTTGTTAATTTGTAAGTTTTACAAATCCTGAGAACATATATATATATATATATATATTGTTTAATTGTTTTCTGGTTAC
>BLSH010142522.1:290633-315096 GCA_018402905.1 Glandirana rugosa | reverse complement strand
GTCGACAACGACATTCCCTGTCTAATAACAAGTTTTTAGTAACGGATGAGGATATCCCGGTCCAAGGTCGATAACGACATTCACTGTCTAATACAAGTTTTTAGTAGAGGATGTGACACACGTCTTAATAATCCGTTTACTCATAAAACTGGTGTAGTAGGAGAAATACGTACAACAGAATGAGGTTCGACATATCCGAGCTTTCGGATGATGGTTAATTCGTATAATCCACTACACGTAGAGTCATTACTCTTCCCCACACGAAATTACTGTAGTTGTGGGATATAGTCCACACGTATTAATAATCCGTTGAAATTGGTAGTAGGCTTTCGAGCCTATACAGCTTGGAGTAAGACAACATGCATAAAGAGGATGATGTGGTCAAAATACTCATTTGCCTAATAATTCTGCACACAGTGTAGGAGATGATTTTTGAACATAATCTGTCACTTACAGCAATAGCTGGAACCTGGCCCTATAGGAGTAGGCAATGATTTTTGAACAATAATCTGTCCCTTACAGCAACAGCTGGAACCTGGCCCTATATGAGTAGGCAATGATGTTTGAAAAATAATCTGTCACTTACAGCAACAGCTGGAACCTCTCCCTTTAGAACTAGGAGATGATTTTTGAACAATAATCTGTCCCTTACAGCAACAGCTGGAACCTGACCCTATATGAGTAGGCAATGATGTTTGAAAAATAATCTCTCCCTTACAGCAACAGCTAGAACCTGGCCCCATATAAGTAGGCAATGATGTTTGAAAAATAATCTGCCACTTACAGCAACAGCTGGAACCTCTCCCTTTAGAACTAGGAGATGATTTTTGAACAATAATCTGTCACTTACAGCAACAGCTGGAACCTGGCTCTATAGCAGTAGGCAATGATTTTTGAACAATAATCTGTCCCTTACAGCAAAAGCTGGAACCTGGCCATATAGGAGTAAGCGAAGATTTTTGAACAATAATCTGTCCCTCTAAGCAACAGCTGGAACCTGGCACTATAGGAGTAAGTGATGATTTTTGAACAATAATCTGTCCCTCTAAGCAGCAGCTGGAACCTGGCCCTATAGGAGTAAGCGATGATTTATGAACAATAATCTGTTCCTTACACCAACAGCTGGAACCTGTCCCTATACGAGTAAGCAATGATTTTTGAACAGTAATCTGTCCCTTACAGCAAAAGCTGGAACCTGGCCCTATAGGAGTAAGCAATGATTTTTGAACAATAATCTGTCCCTCTAAGCAACAGCTGGAACCTGGCCCTATAGGAGTAAGCAAAGATTTTTGAATCAATAATCTGTCCCTGTAAGCAACAGCTGGAACCTGGCCCTATAGGAGTAAGCGTTGATTTTTGAACAATAATCTGTCCCTCTAAGCAACAGCTGGAACCTGACCCTATAGAACTAGGAGATGATTTTAGAACAATATAATCTGTCCCTCTAAGCAGAAGCCTCTACCTAGTGCAGTCAGATCGTTTTGTAATGCAGTCTGCAATCTGTCACTCAAAGCAGCAGTATGAGAAATCTCTAATTTGGTCAGAATCAGATCCTTGTGTAATGCAGGGTGAGAACTGCAATCTGTCCCTCAGAGCAGCAGTAGTAATCTCTAATTAGTCCAGAATCAGATCATCCTATAATGCAGGATGAGATGTTAAAATATCTGCAATCTGTCCCTCACAAAAACTCTGGCTGCTTCCTCTCCCTACACTAGTCAGAGTCTCAGAGAGCATGTGACATGCAGCACTGTGACTCCAGCTTATAAAGAGGCTGGGTCACATGATGCACTGGCCATTCACAGCCATGCCATTAGTAGGCATGGCTGTGATGGCTTCTAAGGGCAAACCAGTGAAACGCTTGTTAATTGGCTGCCCTGCAGGTATTCAACATACGTGATTCAACTACCAGAACCCAGAACCCGAACCCGAAACGTTTTTTGAAATTTTCTTGGTTCGGGTCCGGGTCCCAGACACCCCAAAGTTCGGTACGGACCCGAACTTTACAGTTCGGGTTCGCTTAACACTAGACCTAAGACATGGGGATGAGCCTGTGTTGTCCATATATGGTAGGTTATATAGCTGTAAGTAAAATCGTACAAATTCTTTCACAATTTCAATGTTATTAGTGAGTGTTTTGCCCATCGCCGTGCACAAGTGATGCACCACTGTTTTTCTCATTCCCGTTTTGGTGGTTTGGGCCAGTAGGTGGTCACACTTATTACCAAACTCGTAAAAGAGCTTGTGGGTGAGGGTGAGTTGTCGTTTCTGTCTGCATCCTATATCCTCACAAAGAAGATTCCGTACCTCTAGAAGTTCCCTATATATACTTTGGGCCAATGTGCGTTTGTGCAGTAGTTCTAACTGTTTAATCTTTGTGACATATTCTTTAATTTGTGCTTGCTTTCCTTTTATGATTTTAGCAGCCATGGCTATCAGCTTCTCTCTGAGTACACATTTGTGTGCCGCCCATTGGGTCAAGTGTGTGGTTTCTGGAGTTTCGTTCTCTCTGAAATAATTTGTGATCTGGGTCCGCAATTCAGTTGTTCTAACCTTATCGGTAAGGAGTGCAGCATCTAATCGCCATATTTTCGGGTAACGTGATTTCCAGGGTGACGGGATGATGATCAGAAAGTGTCATGGGTTCTATTGTTGCATCAGACAGGTAGTTCAGGTCTTGCTGGGTGATAAAAAAAAAGTAATCTAATCGTGAATATCTAGCGTGCTGAGGTGAGAAGAATGTATAATCTTTGTCTGAGGGATGGAGGGTTCTCCAGGTGTTGTGGAGCAAAAGATTCTGCAGGGTAAGTCGTATTTGCTTCAGTGCCCTGTAAGGAAGGTGGGAAGTACCAGACGACGTGTCAAGTAGTGGCTCTGGGGGTGCATTAAAGTCCCCCCCAAGAATCAGCATACCCTTTTGAAACTGGGATAATAGTCCGGATATTGTTCTAAAGAAGGAAACTTGGGAGCGGTATTGGGGCTATATACAGTATATTTGCCAGAGTGATTGGGGTATTTTTTAGTGTTCCCTTTATGAAGGCATATCTGCCTTGTTCATCTAGTAGGGTATCCTCAATCTGTAAGGGAGTGTTCTTCACTATCAGAATGGAGAGTCCTTTTACTTTCGCCAGGGTATTAGTAGCATGGTACACTGTGGGGAAGGAGGCGTTAGTTAATTACGGGATGTTACTTGTTTTGCCTTTATGGCTCGCAGATAAGAGAGTAGCTGGGATCTCTTTTGTGGGATATTGAGGCCCTTGGCGTTGATGGACACACATTTAATGGTTTGTCTCCAATCAGTGTTTCTCTGCGGGGGCATGGTTGGAGTAACCTTTTCGCTAAGTTGACTTTGGTTAACGTTCGGGTTGTAGGGGGGAGGGGGTATGCCTTTCTCAATAAAGGTAATTTGCCCCTTTTATGTGTGAATAAATGTTTCTTTAAGCTACTACTACTTTTTCTTCCCTTTGGTATACAGAGTCAGCTTCACGCCTCAAAGAGCCTGCCTTAAGTGTTCATTTCTTATTGTGTAGTTGTCCCTCGGAGAACGCTCAGTATGACTTTGATGACATCCTGGTGACAAAATGTGTTGGGGTGTAGATGCCTGGCACTACATCACTTCTGCTTAGTGGAACACACGTTAGCTCCGGCCTGCATTGGAGCAGTGGCATCCCAATATATTTTGAGAGCCAGGGGAGGCACTAGATATTGTGAGTGCATACTTTTATGATTTTGTCAGGATGTTTTAATAAACATTATTGTGCAGTGAGATCATTTTGGTTCCTTTCCTATGTGTGTGCAGTTTTGCAGGGCTGTGGATGGTGACTTACTTCAAGAGGCTGACCAGAAACATTAAGCACAGTTTGACCTGCCTCAGTGTATAATTTGCAGTAAGTTTGGTCCTAGAAGGGCACAAGAGTGGTGATAGGAAGGGCAATCTTCTTGTTCAGCATGGAGAATAGTCCCTTTTTGCCCAAGAATTGGAGCACTTTATTTTAAGCACTTTGCACTTTTATAGACTGCTAGCACTTTATGAGCTGTGACACTGTATATGTTGTATAGAGTATAGAGCAGTGTTTCTCAACTTCAGTCCTCAAGGCGTCCCAACAGATCATGTTTTCACGCTCTCCATCATTTTTCACAGGTTATTTGATCAGTTTCACTGCCTTAGTAATTACTACAGCTCTTTTGTCTGAGGAGAATCCTGAAAACATGACCTGTTGGGGCGCCTTGAGGACTGCAGTTGAGAAACACTGGTATGGCATGTAGGGGGCAGCGTAACTATCTTTATTAGTGATTTTATCAATGTTTGTTTATATCATGGGAATCTATTTATCACCTGCCATAGCCCTTCACCATCATCTTCCATTTCCCCCTTCATTAGTGTCTGACCCTTGCTTGTCATATTATCGTCTAGCTCTCCTCCCTCTAAATACTAGTTTAAATCCTCCAACCTTTCCATAAACGTCTCCCTTAGCACTGCAGAACCCCTTCTGTTTAAATGAAAACCATCTTTAGAATATAGGTTTTGCCTAAATGAAAAGTTGACTCACTGACCTAGAAACCCAAATCCGTCCTTCTTACACCAGATTTTTAGTCATGCATGTAGATTTCTAAGTCCCTGCTGTCTTTCTTGTGTTGTGCATAGCATGGGTAATATTGCAGAGAATATAGCCTTCAAGGTCCTTCCCTTCAACTTGCAGCCTAGTTCTTTCATTATTTTTTAACTGTCTTCCATCTTTCATATACAAGTAATTTGTCTATATGGTCCATCACATGCCAAACCCTGCTACCAGAGAAACACAAATCATTCCGTGGAGGCAATCTGAGCAATAAATTAGTCCTGATTATAGAATCCCCCATGGCCACCAACTGTCTAAGTTGTCCAACTTTACTCTCACCATATTACTAGCTATCCTGACCTCCTGGCTATTAGTAGTAGCAGTGACATATAAAGATGCTACCTCTGGGTTTGACATCCACACATAAAGCTGCCAACTCTGGGTTTGCCACTTAGACATTTTACCTAACTTGGCAAACGCTTTTGGGTACTCGAGCACAGAATTAGTCTTTTTTTCTTTGACCCCCACACTCCCTCTGATTACAGTAAGCCATGTTGCTACCTGAATATCCTGACTTTCCCCTCTATATTAAATACCTGCTTAGTGAGCAGAAGACTGCTTTCAAGGTAGTAAAGTCTCCTTAAAGTGGTTGTCAAGGCATCTGAAAAAAAAACACACCGGCAACAGAAAGGCATAATGAGCTAGTATGCATCATATACTAGCTTATTATGAAATGCTTACCTTAGATCGACGCCGTTGCAGCGGTCCCTGAGCACCGCTGTGACCGGTGTCATGTTGTGTCCATTGTCTTCCAGGATCCCGGGCTTCAACCAATCACAGCGTGGACTCCAGCACAGCGCACAGGAGCCATCATGTACGGCACACTTAGTGAAATACGGCCCAGTCGGGCTGTTTCTTCACTGCGCATGTGCCGATGACGCCAACACATACAGATACAGGGAATATCTCCTAAACGGTGCAAGTTCAGGAGATATTCCCGGGACCTACAGGTAAGCCTTATTATAGGCTTACCTGTAGTTTAAAGAGGTTGTCATGACTTAACAACCATTTTAAGCCTAGTGCACACTATCATTTTTTTTCATGCAACCCAGTGGGTTGAAAGAAAAAAAACGGACAGCTCAGGTCGGAGCCACTGTACTAACAATATGATTTTAGTACAGCTATCTCCCCCCGCTAAGCTATTGTGTTCTGACAGGGGGACAGCCCCCCACCAGAACACTCTGGTCAGCATTCTCTTCCAGTGGCTAAGAGCGCTGATTGGGAGCCAGTCAGTTGCTGGTTTTCCAGCATGCTCGTCTTACAGAACGCAGCCAAAAGTACGGCTTCTTTTATACCCGCTGCCATTCACACAGGCCAAATGCCAATTCGCCTGGCATTTAGCCCATGTGTACTAGGCTTAAGTGTTATAATTCACTACTCCAGATCTCTAATATGAGCCAAGCTCACAAACAGCAACATTCATCCTGGAGATATTGCTCTATTTGTGTACAAATGTGACATACTGTACACCAAGCAAAACATTCAACCTAACACTTATTATCCCACATAGAGTACTTATATTTCTTACAGGAAGTTTTTACTTACAGGTTACAGTCCTTTTGTTTTAGACTGCTTTTATTTTTAATCTCTGTTATTAAAACTTCACTATTGCAAATCAGCTTGTTCACAATCCCACTGTTTGCAAGCTCAAATGTTTAAGGCCAATAATATCACACCTGTGAATAGTTAACCAGTGGTGGCTAGTGAAGTCTTAGGATGGGGGGGACCCCGTCCTTCCTTTTTGACCTCTCCTACTTCTCATTATATAATCCACCCACTCTGTTCCCTGTATTCCACATATTGTGTCAGGACTAGAGTTGAGCGAACCCGGACTGTAAAGTTCGGGTCCGTACCAAACTTTGGGGTGTCCGGGACACGGACCCGAACCCGGACTATTCAAAAAAAGTCTGGGTTCGGGTCCGGGGTTCTGGTAATTTTACCAAAAGTTCTGAAAATTGCTGTAAAAAAGTCCAGGAAAGTCCTAGAAGTCTGCAAAAGGAAGGAAAATTGGGGTAAGGGTGGGACAAGTGCCCTACAAAGAAATGCGACAGGGAAATAACTTTAACCACTTCAGCCCCGGAAGGATTTCCCCCTTTAGGACCGGAGCCCTTTTTGCGATTCAGCACTGCGTCGCTTTAACTGACAATTGCGCGGTCGTGCGACGTTGTACCCAAACAAAATTTGCGTCCTTTTTTTCCCACAAATAGAGCTTTCTTTTGGTGGTATTTGATCACCGCTGCGTCATTTCTGATCGCCGCTATAAACAAAAGAAGAGCGACAATTTTGCAAAAAAACCCAAATTTCTTACTTTTTGCTAGAATACAAATCCAAAAAAAATATAAAAAAACATTTTTTTTCACCGTTTTTGGCCGATTTATATTCTTCCTCATATTTGCGATAAAAAAATCGCAATCGGCGTTTATTGATTGGTTTGCGCAAAAGTGGCCGCGTTTACGGATGATGAGAATTCATTTTTGGGTTTTTTATTTTTTTTAAATTTTTTACTAAAAATGGCGGCGATCTGCGATTTTTTGCGGTACTGCGATATTTCAGCGGACATGTCGGACCATTTTGACACTTTTTTGGGACCATTGGCATTTATACAGCGATCAGTGCTATAAAAATGCACTGATTACTGTGTAAATGCCATTGGCAGTGAAGGGGTTAACCTGCAGGGGGCGTGCTAAGGGTTAACTATGTTCCCAGGGCGTGTTCTAACTGTATGGGGGATGCCCTAACAGGGGAAGGGAAGTTATCACAGCCTTCACGTAAAGGAAGGCTGTGATCACAGCCCTTCCCCCTCACACAGAGCGGAGGTCCGTGTTTACATACACGGACCTCCGCTCACTCGCTCCGGGGGGGCCATCGCGGGTAGCCGGCGGCAATCGAAGCCGCCGCACCCGCTCCCTGGCCCTCCCCGAACACAGTGAGCGCGCGGGCGCTCACAGTGCGCGTTATCGCAGCCGCCGTCGTATGACGGCGATTTGCGATAACGAACCACCTTGTCGCCGTCAACCTGCGGTTGGCGGTCGGCAAGTGGTTAAATATTAAAAAAAAAAAAAAAAACCTAAAAAAAGCAAAAATGGAGGTGGATGTGGACCATCTTCAAACTGGGTCTGAAAAGTATTAATTAACGGTAGAAGTCATATAACTGTTCTAAAATCATCTTCAAACTGTGTCAAAAAAGTATAAATAAGCCGGGAGAACCCATATCACTGTTCTGCAAACATCTGGAAACTGTGTGTGTCACTTTAAATGAAACCGGGAATAACTGAACTACTGTTCTGCAAACATCTGGAAAGTCTGTGTGTCACTTTAAATGAAACCGGGAATAACTGAACTACTGTTCTGCAAACATCTGGAAAATCTGTGGGTCACTTTAAATGAAACCGGGAATAACTGAACTACTGTTCTGCAAACATCTGGAAAGTCTGTGTATCACTTTAAATGAAACCGGGAATAACTGAACTACTGTTCTGCAAACATCTGGAAAGTCTGTGTGTCACTTTAAATAAAACCGGGAATAACTGAACTACTGTTCTGCAAACATCTGGAAAGTCTGTGTGTCACTTTAAATGAAACCGGGAATAACTGAACTACTGTTCTGCAAACATCTGGAAAGTCTGTGTGTCACTTTAAATGAAACTGGGAATAACTGAACTACTGTTCTGCAAACATCAGTGTTTTTTCTATACAAATCACTTACAATACATCCTTCCCGTGCTGTTAGCAGGGTGTCTAGAAATGGAAGTTCTGTACCACTTTTAACCACTTGACCACTGGGCACTTAAACCCCCTTCCTAACCAGACCAATTTTCAGCTTTCAGTGCTCTCACAATTTGAATGACAATTACTCTGTCATACTACACTGTACCCATATGAAATTTTTGTCATTTTTTTCACATGAATAGAGTTTTCTTTTCGTGGTATTTAATCACCTCTGGGGTTTTTATTTTTGCGCTATAAATGAAAAAAAAAAAACATTTTGTAAAAAAAATGCATTTTTCTTTGTTTCTGTTATAAAATTTTGCAAATTAGTAATTTTTCTTCATAAATTTTGTCCAAAATTTATACTGCTACATATCTTTGGTAAAAAAAAAAAAAAAAACAAATCAGTGTATATTATTTGGTCTTTGTGAAAGTTATAGAGTCTACAAGCTATGGTGCCAATCACTGAAAATTGATCACACCCGATGTACTGATGGCCTATCTCATTTCTTGAGACACTGACATGCCAGGAAAGTACAAATACCCTCCAAATGACCCCTTTTTAGAAAGTAGACATTCCAATGTATTTAGTAATTGGCATGGTGAGTTTTTTTGAAATTGTAATTTTTTCCCACAATTCTTTGCAAAATTACAATTTTTTTTCACAAAATTGTCATATTAACATAGGTGTGGGATGGACCTATTGAAAATCTTGAGCCCTTTTTACAAGCCCTCAATACCAATTCCTTCAATCTCAATTTCACAATGTGTCATGATTCAACAATTACTTTTCTTGACGTACAGATACAGAAGGGACCAGATGGGCTTCTCACAAGTGGTCTGTATCGGAAACCCACAGCAGGTAACTCCCTGCTACATGTAGACAGCTTTCATCCCAAGCCATTAATCCAATCTATACCATATAGCCAGTATTTAGGAGTACATAGAAATTGCACAGACGATCTTCTCTTTAACCACTTACCAACCGGAAGGTTTTGCAGCTTTAGGACCAGAGCACTTTTTGCGATTCGGCGCTGCGTTGCTTTAACTGACAATTGCGCGGTCGTGCAACGTTGCACTCAAACAAAATTTGCGTCCTTTTTTTCCTACAAATATAGCTTTCTTTTGGTGGTATTTGATAGCCTCTGCGTCATTTCTTATCGCTGCTATAAACAAAAGAAGAGTGACCATTTTGCAAAAAACCCCAAATTTCTTACTCTTTGCTAAAATTCAAATCCAAAAAAAATATATAAAAAAACATTTTTTATCACCGTTTTTGGCTGATTTATATAATTCCTCATATTTGCGATAAAAAAAATTGCAATTGCCGTTTATTGATTGGTTTGCGCAAAAGTGGCCGCGTTTACGGAGGGTGAGACTTAATTTCTGGGGTTTTTTTATTTTTTTTATTTTTTACTAGTAATGGCAGCGAGATGCGATTTTTAGCAGTAATGCAATATTGGGGCGGACATGTCGGACATTTTTGACACTTTTTTGAAACCAATGACATTTATTCAGCGATCAGAAATGTAAATGTCCACTGATGTCTGTATAAATGTCATTGGCAGTGAAGGGGTTAACCTGGGGGGGAGAGCTAGGGGTTAACTGTGCTCCCTGGGTGTGTTCTTACTGTGGGGGGGTTGGGCTAACATGGGCATGAGAGATCTAACTGATCCCAGTTACAGGGATCAGTAGATCTCTCATACCCCACTGACAGAGCGGGGAACCGCCGTGTTTACATCGGTGGTTCCCCGTTCTTTCCCTATAGCCGCTCATCGCGGCTTGCCGGCGGACATCGGGTCCGCCCGAGCCGCGGGCACACTCCCCAGGAGTGCGGCGGGTGAGCGCGCGCGCCCTCTGGTGGCTGCTTGCAGATCACCGCTTATTTACGCCGATTCGCGCAGGGCTCCCCAACTGCCGCCGTAAAAACACGGCGCGCGGTCGGGAACCGGTTAACCTCCCTGGCGGTATTCCCGAGTGTGGCTCGGGGTGGTATTTCAGTACCATTAGCGATAACCCCGAGCCACACTCAGGATTGCATTGCTGGATCCAGGCTGGGTTACTCACCTTGTCCCCTGGATCCAGCGATGTCCTCCCGCGGTGTCAGCGTGTTTGTCCCTCCTCCCAGTGAGGCTGTGCACTGTTTTTTTTTAACCCCAAGGATCCCACACTTCACTTGCATGAGTCATGCTTAGCAGGCTACACCCGGTAAGTGTAACAGGGTGTAGAATTCCTACAGGGGGCTGCGATATGCGTACACCCCTGGATGTGGGCGGATGTGGTGGAATGGCCCAGTGAGAAGGCCCTGGGGAATGTTGGTAGTCAGAGGGGAGGGGGGGGACAGGTCTAAGAAGCCCCAAAGTTTCTGATGATTGCCCTGGCAGGAAGAGAATGTTTGGTGATGCCACATGACAAATAAATTAACCCCATCCCCACCAAATCTAGCTACCACATCCTCCCCCACATGGTGTTAGCACAAGTTTTTTTCCTACACTTTCCCATCAAATGAGTAGCATCTCTTTTTTGAAATGGAACCTCACTATATCCACCTATATAGAGATCCTGACCAGCAAAGGCACTTCGGGGTGAACACAATGACATTCCTGGGGCAGAGGCCAAAACCACACTTGCTTGCGAATATTTGATCGCAATTTTTTTTTTTCATAATAGGCAGGTGAACGACAAAGGCTCAGTTTCAGACGTACAACATGGCCTATTCACCAGCTAAATTCATTAGGAGTGCTGGTTCACACTTGTGCAATGCGGGATCCCTGCAAATCCACTGCAGGTTCCTGCATCGCATTTCACACTGCCATGTGTGACCTGCTGGGAGCATCAATACATGGTTATGACACCCCCATATCACAGTGCAAACCAACAGTTCAGACATTAATCTGATTGCATGGGCGTGAACACCCATGCAATCCAATTCTGGTGTGGAGCAAGAGGGGAAAAAAAAAAAAAAAAAGGGCCTGTGCAAGTTCGGTCTGAATGCAATGCAAATTTCAGCCATCCTATCTGTATGGCTGAAATTGCATGGACAGCGCATGTGACTTGTACTGCGGTGTGAATCAAACGCAATCTTGCACAGTGCAGTGTGAACCGACAGTTACCTTCAATTCTCCAGACCTGTTGAAAGAAAAGACTCCACTTAAACATCCTTTATCATTTACTTGCAGGTGTGCTGAAGAGGTTAGTTTTTTTTTTAAATCCACAATTACACATTCTCATAATTTGTCATTATGAAGACGGATCACTTCCCCAAACCCAGCTCCCCCCAAAACAAATTAAAAAAAAAAAAAAAGCTCCAGAATTTATATTTATTTGCACAGCAACACAAGTACATGCATTTAGTGGCATTAGTATATTAGGTTTTACATTTAGACAAGCAATTAGCAATTGGGATCTAATGGCCCTGCTCATGGGAGCTTACAATCTAAAATTTTTCCAAGCCTTATAGTGGACATAGCTTTAATTTTAGTGTTTAGCAGGCTACACATTTCATAGTACAACTACTCTCAACAGACACCAACCACCAACAAATGTTTAGATGCAAGATTATACCAAATTACAAAAAAAGTCATTCTTAAAAAAAAAAAAAAAAAAGAAACACAATATATTTAAAAAAGACGCATATTCCAAAACATGGCCACCCACCACCCCACATTCCACACACCTACATTGGTGGCGGTTCTGCTGGAAGATGCATTTCTGTGTACATGATTAAGCAATGAGATCAAAGAGTAGAAGGTCAGCAGATGCTCCCAAACCATGAATGCATGGTCAGACAGAAACAATACACAACACTGACAGCAAAGCCACACTTTTGATGGACAAAATGCACAAGAATTTCAACGAACAGCCAAAGTGGGGCATTTGCCATTATGCACAATATCAGCCCTACTCCCCCAAAAACCACAGCAAATAACACGGCCTCTTCGCAGGGCAAACCAACCTCCTCTAATGCAGTCAATTATATAACATAGGTTTTATTCCACACCGACACGCCCAATGGAAGAACACGCCCACCAATGTCATTCAATCTGTCTCTTCATGTCTGCCTAACTCAAAGTGATTGCACCTGATAAACAAGAACACTTACAATTTGCAAATGTGTTAGCCCACACAATATTGTCAAAACGCCTGCCTTTACACACACATGAACTTTAATGGCATCCCGGTCCTAGTCTGTAGGGTTCAATATTGAGTTGGCCCGCCCTTTGCAGCTATAACAGCTTCAACTGGGAAGGCTGTCCACACGGTTTAGGAGTGTGTCTATGGGAATGTTTGACCATTCTTCTAGAAGCACTTTTGTGAGGTCAGACACTGATGTTGGATGAGAAGGCCTGGCTCGCAGTCTCCACTCTAATTCATCACAAAGGTGTTCTATCAGGTTGAGGTCAGGACTCTGTACAGGCCAGTCAAGTTCCTCCACCCCAAACTCACTCATCCATGTCTTTATTGACCTTGCTTTGTGCACTGGAGGGGGGATTATGGTGTGGGGTTGTTTTACAGGGCTTGTTCTTTCACACTTGTGCGACTTGAAATTTGTGTGTTTTTACAGTGATTTGCCGCAATGTTTTGCAGTGATTTTGATGTGACTTGAAGCAATAGCTGTGTAATCCTGAGGTCTATGGACCTCAAGTCGCATCAGAGTCGGATCAAAGTAGTGCAGGGACTACTTTGAAGTCACTGCAACTTGAAGTGGCACAGATATGAATGGTACTCATTGAAAATCATGGGGAATGGCTTGTCATGTGACTTTGCAGTCCCAAGTCGCAGGAAAAGTCACACAAGTATGAAAGGGGCCTGAAGATAATTTCCAATGAGCACCATTCATATCTGTGCGACTTCAAAGTAGTCCAACTTTGAAGCAACTCGAGGTCGATAGACCTCAGAATTAGACAGCTATTGCTTCAAGTCACATCAAAATCACGTCAAAAAATTGCAACAAATCGTGGTAAAGTCATGCAACTTTCAGGTTGCACAAGTGTGAAAGCGGCCTTAGCCCAGGTTCACATTGGTGCGATGCAGGATCCAGCATGATTTCAGCACCGGTTCCTGCATTGCACCTCTCCCACAGGCAGTTCACACTGCCTTCTGTGAACCGCTGTGGGTGTCAGTACAATATTAATGACACCCTCACATTGGTTCATAGATCGCAGTGCTAACTGTGGATTCCGATAGGAATCGGATCGCAGGAGTGAGAACACCCATGCGACCTGATTCTGGTGTGGGAAAAAAAAGGTCCCTACACTGCTATAGCTGTAAAGGCTTGACTAAATCAAATTTGAAGCCTACAGACTAAGACTGGGATGCTATTAAAGTTCATGTGTGTATAAAGGCAGGTGTCCCAATACTTTTGGCAAGATCGCAGATTGTGCAAGATTTGCAGTGGTGGTGAAACCCTCGTCCACATAAATGCTACATTTATATAAAACTTGGGGAAGGACATGAGTTATGTTTAACAACACAGGAAGAGCTGGCAGCCTTTCTACAGGACATAACATGTTTTGGGATTTGAACCTATGAACCTGAGCTTTGCTCAGCAGAAGTGCTAAGCCCTTAGCCACATTCATGGAGCATCCATTGCTGTGATGTCAGACAGTCCTAAGTCTCAGGGTTGCAATAAATGAACCAATGCAGATGTGCTGTGGAAGGTTGGATAACCATTGAACAACCTGTTTCTGGCATATGCCATGTGTTTTGAAGGTTTGTTATGGCCCAGTACTGTGAGCATTCTGCTATAGAACATCTCTCATTTTGGGGCATTTGCCTTGGTAAGAAGCTGCAATTATTGCTGAATGGGAAATGTTAAGGCTGATTATAATCCTTGCCCATAGAAAACATGTGACACAATTTTCAATAGTGGTGGAACCCTCCTACACATAAATACTATATTTAGGCATAATTTTGGTAAGAACATGAGTTATGAGAACAGAAAACCTCTCTACATGAAGTGATATTCTCAGGACACAAACCCAGAACCTCTATGTTCTTAGGTAGAAGCATTAATCTGTTAGCCGCCAGTCTGCTGAGTGTGCAACCCTGCTACACATAAATACACATAAATACACATATACTGCATTTCTTTGGACATATAGGTGGTGGAATTACATCAGTCTGGAGTTTATTCTGTGCTATTTGGTGATGCCTGAAGTGTAAAACAGTGATATTATTGCAACAGCTTTTTTATTATTATTATTATGTATTATTATTATTATTATTATATTATTATTTATTATATGTAGTATTATTATTTATTATATTATTATGTATTATTATTATTATTATTTATTGTTTGTGCTTTGTGAAGATACCTGTGTGAGTTTAGGAAAAGATTTTTATGAGATGGACAGGACCAAGCAAAAGACAAGGAAAAACATGAGAAGATTGAACATTGTAACATTTTTAAAAACAAATTAGATGATGAAATAGCAACATTGTTGCAGGGACAATTTGTTTGAGGGAAAGATACATTTCATCTCAACATGAAAATAATTTCTTTAGGGAAGTTACAATTATAGCATTAGAATCAATGGCTGAAATTGCATAGGGCTTCTCAAGAAGGCATATTAGCCAACGCAAATCTTCCTTCTTAAAAAGGCATTATAGGCAAGTGCGAATTTGCAAATTTACTATACCGCCCTCTAAAAAAGGCATGGGAGTTAAAATGAGGGAATTTTCTTGTCTGAGCATGCTCAGTTGTGTTGATGAATAGTCAGGGAAAAAGGGGGAATTTGGCTCTTTTCAGACTTTCAATGATATTTCAGGTTATATATCACTTTTTTAAACAATTTAAAAGCAGATCATCATTAAACAAGATACTACATTTTCAAAAACAATTTAGGTGATCATATCATGCTCTAAACATTATTTCCATGTGCAATTCCCTTGCTTCTACCACGACTAGTTTTTTAGTCAGTCACTGTTGTTTGGGTGCTATAGTGAATCTGATTCTGGGACTATTTTCTCCCTCGGGGCTTTAGTGAATTCCATTTTCACGCTAATTAACGTGAATTTGCGACTCTGCGTGTTAAAATTTGCGCGAAGGCATAATCGCGATATAGTAAATGACCCCCCAAATGTCAATGAAAAAATGTGACAGCGATCTGCTTCTTGGCAGACATGTAATTAATAAACATAAAGGTATTTTTCCTAAAATATCTTTCCTTATTTTGAACATAATTCACATAGGAATCAGGGGAAGGGATTTTAACAAAATCCTACTCCAACACGAACAGAAATGGATTTTTCCCTTAAATATGACTGCTTATCCTGGCTTAAATGAAGCAATAACAAACCCTTCTTAGGGGAATTTTCACTCGGGGGACCTGATATAGAATAGAGTAGGGTTTGACATAACTTTTCTTTGCTATACCTTGTTTACTATCATCTTTAAAATATTTCCAACTGATGGTTGCTGTATTGTATTTAAAATAAAGCAATGTATTGCTATGTGCTTACAGTTACAATAACTTGGTACTCCAAATATTATTTAGACCTTCCTTAGTATTGTTCTAAATCAACAGATCCCCTCTCTGAATATGTGATGAATTAAAGTGTATATTGATTCTCTGACATATAATTCCATCTTTACTTCAGGCATCTCCTGTATGTTGGTTTTCACGTTGTATTGTAATTATTTGTAAATCTACCGTTTTCTTTGTGTCCACTGGGGGGAGCTCTGGAAGGAACAACGTGGGTCCTTACTCTATTTCCAAAATATATGGTTAATGCTATATCAACATCGCTGACACCTGACTGGCTGCCCAGTTGCTTCGGCAACCTTTTACACAATGGGTGGCGCATGTGACGTCGTTTGGTGATGCGTCACTGCATCACCGCCTATGGAGCATGTTTCTGACATCACGGCGCGCCCTATTGGAATTGATGCTTGTTCTGTGAGTGCAGTGGCCATGCAACTTCTCTCTCTCTCCCTCCTCTAGCCATGGCAAGTCATGACAGGCGGGGGAGGTGTTGAGGGGAGGTGTTCACCGCACGGTTTTCCCACTCTGGTGTATAATCACAGGGGGAGATTAAGCCATATACACATATGCATCAGATGTCACAATTATCTTGCCAGCCAATCATATTGGCTACCTTCCAATATATAATGCAGCAGTCTGGGCGATGAAAGGTAGGTCTATTTTCCACAAGTTGAATCCAGAATACTGACACTCCAAATACCAAGATAACATACTGAAATGTATTTATTATTTTTGGCCATATTCCAGTTGTTTATATAATGCTTTGGTCTGATATCATGGCTAACCATGATTTTCATCTATATATACGTTTTACAGAGTGAGGGTATCTTCCTACTTTGGGAGGATTTGATGCGAGATTTGTACCACCCTGATCTTTTTGAACTGGCAATTTTCCAGAGACCTTCATATATCTGAGATTATCAAGGCTTTTGGGTAAGTCCAAGTATATTCCTTTGGACATTTCACACGTACATACATACATCACTCCACAGAGCTTCTCACTTATACAGCAACTCCATTATGCGTGTTTATTTTTGCAGTAACCCTGGATCCAGTTACCTTATTTATTCATACAATGATCTTTCTGGAGTCATCCTATTAGTCCTTTACCTTTTAACTACAAGAGTGCAGGTGTGTTGCACACATTTATGTATATACTATATATATATATATATATATATAGATACATACAGTGTCTCCCAAAATTGAGTACACCCCTCACATTTTTGTAAATATTTTATTATATCTTTTCATGTGACAACACTGAAGAAATGACACTTTGCTACAATGTACAGCAGCGAGTGTACAGCTTGAATAACAGTGTAAATTTGCTGTCCCCTCAAAATAACTCAACACACAGCCATTAATGTCTAAACTGCTGGCAACAAAAGTGAGTACACCCCTAAGTGAAAGTGTCCAAATTGGGCCAAAAGTGTCAATATTTTGTGTGGCCACCATTATTTTCCACCACTGCCTTAACCCTCTTGGGCGTGTCGTTCACCAGAGCTTCACAGTTTGCCACTGGAGTCCTCTTCCACTCCTCCATGACAATGTCATGAAGCTGGTGGATGGTAGAGACCTTGCGCTCCTCCACCTTCCGTTTTAGGATGCCCCATAGTTGCTCAATAGGGTTTTTAGGTCTGGAGACATGTTTGGCCATTCAATCACTTTACCCTCAGCTTCTTTAGCAAGGCAGTGGTCATCTTGGAGGTGTGTTTGGGGTTGTTATCATGTTGGAATACTGCCCTGTTTTCCAGTCTCCAAAGGGATGGGATCATGCTCTGCTTCAGTGTTCTGCTACATGTTGACATTCATGGTTCCCTCAATAAACTGTAGCTCCGCAGTGCCACCATTGCTCATGCAGCCCCAGACCATGAAGCTTCCACCACCATGCTTGACTGTAGGCAAGACACACTTGTCTTTGTACTCCTCACCTGGTTTATCCACACACGCTTCGCACCATCGGAACCATATAAGTTTATCTTGGTTTCATCAGACCACAGGCCATGGTTCCAGTAATCCATGTCCTTAGTCTGCTTGTCTTCAGCAAACTGTTTGCAGGCTTACTTGTGCATCATCTTTAGAAGAGGCTTCCTTCTGGGATGACAGCCATGCAGACCAATTTGATGCAGTGTGCGGCATATGATCAGAGCACTGACAGGCTGACCCCCCACCCCTTCAACCTCTGCAGCAATGCTGGCAGCACTCATACGTTTATATCCCAAAGACAACCTCCTGGATATGACGCTGAACACATGCACTCAACTTCTTTGGTCGACCATGTTGAGGCCTGTTCTGAGTGGAACCTGTCCTGTTAAACCACTGTATGGTCTTGGCCACAGTTCTGCAGCTCGGTTTCAGGGTCTTGGCAATCTTCTTATAGCCTAGGCCAGTGATGGCGAACCTTGGCACCCCAGATGTTTTGGAACTACATTTCCCATGATGCTCATGCACTCTGCAATGTAGTTGAGCATCATGGGAAATGTAGTTCCAAAACATTTGGGGTGCCAAGGTTTGCCATCACTGGCCTAGGCCATCTTTATTTAGAGCAACAATTCTTTTTTCCAGATCCTCAGAGAGTTCTTTGCCATGAGGGGCCATTTTGAACTTCCAGTGACCAGTATGTGAGTGAGAGCGATAACACCAAATTTACCACACCTGCTCCCCATTCACACCTGAGACCCTGTAACACTAATGAGTCACATGACAGTGGGAGGGAAATTGGCTAATTGGGCCCAATTTGGACATTTTCAGTTAGGGGTGTACCCACTTTTGTTGCCAGCATTTAGACATTAATGGCTGTGTGTTGAGTTATTTTGAGTGGACAGAAAAATGACATTGTTATACAAGCTGTGCACTCACTACTTTACATTGTAGCAAGGTGTCATTTCTTCAGTGTTGTCACATGAAAAAATATAATATAATATTTACAAAAATATGAGGGGCGTACTCACTTTTGTGAGATACTGTATATATATATATATATATATATATATATATATATATATATATATATACATCTTTTCTTGTTTAATGCAAGATGTATACATGATTTATTAGTCATCACCACTGCAGTGTTACATTTCTAATCATTGTTTTCCTTTTGTTTCCCCACCCTTTCCCATTTTATAGCCCTCCACAGAGGGTTATTCCCTTAGTTTTTTTTTTCCTATCTGGTTGGGGCACCATTTTGATGCATAGACTCACGCTGCTCGCTTCCTCCCTCTACCCCTTGTTGGACTGGAAGAAGGTGTGTGGATGCCATATGCTCTGTCAACAAGTGTAGACTAATGGTCAGTACTAATACAGACATGAATGTAATTGAATTGTCAGTATTATGAGATATATTTTAACATGGTTTTGTGTTCTATCATTTTTCTTTAAATATAGAGGACTTTTTAATATTGTAGCCACTCACCCCTGAGGAAGATCTGCAATGAATTAATTTGAAACGCGTCAGACACTCTCTGCTGGTTCAAGGCGGAGTACAGTGGTTTTTATTATCAGTTGATCATGTGTATGCATCTACCTTTTCATGTATGGTTGTCGTCCATGTCTTTTCATGAACCAATTGTATGGGTTCATATTTAATGAATTAATAACATTTATAGCTTTTATGAGTGTGCAAAAATTCTTATTGAGTTGGTTTCCCTTTAAAAGTCCCAGTGGGGTTCTTCTTTGCTAGCATGTAGTAATAGGGATGTGGGAAAACTTCTCATTATTCTGGTGTCTAGAACATAGCAATTGTAATTTCTTCCTCATACTAACAGGCTATTTCTCACACCCAGCATACGCATACCACAAATTACACCCCAAAACACATTATACTACTCCTACTGAGTATGACCATACCACATGTGTGAGACTTTTATGCAGCCTGGCCACATAGAGAGGCCCAACATGCAAGGAGCACCATCAGGCATTCTAGGAGCATAAATTACACATCATTTCTTGACTAACTCTTGCACTTTTGAAGGTCCTGGAGCACCAGGACAATGGGAACACCCAAAAATGACCCCATTTTGGAAAGTAAACACCCCAACCTATATTCTATGAGGCATAATGAGTCTTTTGAACATGTCATTTTTTCCCACAGGTTTTTAGAAAATGTGGAAAGAAAATGAAAACGCTTTTTTTCCACAAAGTTGTCGATTTAAAAGATATGTCTAAAACACAGTATGTACCTAGCAAAAATTACACCCCAAAATATATTCTGTTACTCCTCCTGAGTATGACGATACCACATATGTGAGACTTTTACACAGCGTGGCTACATACAGAGGCCCAACATGCAGGGAGCACCATCAGGTGTTCTAGGGGCATAAATTTCAAATCTAATTTGACTACCTATTACACTATTGTGCGGCACTGTAGTGGCACAGATGGGCACTGTAGTGGCACTGATAGGCACTGTAGTGGCATGGATGTGTCACGGATGAGAACTGATGTGATATGTATGAGCATGAATGAGGCATAAATGAGCCCGGATGGGGGGGTGGCTGAGCATGGATGGGGATGGCTGAGCAAGAATGGGGATGACTGAGCATGGATGGGGATGACTGAGCATGGATGGGGATGACTGAGCATGAATGGGTGGGTGAGCACGGATGCATGGCTGAACATAGATGCATGACTGAGCATGGATGGATGGGTGAGCAAGGATGAATGGGTGAGCACGGATTGGGATGACTGAGCACGGATAGATTGGTGAGCACGGATGCAAGGCTGAGCATGGATGGGTAGGTAAGCATGGATGGATGGCTGAGCATGGATGGGTGGGTGAGCATGGATGCATGGCTGAGCATGGATGTATGGCTGAAGACGGATAAGGGTGAGCAAAGATGAATATGCAAGGGTGAGCACGTATGAGGATGCATGGGTGTGTACAGATGAGTATGCATGAGAGATCACGGGTGAGAATGCATGGGTGAGCACAGATGAGTATGCATGGGTGACCATGGATGAGGATGCATGGGTGAGCACAGATGAGGATGCATGGGTGAGCATGGATGAGGATGCATGGGTGAGCATGGATGAGGATGCATGGGTGAACATGGATGAGAATGCATGGGTGAGTACGGATGAGGATGCATGGGTAAACATGGATGAGGATGCATGGGTGAGCACAGATGAGAATGAATGGGTGAACACAGATGAGGATGCATGGTGAGCAAGGATGAGGATGCATGGGTGAGCACGGATGAGGATGGGTGGGTGTGTACAGATGAGGATGCATGGGTGAGCATGGATGAGGATGCATGGGTGAACACGGATGAGGATGCATGGGTGAGCACAGATTAGGATGCACGGGTGAACAAAGGATGAGGATGCATGGGTGAGCATGGATGAGGATGCATGGGTGAGCACAGATGAGAATGGGTGGGTGAGCACTGACGGGATGGATGGCTGTGCATGGATGGATGGGTGAGACTGGCACATAGCAGCGCTGTGGGCTCTTCAGATCCTGCCCACAGCACTGCTGCATCCCATCTCTCCCCCTCTCCTCTCACACTGCACCGATCGGTGCAGAAAGATAAGCCAGATATCCGCTGGCTTGTCTACATCTGATCGCTCCGTCATTTGACAGAGTGATCTCGTGGTAAAGGGCCACTGCGATCTGTGATTCACTGGGGCTCCCTGACTGGGCGGTCATGGATGCTCCCAGGTGCGCGCCCCAGGGGGTGCGTGGGAGTGGAATTCTGGGAGGATGTTATAGTACTCCCTCTCAGAACAATTGATCCACCTCGCGGCCGTGTATTTACATTACAGCAATGTGGTTAATCATATTAAATTTCAAACCTGGCACTAATTTATTAAGGTAGATGTTAAACAATTCTAAGGATTCCAAGTCATCCATCCATACCGCAAATGCATCATCTATGAACCTGTACCAACAGACACAATTTTTGGTGAAAAAAAATCACATTTGTATAAGAACGCCTCTTCTATCATATTCATGAATGCATTTGCGTACTGGGGGGACAACAGTGGAACCCATCGCAGCTCCTGCCAGCTGCAAATAATATGATTCTTTGAATAAGAAAAAGTTTTCCTCCAAAATAATAATGAATAGATCTAGTAAAAATTCTATTTGGGTCAAAGTGTATTTTTTAGAATTAATCAGTAGTCTATGGTAAACTTCTATACCCAGTTCGTGAGGGATTGCTGTATAAAATTAGCTACATCCCAGGTGACCAGAAATTAGCCAGAGCCAAATTCAATCTCCTTAATTTTCTCCAAAAAATTATTTGTGTCTCCTATATAGGAGTGAGTTTGTGTAATTAATGAAGTAAGACATTTATCTAAATATTTGGCTATTGGCATGGTTACTGTGTCAGTACTGGATACTATGGGATGCCATGGGGGATTTATTGGGTCTTTATGTATTTTTTGGTAAAATATATATAATAGTTGTTATGGGATGTTCTGATATAAGGAAAGTTTGTGTATTTCTGTCTATAATCCCCTTTTCTGCACAAATTGGTCATAAAATGTGATCTGATCTTCATCTAAGTCACAATAGACAATCACAGTCTGCTTAAACTAATAACACACAAAGTATTAAATGTTACCATGTTTTTATTGAACACACCATGTAAACATTCACAGTGCAGGTGGAAACCCCTTGGATTTAATAACTGGTTGAACCTCCTTTGGCAGCAATAACTTCAACCAAACGTTTCCTGTAGTTGCAGATCAGACGTGCACAACTGTCAGGAGTAATTCTTGACCATTCTTCTTTACAGAAACGTTTCAGTTCAGCAATAATCTTGGGATGTCTGGTGTGAATTGCTTTCTTGAGGTCATGCCACAGCATCTCAATCGGGTTGAGGTCAGGACTCTGACTGGGCCACTCCAGAAGGCGTATTTTCTTCTGTTTAAGCCATTCTGTTGTTGATTTACTTCTTTGCTTTGGGTCGTTTTCCTGTTGCAACACCCATCTTCTGTTGAACTTCAGCTGCTAGACAGATGGCCTTAAGTTCTCCTACAAAATGTCTTGATAAACTTGGGAATTCATTTTTCCTTTGATGATAGCAATCCGTCCAGGCCCTGACGCAGCAAAGCAGCCCCAAACCATGATGCCCCCACCACCATACTTCACAGTTGGGATGAGGTTTTGATATTGGTGTGCTGTGCCTCTTTTTCTCCACACATAGTGTTGTGTGTTTCTTCCAAATAACTCAACTTTGGTTTCATCTGTCAACAGAATATTTTGCCAGTACTGCTGTGGAACATCCAGGTGCTCTTGTGCAAACTGTAAACGTGCAGCAATGTTTTTTTTGGACAGCAGTGGCTTCCTCTGTGGTATCCTCCCATGAAATCCATTCTTGTTTAGTGTTTTACATATCGTAGATTCGCTAACAGGGATGTTAGCATATGCCAGAGACTTTTGTAAGTTTTTAGCTGACACTCTAGGATTCTTCTTCACCTCATTGAGCAGTCTGTACTGTGCTCTTGCAGTCATCTTTACAGGACGGCCACTCCTAGGGAGAGTAGCAACAGTTCTGAACTTTCTCCATTTATAGACACTTTGTCTTACCGTGGACTGATGAACAGCAAGGCTTTTGGAGATACTTTTATAACCCTTTCCAGATTTATGCAAGTCAACAATTCTTAATCGTAGGTCTTCTGAGAGCTCTTTTGTGCGAGGCATCATTCACATCAGGCAATGCTTCTTGTGAAAAGCAAATCCAGAACTGGTGTGTGTTTTTTATAGGGCAGGGCAGCTGTAACCAACACCTCCAATCTCATCTCATTGATTGGACTCCAGTTGGCTGACACCTCACTCCAATTAGCTCTTGGAGATGTCATTAGTCTAGGGGTTCACATACTTTTTCCACCTGCACTGTGAATGTTTACATGGTGTGTTCAATAAAAACATAATAACATTTAATTCTTTGTGTGGTATTAGTTTAAGCAGACTGTGATTGTTTATTGTTGTGACTTATAGCTCGTACACACGGGACGACGATCGCGTGTACGACCGTGTTGAATCGTACGTTGACGGTCGTATGTAGCCTACTGACATGCACACGACGGTCGTGTGTGCAACGTACGACCGGTCGAACGTGATGACGCGAACGCGCGTATAAAGAGGAAGTGCTGGTATCGTTGCGCCACCCTTTGGGCTCCTTCATCTAATCTCGTGTTAGTTGAAGTTTGGTGTGTGTTGATTCGCGACTTTCAGATTGTTCTTCAGATCGTTCTTTTTGGATCGTTCTTTGGCTCGTTTCTGGATGCTCGTTCGTCAACGATGTTGCCTTCTCGAGAGAGAAATCTCGCTGCTGTTGGCCTAGGAGTTCTGGCTTGGACCCGAAACCAACGTAGGAGAAGGAGAGAGAGGAGTTGCTGGACCAAGAATTGGTTGCTGAATCGTGATCAATTTGGTCATATGGCTTTGGTAAGGGAGCTCCAGGAGAATAACGGACCTTAAAGGTAGGTCTTTGCTCGGTTTCTTGCTAGGTTTTTCTTGCTAGACTTCTTGTTAGACTTTCAGCGCTTAGTTGTGTGTGGTTTGAAGTTGATTGTGCTCTAATCTACTTCCTCGGGTTTCCCACCGCGTTGCTATGGTCGTGAAGGAGAAATATGCGCGCAAGCGCAGTAGTGCAAGCTGGCCAGCATGCAACGTGTGTGCTGGCAGCACACGTA
>BLSH010142522.1:226534-248289 GCA_018402905.1 Glandirana rugosa | reverse complement strand
GTGTGACCCCCCTGTGGACCCCCGACTTTTTTGCCTTCGGTCCTATTGGCTGGTCAAAATGACCGGTCCCCATTTCCGACTCCATTTTTCTATGACACCCAGGACGGGGTGAACGGTCAATTGGCGGGGCCACTGTGTGATGTCTTTGGGGGACCATGGGGACGGTTATTAACTCCACGGCAAGCTTGCCTAACGATACCTAGACCACCCCGGGAACCACTTCAGTCGTTCCCCTGTGGTCATGTATAATCACCATAATCTAATGCGTTGTTCCATAGGACTTCGTTAGGGCAACTCCTTTTGGAGGAGTTTCCGGGTAACGGGCCCTTAACAAAGTCTAATCAGTCTGCGGGTGATAGACGGACGTCCGCAACTGCTTAATTTGAAACAACTTGCACACGTCCGCCATCACCTTCGACATAAATGGAGTGCCCTGGTCCATCAGAATCTCTTTGGGGAACCCAGTTCGGGAGAACATCTGAAACAATTCCCGGGCAATGGGCCTTTGAGGAGGTTTTCCTCAACGGGATTGCTTCAGGATACCTTGTTGCGTAATCTAATACCACTAATATGTACTGGTGTCCCCTTGCTGACTTCACCAAGGGCCCCACCAGATCCATAGCAATCCGTTCGAACGGCACCTCAATTATTGGCAGGGGTACCAGGGGGTTTCTGTAGTGTGTCACCGGGGCGGTTAACTGGCAAGTGGGGCAGGACCCACAGTATCTTTTTACCTCAGCCTTTACCCCTGGCCAGTAAAACTGGTCGGTTATCCTGGCTTCCGTTTTTTCAGCCCCCAGGTGTCCCCCCAGTGTGCATCGTTGTGGGCTAAATCCAGGAGCATCCGCCGATACGACTGGGGGACCAGCAACTGCTCTACAGTCTCCCCTCAGCTCTCAATTACTCTGTACAGCAAGTCCCCATTCAAGGCGAAGTGCGGAAACCTTTGGTCCCCTTCAGGTACCTGTGGGTCTCCATTAACCGCTTGCCGACCGCTGGTCGGCAATTGACGGCGACAGAGTGGCTCTGTAACGCAAATCGCCGTCATACGACGGCGGGCGCGATACAGAGCTCACTGTGTCCGGGGGGGTCTAGGGAGCGGGTGCGGCGGCTTCGATTGCCGCCGGCCACCCGCGATGCTCCCCCCGGAGCGAATGAGCGGAGGTCCGTGTAAGTAAACACGGACCTCCGCTCTGTGTGAGGGGGAAGGGCTGTGATCACAGCCTTCCTGTAAGTGAAGGCTGTGACCACTTCCTTTCCCCAGCTAGGCAAGTCCCCCTACAGTTAGAACACGCCCAGGGAACATACTTAACCCTTAGCGCGCCCCCTGCAGGTTAACCCCTTCACTGCCAATGGCATTTACACAGTAATCAGTGCATTTTTATAGCACTGATCGCTGTATAAATGCCAATGGTCCCAAAAAAGTGTCAAAACGTTCCGACCTGTCTGCTGAAATATCGCAGTACCGCTAAAAATCGCAGATCGCCGTCATTATTAGTAAAAAATAAAAAAAAATGAAAAACCCCAAAAATGAATTCTCATCATCCGTAAAACGCGGCCACTTTTGCGCAAACCAATCAATAAACACCGATTGCGATTTTTTTTATCGCAAATATGAGGAAGAATATAAATCGGCCAAAAACGGTGAAAAAAAATGTTTTTTTATATATTTTTTTTTGCATTTGTATTCTAGCAAAAAGTAAGAAATTTGGGTTTTTTTGCAAAATTGTCGCTCTTCTTTTGTTTATAGTGGCGATCAGAAATGACGCAGAGGTGATCAAATACCACCAAAAGAAAGCTCTATTTGTGGGAAAAAAAGGACGCAAATTTTGTTTGGGTACAACGCCGCACGACCGCGCAATTGTCAGTTAAAGCGACGCAGCGCCAAATCGCAAAAAGGGCTCCGGTCCTAAAGCTGGAAATCCTTCCGGGGCTGAAGTGGTTAATGACTGACCCCTGCTCTCGAGCATTGACCAAAGTAGGATCCTGCAACTGAGCTGTACCAAACACACCCCTGGACACCCCTAGGTCTGGGTGCACTAACCCAGAAGAGGTTTCCCCTTCATCCTCCTCACTCAGAGCCTGCAATGGTTCCTCTTCGTCCTCCCCCACCATGACCTGTACTAAAGGGATTCCCCCCCTCAGAGGTCAACTCGGTCTTGGGACCTGACAGAGTAGCATTGTCAAACACATTTCCATTCTCTGTAATGTCATTATCCACGACCAGACTCTTCACTTTAGGGTTAGGTGTTGGGGGTGGTTCTGGCCCAGACCCCTCAGGGTTTGGCCCCAGAAGGCTTCGTGTACCCAGTTCTCTTGGCTGTCCGGGGGGCCCCGTCTGTACCTGGTTCCATAATTCGACAAACAATGGACAGTCACGCCCGGCTATAATGTCATGTACCAGACTTTTTACCACCCCAACCTCTTGTGTTACTGAGGTACAGCCATAGGAGACAGTCACAGGAACCAGGGGGTATTCTCTGGTGTTCCCATGGATACATACTACCCGTAGAGTCTTACCTACCGGGCCAAGTTTCCCGATTACCCTGGCATGTACCATTGTCACCATGCTGCCAGAGTCCAGCAGAGCATTGGCAGGAAGGTGGTTCACCCACACTACACACTCAAACCGCCCCGCAGCCAGGTCAAGGTGGGCAGCACATGCCCTTTGGGCATAGAAAGAGCTTCTCCTGCTAGCTCCACCCTCCATGGGTTCCTCCTGAAGTGGGCACTGTGCCCGGGTATGTCCCCAGGACCGGCATCGCCAACACTGTAGGTCACCTCCTCTTGTGGGAGGGTCCGACCTCCGAGGGCTCGGCACAGTTGAGGTCCTGATGCGGGTTCCAGGGTCTGGCAGGGTTTCCCTCCTAGATGCTGCAACTGGCCTGGTCGCCCTTGGAGTAGATTCTCAATGCTTGGCAGGCCCGAGCAGGTCTTCCACCACGGTGTATCTTTCGACCAACTCTACCAGCTGGTCCGCTGTTGCAGGGTCTCCATGGCTTACCCAGCGCTGCAGGTCATTGGGCAGGGGCCGCAAGTACCAATCCATTACCACCCGTTCCACCATTTGTGGACCTGTCAACTTTTCTGGTTGCAGCCATTTTTTGACCAGCTGAACTAGTTTGTGCATTTGGGACCGGGGTGGTCGATCAGGATTGTACCTCCAGCGGTGCACCCTCTGGGCCCGGATGGCTGTGGTTACCCCCAGGCGGGCTAGAATCTCTGCCTTGAGTCGCTCATAGTCACTGATGTTCTCGGCGGGTAGGTCAAAGTAAGCCTTTTGCGGGTCCCCGGTAAGAAAAGGGGAGATAATGCCAGCCCATTGGTCACGGGGCCACCCTTCTCTCTCTGCAACCCTCTCAAAGGTGGTGAGAAAGGCCTCCACATCATCACTGGGTGTCAGCTTTTGCAAAAAATGGCTGGTCCTCACTGACACTTGGTTGCTAGGGGCAACGGCTGCTTGTTCCCGCCCCTGAGTGAGATGTTGCACTGCTTCTTGCAAGGCAACCACTTGCGCCTGTGTGGCTTCCTGCTGGGCTGAGAACTGGGCCGCCAGCAAACGGGTATTTTCCTGCTGCGCCGCCACGGCCTGTGCCAGGGCCTGCTGCTGCTGGGCCATCGCCTCCTCATGGCGATGGTTTGCCTCCAAAGAGGCTTGCTGCTGGGTCACTGTGGCTTGTGCAAGCGCCTTAATGACCTCCTCCATGTCTTTCTCTGCTGTTTGTAACGTCTGAGCTGATTTCACCCAAGACATGCCATAAGCACACTGTCTCTTTAAATGTCAGTTTTTAGTTTTAAACAGTTTTGCAGCTGCAAATGCACTCTGCCCGCATCCTCCACCAGTTGTAAAGTTGGGGGGATGTAGCTTCACGGTATTGAGTGCACAAGCTGGTAACTTAAACAGTCAGTGGGTTTATTTCCCAATAAACAAAGCAAAGGCAAGCTTTCAGCAGCACAACAAAAACAACAACAGAAAAGTCCACTTATCTTCAGCACAGAATAAAGTAAAAGTAACATACTGTTCTTTGAAGACTCTTCAACCCAGGACTTTGCACAATCCTTGTTAGGTGAGTTTTGTTTTCAGTTCCCAGCACACGTGTGTCTCCAAACACATGCAGCTCTCCAAACACTGGTGTCTCCTCCCAGCTCCTCCTCACACACCAGCTAACACCACTTCCTCTCCTTAAGTGCTGCTTCCTGGAGGCTATTAACCCCCATGTGTGCTGGTTTCCCTGTAGTCAGGGGTGGAGGCCCTATCCCACCCAAATATCACTTTAGGGCCTCCGAAATTCTGGGTCCCTACTACCTCTCTATAAAAGTAGGGAGAACTGTGAATCAGCCCTCCCTGTTCTCTTGCTATCCCCGGAACTTCTCACCCCCTCGGGTGACCCCCTGAGCACTACCACTTTCCCTTAAAGGGACCATAACCCAAATATTGGTGCTATATAGCACCCGTCCAGGACCCACCCTTGGCGTCCTGTACACTATTTATACGATGCCCTTTTAATCAACCTGTGGATTTACCACTCTGTTTCTTTTCTTTCTTTTATTATATAGAATCACACTCAGGCTGCACACATCAATGGTGTCACTATAATACTCTGTTTTGTTATTATACGTTTATAATGTCTCTACCTGCCCGATACATGATCCTATACAACAAATGTCCTCAAACCATTCACAACTCTACAAAGCACATATCCCCTACCTGCCTCTGAATACTATAAATACATTTAAATAACTCATTGCCTAATGCGTAGGCCACACATGTTCAGGCCTATCCATACCTTAGCTTGGCATTATCTAAGTGACCACAAAACTCAACAAAAAGGCATCTGATTTTTCTATAACCTTCTTCAAAACAAAGACACATTTCAAAAAACTCTCCTATGATCAAATGGGAAGTTTAGGGAAAACATTTACAGACAATCAATGGTCAAATCCAATTAAATCTATCTACAGATCTACCCATTCTGAAAATCTCTGGGAACTGCTTCTAAAAACAACTCTTAGATGGTACATCACCCTTACCCAATTGCACAACAATGACCCATCTGCACCATCTACTTCCTGGAGAGGGTGTGGCAAATTTAGTTCAATACTACACATACTTTGGGGATGCCCTAAGCTTGAAAACTACTGGCTGGAGGTGTCTCACCTAATTAGTAAAATCACAGGTCTACCCAGCAACCTCACACCCGAACTAGCTCTACTCAACTTTAGCATTAAAAACCACCGATGGCATTCCAGAAAAGTAATCACATCCTCCTAGCAGCTGAGCTAGTCATAGCACGTAGCTGGCTATCGCCAACCACCCCTGTAATAGAAGCAATTATCCCCGTAGTGAACACCCACATTGCATTTGAATGAATGTTCACCACTAATCTAGGCAACTTACATCAAGCGGACTCAGATTGGTTCTCCTGGTATAGTTGGTATAGTACTGTTTACAAACCTGTTGTATAATTGTAAAAGTGTCTTTCTTACAGTGATCATATGAATAGCAATATCCACTGTAAAAACCGTTGAAACTTATCTTCTGTTGTATACATGCTCCCGAATATGGTAGTATATCTACCTTGGCAATCCTTCCTCAAATGACCTTTTAACCAAATGTTTGAATTTATAGGAGAGCTTACAACTAAAATATCCTTTAAAAGGGTATGATGTATTTCCACTTTCTGAAGCAATGAACCTACTACTAAGTGATAGGTGCTTAAATGTATTGATGTATATAACTTTGACCAATCACTAAGGTCTTGGTTCCTCCCCATTAGGGGGTTGTTAACATAAGAAGGATGGGGGTGCTATATTACCCCCGAAGGAGAGCTGGGTTGTTCTGCTATTCCACTCACATTAAGTTAATTTCACAGAGAATTTTTTGTATATGTTGACCACTGAAGTTAATTAATCTAACGTCATCAACACATGTCACTGGTCATAGTTAGTGCCCATGGGGGTGACTGGAGACAAGGTGAAAGCTACATGCAATTTAATGAGGGGTGTCACTGAATCTGCTTCTCTAACACCAATGTGATAAAGCCTCCTTCTCCGATGTCATATGCTTTCCTTGACTTTGTATCTTTCATGTTAATATCTATGTCAATATTGTCTTTCATTGTTTATACAATTCTAAATTTAATAAAATATTCAAATAAATGTATTGATGTATGTGAACACAATGCTTTTACCATGATATGTTTTCTTTGTTGAAAAAAACTCAATAAAAATTGAAAAAAATAAATAAAATGTAACCTCTTGAGATCGGCGCTATAGACGAAAGACGGCTACAGCGCGGGTGTAGTGTATAGCACTTTCGCCTAGCAGCAAAAGGGTCGCAGGTTCGAATCCCGACCACGACACTACCTGCCTGGAGTTTGCATGTTCTCCCTGTGCCTGCGTGGGTTTACTCCGGGTACTCCGGTTTCCCCCCACACTCCAAAGACATGCTGGTAGGTTGATTAGATCCTGTCTAAAATTGCCCTAGTATGTGTATGTATGCATGTGAGTTAGGGACCTTAGATTGTAAGCTCCTTGAGGGTAGGGATTGATGTGAATGTACAATGTATATGTAAAGCGCTGCGTAAAATGACGGCGCTATATAAGTACCTAAAATAAAAATAAAATAAATCTCAATCTCCGGGTGGATGTCTATTGGCATCCGCCCCTTTGCACGCTCCCGGCGCGCACTCACAGGCGGCGGCGGTGCCCACGGCCGCCGCACGCTGTGTGGGCATGCCCGCGGGTCGGGCGGACTCGATGTCCACTCCTGACCCGCGATTGCCTGCAGAGCTGCAGAACGGGGAACCGCCAATGTAAACACGGCGGTTCTCCGTTCTGTGAGAGGGGGACATAGCAGATCTACTGATCCCTATCACTGGGATCGGTTAGATCTGTTATGTCCCTGCCAACCCATCCCCCCCACAGTTAGAACACACCCAGGGAACACTGTTAACCTCTTCACTGCCCCCTGCAGGTTAACCCCTTCATTGCCAATGACATTTATACAGTAATAAGTGGACATTTAAATTTCTGATCGCTGTATAAATGTCATTGGTCCCAAAAAAGTGTCAAAAATGTCCGACATTTCCGCCCCAATATCAAAGTCCCAATAAAAATCGCAGATCGCCGCCATTACTAGTAAAAAAAAAATAATAATAATAAAAATGCCATAAATCAATTCCCATAGTTTGTAGATGCGATAACTTTTGCGCAAACCAAGCAATAAACGCTGATTGCAATTTTTTTTACTAAAAATATGTAGAAGAATATAAATCGGCCAAACCCAAAGAATAATTTTTGTTTTTATATTTTATTTTTGGAAAAAGTAAAAAAAATTGTTCTTTTTTCCAAATTGTCGCTCTTTGTTTGTTTATATCGCAAAAAAATAAAAAACGCAGAGGTGATCAAATACCACCAAAAGAAAGCTCTGTTTGTGGGGAAAAAAGGACACCAATTTTGTTTGGGTACAACATCACATGACCGTGCAATTGCCATTCAAAATGTGACAGTGCTGAAAGCCGAAAATTGGTCTGGGAAGGAGGGGGGTTTAAGTGCCCAGTAAGGAAGAGGTTAAAGAGACAATATTTTGTATTACATGATTAGAAAATAGCAACAAAATGCACAAAAAAACTCCATTAGGATTCCATATTGAGTCCTATATTAAGCATTGGTCTCTAGGTTCTGCTGTTTTCATAAAAATGGTAAATTATGCCTTAATGCAAAAAAAAAAAAAGCTTCTCCAATAAAAATCAACTCTGTCACTTGGGGGCAATAAAACAGGAATGTACAGTATATCCATGGGTTTCCAAGTGTACAAAGTAGTCCTGCAATGGTTTATACAATACAATGTTCCCCCTGTCATGCAGTACTTTAACCACTTAATGACGGTGTTGCGTACATTTACTGCTGCAGTGTGACAGAGCAAAATCGCCTTCTATAAACAGTGATTCGTGCAGGCACGACCAGGGTGCGAGCGTGCACCATCCCCGGCGTACTCTTGTGCAACCGCGCGTGGTCTCATTGTGGCCATGGGTCAGGCGGACTCGATGTCCGCCGGAGACTTGCGATCGCCTACTACAACGTGTTTACGTCGGTGGTTCCCCATTCTATCAGTGGGTATGACAGAGATCTACTGATCCCTGTATTCGGGATTAGTTCGATCTGTCATGTCCCTGCCAGCACAGCCCCCACACAGTTAAAACACACATAGGGAACACAGTTAACCCCTTAATTGCCCCCTGCAGGTTAACCCCTTCCTTGCCAATGACATTCATACAGTAATCAGTGTCTATTTTTAGATCTGATCGCTGTATAAATGTCAATGGTCCCAAAAAAGTGTCAAAAATGTCTGCCGCAATATTGCAGTCCCGATAAAAATTGCAGATTGCCACCATTACTAGTAAAAGAAAAAAGTAAAAATGCCATAAATTAATTCTCATAGTTTGTAAACGTGACAAATTTTGCGCAAACCAATCAATATATGCCAATTGCAATTTTTTTTTACCACAAATATGAGGAAGTATATACAGGGTGGGCCATTTATATGGATACACCTTAATAAAATGGGAATGG
Organism: Glandirana rugosa; assembly: GCA_018402905.1. Lineage (NCBI taxonomy): Eukaryota > Metazoa > Chordata > Amphibia > Anura > Ranidae > Glandirana > Glandirana rugosa. The sequence continues at coordinate 239,715 of BLSH010142522.1, read as the reverse complement.
TTGGTGATATTAACTTCCTGTTTGTGGCACATTAGTATATGTGAGGGGGAAACTTTTCAAGATGGGTGGTGACCATGGCGGCCATTTTGAAGTCGGCCATTTTGAATCCAACTTTTGTTTTTTCAATAGGACAAAAAATTGTCTCTCTTTTTTTGTTTAGCAGTGATCAGAAGTGACACAGAGGTGATCAAATACCACCAAAAGAGAGCTCTATTTGTGTAAAAAAAAAGGACATCAATTTAGTTTGGGTACAGCGTTGCATGATCGCACAATTGTCAGATAAAACGACACAGTGCCGAATTGCAAAAAGTGCTCTGGTCCTAAAGTGGGAAGTCCTTCCGGGGCTGAAGTGGTCAAAACTGACAAAGATAGTAAATAATAGAATGCAGGAGAAAATAAAGTTGCTTAGGAAAATGGTGAATGTGTATAAATTTAGTGAAACACTATATAACAAGGGTGGCAGTGTTGTTATACAGAAAACAAATGAAGAGACAGTCGACTACTGTATCAAACAACAATGGATTATAATGTAGTAGTACAACATACTTATAGTTCCTCAATCTCTAAAGGTGGAAGTTGAGTATATGCAAAACTAAAAACAAGATATTTAAACTAAAATCTACTACATGGGGGCAAATTGAATTAAATTCACTAAACCCTTGCAAAGTGAACAGTCTATTTGCTTTATTAACCCTCAGGTGTCCTCTGGTTTTTCTTTTGTTTTGGTGTTTTAGGGGGAAAAAAAGTCAAATTATCAAATTTCTTATACCTTTTAGGAATACACTTGCTTACATAAGAAAAGTATTCCACTAGTATTGTGCTGTTAAAAGAGCATGCAGTGGTTTTGAATCACAGTGGACTCTAATGAACCAGCCACGCTTGTTTTAAGCTATGAATATAAGAGGCAGGCCTTTTTTTCATCCTCCCATTCTCCATTCATAAAGAACCTTTCATTCATGATATCTATAGTACAGCTTACATAAATGCCTGCAGACAGGCATAGCTGGCGGTCTGGATAAGTATCTCTCAGAAGTCCAGCACAAGTATTAACCCCCACAGTACCAGAAGATTATGGCTGAGTGTTTGGGATTAGGGCAGAGGACTTTGGATTTCCACTGTTTCAGCCAATACAAGCACAAGAGAAACGTTGGACTAAATATAAGTAATATCCCTTATGCTGATTTAAAAAAAAAAAAACATTTTTCCTAAACTGTGTTTTTAAGGAGCTTATAGACATGCTTAAAATGCACCATCAGAAATGTTCAATATGTTTAAATGTTAAATGATAATGCTGCAAAATAAAATGTAAATTAAAGCGTTTTTAATTTTCTTAAAGTGATTGTTAACTGGGTACAATCCATTGTAACTTTAGAAAAGCAAAACAAAATATTTTATACATTAATTTGCAGACGTGTATTAGAATGCCTTAATGAGAACAAATAAGTAGTACTCTGCCAGAGGTTGCCAACCCTGGAAAATGTTAAATGACCAACATATATTGTAAATGTTGCTTTCTAATTCAAAATCGTTATTTTTCTGGAACATTGGCATTGCGTTGTTTGTTATAATTTCTTCTAGTGGGTTTTTAAGCTATTTTTATGATCTCTCAATTTAGGCTCCTGCAAATCAATACAATTGTATTTATATTTACACTTTCCACACTGTGCACCTCCATGGCATTGATAAATCATAATAAATAAATTGCTGGACTCAACATTTGCTGAAACGGGTCTTAATATTTTCTGCATTTATAAAACGAGTTTATTCACAGATATTGCTCTTTTCCAGCTATTGTCAGAGGGGAATTTAAATATAAGTTATATTGTTTTTAAATACTAAACTAAAACTGTTAAAAAGTAGCTTGCCTTTAATAAATGTACAACATGGCATTATAACATATTTCATATTAGATAATAATAAAATAACAAAAATACATAATAAAATATATAAAAACCATATTCTAACATGGAGGTAAATGTTTCAAAATTCAATAAATCATATAAGTTCAGCTCATACTCTATAATATATCTCTATATACAGTATATTTGCTTATTTATAAAGCAGTGATTGTGATATTCACCATATATTCACTGTATGTGAATCTTCCTGGTGAATGTGGTTTAATGTTCAGGGAATGATTCATCATCAGTAAATCACTCTACAACATGTATACAGTATAATGAGTTCTCTTAATTTAATTTAGAATTAGTTTAGCAAATGTATGATGTTACTTCTTTTCTTTATTAAATCACTTGCTGCCAAATCATGTATGCGATTGACTTCAAGTGGTTATGCCAGGATGATGCCTGCAGCTACAGGCATCTTTCTGGTATTTTTTTTAGGAGGTGATCTTTTATGTAAAAACCATCCTCGTAGCTAATTTGCTGCTGGATGGCTTATACAGAAGGTGAGAGGGGTCCACCCCTGCCACCCGCTGGTGCTTCTCCAGGCGCTAATACCCCACTGGCTATCCTGGAATGAAGCTTACCATAAAGCTTGTCGAGGAGTGCCAGGTCCCTGATGAGCTTCATGGCTTAGGTAACCAGAAGCGACGAGTATTGTCATTACTTCCAATTTCCCCGGATAAAAACAGCTCCATTTTTAACTTGCCAAAGCATCTGATCACACTGATCTTGGTATTCTCAGATGTTCTTTAAGGGAAGAAGAGACATCAGGGGTCTAATAGACCCCAGATCTCTCCACAAAGATTTCCTGACTATTGCTGTCACAATGTTTACATTCCTTGAGATAGCATTAAAAAGAGACTGTGTGTAAAAAAAGACAGTGTAAAACAAAAATATTTTACATAAAATAAATAACATAACAAAAAAAAATGCAAGCACCCTGCCCCCCGTGCTCATGTGCAAAGGCGAATGCATGCATTGGACCCACGCACACGTAAACGGCAATCACAATCACAATCACAATCTTCACATATGGAGATTTTTAACCACTTGTCTACTGGGCACTTAAACCCCTTCCTGCCCAGACCAATTTTCAGCTTTCAGTGCTGTCACTGTTTGAATGACAATTGCGAAGTTATGTTACGCTGTACCCAAATTAACTTTTTATAATTTTTTTCCCACAAATGGAGCTTTCTTTTAGTGGTATTTAATCCCCACTGGGTTTTTTATTTTTTGCTAAAAAAAATTAAATAAGACTGAAAACTTTGAAAAAAAAAACTGTTTCATAGTCTGTTACAACATTTTTGAAAACAGGTAATTTTTCTCCTTTGTTGATGTGCGCTGATGAGGAGGCACTGATGGGCACTGATAGGCTGCACTGGTGGGCACTGATAGACTCCACCGATGGACACAGGTAGGCTGTACTGATGGGCTCTGAAAGGCTCCACTGATGGGCACTGATAGGCTGCACTGATGGGCATTGCTAAAGCAGCACTAATGGGTGGCACGGATAAGCACTGATGAGGTGGCACTGATGGGTGGCACTGAAAAGTGGCACTTGGGGGGCACTGATGGGCAGCACTGAAGGGCACTGATATGTGGCACTGATAAGCAGCATTGATAGGTGGCATTGATGGGCACTGATGGGTGGCACTGATGGGCACTGGTAGGTGACACTGATAGGCAGCACTGATCAGTGCCACCGATGATGAGGTACTGATGGCTACTGATGAGGTACTGATCATTGTTTGGCAGAACTGGTGGGCATTGATAGGTTGCACTGGTGGGCAAAGGTAGGTGGCACTGTGGGTACTGGTAGGTGGCACTGTGGGCACTAGTAGGTGGCATGATGGGCACTGGTAGGTGGCACTGTTGAGTACTGGTAAGTACTCATAGGTGGCACTGTCAGGTGGCACTGGTGGGCACAGGTGATCAGCCGCGGCACTCTGTGTGAGGGATGTCCCTCTGACAGAAGCCAGTGATCGGCTCTTCTTTCCCCACACGTTGACAGCATGAGGGAAAAAATACCAATCACAGATCTTTTGTTTACGTCATGTGATCAGCTGCCATTGGCTGACAGCTGATCACGTGATAAGGGGCCGTAAGTACCGTAGTTTGTTGCCATTCAATGTGCGCAGTTTTAATTTGTGACATGTTAGGTATCTATTTACTCGGCGTAGCATCATCTTTTATATTTTACCAGAAAAGTTGGTATTATATTGTGTTTTTGTGCATTAAAATTCATTAAAATTTATTTTATTCCCAAAAAATGATTTAGAAAACTGCTGTGCAAATACTGTGTGACAAAAAAAATTGCAAAACATACCATTTTATTATATAGGGCCTCTGCTTAAAAAAAAATATAATGTTTGGGGGTTCTAAGTAATTTTCTAGCAAACAACATTGATTTTTACTTGCAAACAAAAAGTCACAGAAAAAGACCTGGTCTTCAAGTGGTCAATTCCATAATTTGTTTGTTGTCTACATGCAGCTACTGTAAAGCAGTCATAGCTAGATACAAATAGAGGATTAGGCAACTTAATTAATTAGGGACAGAGAGGATGTAAATCATAAAATGAAAAATTGGCTTTCGGGGACTGAGTTTTGCATAATAAGTGTATTGTTTTCATTTTTTTTTCTTGGAATATTCTTTAGTATGGTTTTTATGGTATCAAAATCAACATTGCAGGCAGTAAGGCAAAAAGAGAGATACAGATTAGTATAGTTGCATACGTTAATTATGCTCATACATTACACTTTGTGTGCTTCAGCCAAGCTGACCACATTGATAAGAACTTTTCTGAATGTAGGTTTTTCCTGGCTACTATGCTTTCCATTTCCCATTGGAGATTAAGACTAGAAATGGTACTTTTGATCGAGGGGGTAGTTTTCCATAGTCTGGTAATGCTAAGTTTGGCTGCGTATAATAGAAGTATTTTGACATTGCGTAATTGGGGCTGTTATTTGTCTATGCCAATGTGCAATAGGGCAAGCGTAGGTTTGGGGAGTGTGGTTGTCCCTGTGGTGGATGATATTAAGGCGAATATGTGGTTCCAGAAGGAGCTCAACAATTTACAGAACCATAAGGTGTGGGCTATAGAGCCTATGCTGCCGCAGTTTCTCCAGAAGAATGGTGGGTCACGTGGGTACATCTTAGATAACCAGTATGGAGTTAGGTAACATCTGTGTATGGTTTTCTGATACAAGTCCCAGTGGTTGGTGCAGTGGGATGCTTTAAATGTTTCCCTAAAAAATGTTTCCCTAGCCACTGTTCTTGGGTAAGGGGGGTGTTTAGTTTCTCGGCCCACTTATTTAGGGAGTGGATTTGTGAGCATGGACGGGAGTCACTAATACAGGAGTACATTAGGGAAATGCCTCCCTTGGGGCAAGAGTCAGAGAAGAAGTATTGGAAATTTGGTGCAGGGATATTTACCTTAGAGGGAATCTTTGATGAGTTCAAAAAATGACTAAGTCGTGAGAATGTAAAGATTTCTGAGCTTGGTAGTTTGAATCTGTCCTGAAGGGATTTGAACTCATTTATTGAGCCTTGGCACTTTATATCAGCAATGGTAGATATGCCATCGGAATGCCATTTGTTTAGGTTTAGATCTGGGATACAGGACGATATGGCTCTTAGTGGTACCAGAATGGATTTGCTTGGCATGCTAGTGGGGTACTGGGCTATGAGTTTTCGCCATGCCAACAGGATGATATTAGTGGGATTTTTAGTAATGTTAGAGAGTAACCAGCTGCCATTAGTAGCAGGTAATCTGTTAGGGTAGCAGGTTGTGTATGTGAAGCTTCTATTGTGGACCATATCTTTTCTGGAGTGGGATTCCACCAATAGTAAAGTTGATCCAAAATAGATGCATAATAGTAGTTTTCAATATGGGGCAGACCTACTCCACCTTTTCTGTGGGGTCTTGTAAATATGTAGTTGGCACATCTAGGAGGTTTTGAGTTCCAGATGAATTCAGTTAGTTGGGTTTGGATCAATTTTAGGAGAGAACGAGGAGTTAGGATAGTTAATGTACGAAATAGATACAAAAGCTTAGGCAATACAATCATCTTAATGGTAGCTATGCGTCCCCGCATGGAGAGACCCACACTGCACAGTGATTTCAGTAGGGTGGGTAAGTTCCTAAAGAATGCATAATAATTTAGGTCTATCAGCTGTTTTAGGTTGGGAGTGAGTGGGGTTCCCAGATATGGGATGGAGGTGCTAGACCAACGGTAGGGTGTACTGGCTTTTAGTTGGGTCGTCGCTTGAGGTGGGAGGTATATGGGTAGAACTATGGATTTTGTGACATTTAGCTTATAGTATGATACCTCACTAAATTAATGTAGGATATCTTGTATCTCTTGCAGGGATTGAGTAGGGTTAGATACCAGTAATATTGTGTCGTCCATGAACAGACTCATTTTGTGGTCTAAGCCGTCACATGGTATGCCCGATATATTTGTGTTAGATCTGATTTTGGAAGCCAAGGGTTCCATTAGTAGAGCAAAGATAAGGGGGGGAGGGGACACCCCTGTCGTGTACCATTTGTTATTTTGAAGGGGTAAGATAATGTCCGTCCTGTTAGTACCCTGGCCGATGGGTTGGAGTATAGAGATAATATTGCATCTTGGAACTAACCCGTGATACCAAATTTGGTTAATACAGCTTGAAGGAACGTCCAGTGCACTCTATCAAGCACCTTCTCTGCATCAAGGGATAGGAGCAGAGAAGGCGTCCAATTCCACACAGCTAGGTGTATGAAGTTGAGTACCCTTCTAGTACTGCCTTCCTGGGACAAATCCCACCTGGTCTGGATGTATCAGACCAGGGAGGAACTCCATCAGTTTGTAAAGTGATGACCTTTGCGAGTAGCTTAACGTCCGTATTCAGGAGAGATATTGGTCTGTAGTTGTAAGCAACAGAGGCATCTTTTCCTGGTTTTTGTATAGTGGTTATTATAGAGCGTAGAATATCTGTAGGTAGAGAACCAGAGGAACCAGCAGAGTTGAAAAGGTCTGATAGCTTAGGGGCTAAGATGTTTGCAAATTTTTTGTAGAAGATATTGGTGAATCCATTGTCACCTGGGGATTTGTGGTAGGGATGTAATTGCCCTAAAGATTTCTGATGTGGTGAAAGGATGGGAGATATTCAGGTCTCTGAGATTGTCGGAAAATGTATGGGATCTAGAAAACTATGAATTTGTTCATGGGACTTTATGATCCATGCCAAAATTGAGGTGATCAACAAAGAACAGACCCCCAACTTCAATCAAATTTGGAAACCCCTGGATAACTCACTGTCTACCAATGGACTTTGATCTAAAGGTCCTCCTACCTTGGTGACTACCATTCTGATTCCCTGTAACAGCGTATAACTGTAATGCTGCCCCCTTTGTATTAGCTGGCACTCAGCTTGCTAGAACGGTTGTCTCCATCTCCCATAACTTTGCATAACCTAGCTAAAGACTCGATTAACACCTGATGCTCTCCCCCAGACACAGCTCAGATCCCACCCGGGGTGTCTGGAGTTATAGCTCTAACTACCATCTAAGCACTATACTTATTGGGCGATGTCAGACAACCACTCACTATTTAAATTGCTAGATCTTTTTATGATCAGTACAGCATTACCGTCCTAGTCGTAACCATTTTGTTAAATGCCTATATGCTTATCTTGTCTGCTTCTCTCTTAAGACTTGTATTCAAAATGTCTTCTTAAAACCATTGTATGGCATTTATCTTTTAAACCCAATAAAAAAGTATTGACAAGAGAAACCCTGAATTTGTTCATAGGTGGGTTGAGGAGTAAGAGGGTCCCTTTTGAGGTTGTACAGTGAGGTGTAGAAGTCACTAAATGCGTTGGCAATTTCTTGGGGGTTGGTTAACAGTTGCTTAGTCATAGGATGTCGTAAGGATAAGATTTTGGTCTTTTTGTATTGAGCCTTAACTTGTTTGGCTAGGAGAGACCCTGTTCTGTTACCCAAGGCGTAAAAGTTGGCCATAGAGAATTTAAAGTTATTTATAAATCTGTAGAGCAACCAAGTGAGTAATTGCTGCCTTAACTCAAAAAGTTTGGCAGAATGTGCATAAGATGGAGAGGGTTTCTTAAGCTTCTCTAAGCTAGAGATGTGGGATAGTACCTCCTCTATCTGCTGGGTCCTCTGGCATCTCGCTCTGTTGCTCAATTTTATAAATATACCTCGTAAGTATGCTTTGTACATAGACCAGAGGGTGAATTTGTCCATGTCTGGTTTTTCATTCATTTCAAAATAAGCTTGATGTTCAGTCTCGATTTCAGTTTGGATTTTGGGGTCAGCTAGTAGGGACGAGTCAAGTCTCCATATGTTCAGTGGCCCTGAATGTTAGTTGCCCAAGGTGATGAAAGTGGTAACATGATCCGACCATGAGATGAGATCAATATCAGAGTTCATGGCATACTGGAGGGTCCATTTGTCGACCAGGAAGGAGTTGATTCATGGTTAGAACAGTTGTGGGTGGGAGAAAAAGGTGTAGTCCTGCTCCGAGCCATGTGGGGCTCTCCAAACATCAAAGAGATCTAGATACTGGAGGAGGAAGTTTAAAGCTGGTCTCTGTTGTCGTTGTACAGTGGAGGTATCCATAAGCTGGTCTCCAACAATATTGAGGTCTCCCCCTATGATGGTGTTTCCTTGCTTTAGGTTAGTTATCTTTTTAAAAAGGCGCTTAAGAAAGCGGAGTTGTCTGGTGGGGCCATATGTATTGACGAAGGAGTAGCGGGTTTGGCCAATGGTGCAAATGAGTAGGAGGTATCTGCCCTGTGGGTTAGCATAGGTTTGGTGGTGTTGGAATTGGAGAATGTCACCGATAGCTGGTAGGACTGTTAGCTGTTTTCTTCTTTGGACCTGAGGCTAAATAAATTATGTAATATCCGTTCAGTTTAAATTTAGGGGTTTTTGACTCTGCAAAGTATGTCTCCTGTATGAATGTGAGGTCAGCATTCTGTTTGGATAATTCCTTCTGGAGATTTGCTCTCTTTTGTGGGCTGTTTAGGCCCTTGACATTCATGGAAGTTATTTTAATTAGCATTTTTAGTCTTTAAGAGATGTCTATTGGACTTTGGTAATCATTGTTACTCGTAGGTTACTATGCTCAGAAAAGAGTGGTCTTAATTGTAATATTTAATACTGTAGGTTCAGAGGGAAAGCAGTATGCTGGTGTGGGAAGATGGTGGAATAAAAAAGGTGAACCCCTTAACAATCCGGGTTCTATCTGCAGATGTACTGCTGTCAACTTTCAACTCGAGGGGGGTTTTCACTCTGAGGCATCCCAGAACTTGGGGCCTGCGATTAAGAAGTAGGTAGGTGGGCCTGAAGGAGGCAGTGGTCCGCTGCCATCCAGCCTAATGGTGTAAGAGGTCTTGTGCATGGGCAGGTAAATCAGGCATCTTGAAGGGACCAATCAGCTTCCATTTGAGCAGGAGGAGATGGTGGTGGTCTTGGATTATCTTCAGGGATGATACGCCAAAGTCTCAGGAGTTGGAGGCCAGCTGGGAGCGTGCACACAGCGTAGGTTTTGCTCTATAACGTAATCAGCAACTTAGTGGGAAATCCCCATTTATAGGGTATATGATGGTTTTGACATGCTTTTGTTATTGTAGATAATTGTCGTTGATTCTCCATTGTTGCTTTGGAGAGGCCCATGTATAGGGCAACTGCAGATAATGGGTCGGGGAGTTTTTGGTTGCACTTAGCGGCGTACATCACTTTCTCTTTTGCATTGTAAAAATGTATGCATGCTATCACATCTCTCATTTTTCCAGTTGGAGAAGATGAGGCGGTTTAGGGAGTCTATGAGCCCTATCGATTTCCAGATTTCTGTCAGAAAGATCAGGTACCAGTGTTTTCATTAGTGATTGTAGTAACTTTAATAGTTCAAGTTGCAGCACTGACTCAGGGATATTGCAAAACGTAATATTGTTTCTTCGAGACCGGTCCTCGAGGTCTGCGAGTTTCAAATTAATTGCTTGCATCTCCTCCTCAAGTTCTGTGTATATTTCCACTATGTCATTGTGGGCATTGAGAAGTTCAGACATCTTGTTCTCAACATAGTGCAAGCGCTGGTCCTGGTGTTGTACTACATTGGCCAGTGAGCACACTGCAGCCGAGATGTCTGAATAGAGTGTTTGTTTAAGAGAGATCAGCATGTTTTTCATAGTTTGCACTGAAATTAGTTGATATGAAGCTGGGAAGTTGTTTATGGCTGCAGAGTTCTGGAATTCAGGAGAGAGCAGTGTGAAGGGCATGTTTTGGCATTGGTTTGGTATGTCATTTTCTCTCCTTGTCTTAGATTTGACAGGGAAGGCTGAGGTGGGTGAACAGGGTCGTGAGTACTCACTATGTGCTGCAGTTTGATGTTGGAAGCCTGGTACTTGTTATCCGGTGCTTCCAGCCTGGGATATGGGTTGGGCCGCATTTCGGTCACGGCCTGCTCCTGCTGTAGGGAAGAAATGTGTGTGTTTCTGTGGAATAACCAGCTGCTTTCTCCTTTTTTACATGTTTCCTGATTTTTTTCAGTCCCTTTATAGAGAGTTTTGGATAGTCTATATCCCGATCGTTATGCTGTGAAGTTGCTTTGGACCGAGTATTGTGAGGAGGATAATTAGGCAGCCTTCTAGGGTGTTAACTATCTGCGTCCCTTGGACTCGGTGGCTTTAGTTGACAGGTGCTTTAAATGGTCTTGCTTGTGAAATGGAAGGCCGCTGAAATGTCATTTATATGAGAGAGTTACCAGTGACAGTTTGGGTGTGCCAATATGGCCACCGTAATTAGGCCCTAAAGCTCCCAGCCAGGACAAAATGCAAGTTTTTGAGCCCTAACCACCCTTGGTCGCTGTTGCCAGGTGAGTGGACTTTGCTGGGCCCATGTTGTTTGCACTCTGGAGCTCCCAGATGGGTTGAGGAGCAAGTGCTGGAAGGCACAAGATAGCGGCCGCACTAAGCCTTGGTAGGCCACACTGCCCCCCCGGACTGGCGTGGGCAGTGCGGCCTGAGTTTTTACAATGGAGAGGTCTGGGTGGGTGAGGGAGCCTCAGGGCTAATAGAGCGGTGTGCCCCCCTTTTGGATGGCTAGTGGGCAAGGAGCTCTGATATATGGAGGCCTCAGCGGCGGGAGCCGAGCGCATCGGCCCGGATCGTCTCCCTAAGCGGCACTCCCGCTGCTCAATACTCAGTCTGGGTTGTAGCAGGGAGTGTGGAGAGAAAGGCTAGGGGGATTATTTCTCTCACCAGTCCAGAGAAAGCGCAGATTCCCATTTACCTCGGAGCTCCTCCAGTGGATGTCCGCTGCCATTCGTGTCAGGCCAAGCTCCGTTTTAAAATGATTTTAATGTTTTGCTAAAAGGGCAAACTATTTGTAGTTTAGGTATAAGCAAATCATTATGTTTTGCTTCACTGAATGTTGGTGAAATTCCATCATATTTCACTTATCTTCACAGCTGCTGCAAAATGCATTGAAATCAATGGGAAAGCCAAACTTGAAGGTTTTAACCTCTTCCCAAGCAGGCCAATACTTACATTTCTTTCCAAATGTAAAAATAATATTTTTTTTTTTGTAGAAAATTACTTAAAACCCCAAACATTATATATATATATTTTTTTTTTAAACAGAGGACCTAGAGAATAAAATGGTGGGTGTTGCAATTTTATTTAATACACTTTAATGAATTTTAGTGCACACAACCACAATATAATGCCTATTTTTTAGATGTATAAAAGATGATGTTATGCTGAGTAAAATGAGTAAATAGATACCTAACATGTTGTTACCAGTTTAGAGTTACTCAGGAGGTCTGGTGCTAGAATTATTGCTCTCACCCTGACATTTGTACTGATAACTCACATGTGTGGTGCAAATACCATTTACATATGAGGGACCTACGTATGCATTTGTGGGGGCTCTAATGTTTTTATTTTTATTATTTTTTATTTTTACACTGTCTCTTTATTTTTTATTTCACTTTTATTGCTATCACAAGGGATGAACATCATCCCTTGTGATAGCATGGACAGTGACAGGTAATCTTTACTGAGACATCTGGGGTCTACTAGACTTAATCAAAGTTCAAGGGTTTTCTGGATGTGACCTGTGTAATAAGCAATAGGGAGCAGGGCAAGCCTGTGTCTTGAATCAATTTTAGGTTCACTAGTTGTGTATATGTAACTCGAGTGTTAGAGTAAAGCAATCATTATATACCAATTCCTGGAAGTATCCCTAGTACCGAAACTGAATTAGAATACAAGCAATAGTCCCCAATACTAGTACGTATGTTTTTTGATATGTCAAATAATTTTGTCTTTCTTTACTCACTCCAATAAACAAATTATTTTTTTTTTTATTTGGTGATTGATGGATAGATACAGAATATAGCCCTGAGAGCACATATAGAAGTCAGAACACAAAGGACTCAATATATGCATTTTTACATGGATATTGATACAGGGATATGCAGAATGAATTTGGCAATATTAATTTTGCTGTTGGTTCAATGTTATGGAAGTTATCAATTTGCCTCAGTGAGATGAAAAAAAACTGATTGAAAAAAAAAAACATTTTCTTTTTATTCAGAGGTGTATTTATCAACTATCCCACGTGAAATGTGCCCAATATTTGTCTATTTGTTGACCAAGATGCAAATCTCCATAATCCCTTTATGATTGCAAATTTCTAGAGTTGAGCGAACCTCTGGAAGTTCGGGTTCTGCTGGTCCGTCCGAACTTCGGGACAAAGTCCGGGTCCGGGTCCGGACGGAACCCGAACGATCGCACGGATCGCACGGACAACGAACCCCATTGAAATCAATGGGGACCCGAACTTTTATGCACAAAAATGGCTGTAACAAAGTCCTGGAAAGCCCTAGAGGGCTGAAAAAGGAAGTAAAAGGGGGGTAAGGGTAGGGCAAGTGCCCTACAAAAAAATGGGGACAGGGAAATAACTGTAAATATTTTTTAAAAAATAAAAACATAAAAAAAGCAAAAATGGAGGTGAATGTGGATCATCTTCAAACTGTGTCTGAAAAGTATTAATTAACGGTAGAAGCCATATAACTGTTCGAAAATCATCTTCAAACTAGGGCAAGTGCCCTACAAATAAATGGGGATAGGGAAAATAAATTAAAATCAAGTAAAAAAACGGGAAGGGGGGTGGATGTGGAGTAGGAGCCTAGAGGTTGACTAGGCCGTGACCGTGGCAGTGTAGGTGGAAGTGGCGGTGGTAGACAGTTGGAGATCCGAGGATGAGGTGT
>BLSH010142522.1:180628-221691 GCA_018402905.1 Glandirana rugosa | reverse complement strand
CGTGAGAGGCATACAATTTGTAAGTGTCAAAGTTTCTTTTCTTTGTATAATTTTATGTGAAATTTGGTCCCTTATCAAATTTATAACTTGTTCAGTATTACTACCCGTTTTTTTAGTTAGATGTAAATGACTGATTTATTTATTCTACTTATCGTACCGTAAAAGAGTAGCTTCTTCTACAACCTCCTTAGTACAAACTACTTAAAAAGTGTATCCGTTTAGAGTAAACTATGATAAAACTTCCCACTTAGTACAAATTTTTGTACTTTAAACATCACAACTCGCTTGGGCCTGACATTGCAAGCCCAGGCATGGCTTGAAATCCCACAGGCACCGTGCCTGGGCCTGGGCCTGTAAAGTTTTTAGCCGAACCCGAACGATTTTTGAAATGTCCGGGTCCGGGTCCGTGCCACGGACACCCTAAAGTTCGGTACGGACCCGAACGTTACAGTCCGGGTTCGCTCAACACTACAAATTTCATGTTTTTAAACATGATTCACCCTTCAAAATAGTATCAAATGAGATTTGCCTATGTGAAAAATTCATCAAACATGATTCCTCCAACATCTTCTTCGATGAGAAAATGCCATGCTATTCATCTTATTTATTTAGTCAGTAAATGTAGATTGATTTTTTTGCCCATCATTATGACTTGTTCAATATTTAAACTATTCCCTGGTTTAAAGTGTATTTTAATATGTTTCTTTTCTTTGAAACTGTGAATGTTTAACATACGGAGAGTGCTTACCTACATTTTTAATTTTGTGTTAACTTTCTTTACTATAAAAAAAAGACATAAAAAATCATGTTTCCTTCCACTCCCAAACAAATCAGACTGTCATACCAGGGTGTAATCTCCAAATAAATGGAGCAGCAAGTGTGCAACTCCCTCCTATGCTGATACCAGTTGACCTGCTTGTTGGCGTCACATCCGCCTTCGCATTTCCGGCAGATGAAATGCAAATGAGTGTAGGAAGTAATTTGAGCACTCTTGGCTTTTGTAATGTAAGCATTTTAAAGTTTTTAGTAGTTTTTTAATGAGTTTTTATAGCATAGATAAAACTGAATTATACTATTGGAGGCTTTCTTGGCCTCTTATCTCCCTATACATGCACACATAACAGAGAAAAACTGTGAAAAATCCTTCTATATAGAGTAGGGCCACCAAGAGCAGAAAAGAAGACTGTATTCCAATTGCAAATCACTTGCAGACCCACTTATAAAAGGAGTAATCATATTCTGGTGAGTGTGGTGGCAAACGAGGGAAGCATGTAGTGGTTGCACTAATGAACAATGACACATTCTGGGCAGGTGCGCATGCACGAAGCTGAGCGGACGGACATGCCGCTTTAGAGCTCCGCTCAGCCCGGAGATTCCGAAGGCTCTCCACGCCAAGCCAGGCACAGTACAACGCCCGCAGCAGCATCCCGCTGCCCCCAAAAGCCCCAGGACCGACGCGCTACGACCGGGATGGTCTCCACCGGATCCAGACCGAAGATCCGCACGAAGACCATACGCGAGGCCCTGGCTCGGGCCTCCAGCAAGATGGCGCCGCCTAACACCTCCAAGGTCTCCACGCCATGCTCTCCAAGGCTCCCTCGCCTCCGCCACCCAGATGAAGGTGAGTCAGATACAGACTCCCTGGCAGCTCCCCTCCCAGGAGACTCACAAACAGATATCCTCAAACAATTTGAGAAAATGCTGCACCGTGCCTTACAGCACACCTCAGATCAAATCACTGAGCAGCTAACCAGGGAAATCAGGGAGCTGGGTCAGCGCACCTCTGATCTGGAGCAAAGAGTTGATGACCTTGAACAGCAGCTTGCAATTCAATCTAATGACATGGAAGTGCTTAGAGAGGAGAATCTCACATTGCAGTCACAATTAGAGGACTTTGAAAATAGCTCAAAGCGATCGAATCTCCGCATAAGGGGCATCCCTGAAACTGTAGAAGACCTACAGTCCACAGTCACCGCACTTTTTCAAGAGCTAGCCTCCTCTATCCCCATAGAACGCCTGGAATTGGACCGTGTCCATAGGACACTCGCCCCCCCGTAAGCAGAACGGCCCACCACGAGATATCATGGTCAAGTTACATTATTATCGCACAAAAGAGCAGCTGCAACAAGCCGCCAGACACAAAGAATCGCTTACTTTCCAGAATCATCAATATCAACTGTTCGCAGATCTCTCCCATGCCACGATTGTCAGACGACACACCTTTAAGCCCCACTTACAAGTTCTGCAACAACACCAGATAACATACTCCTGGAACTTCCCCTTTGCTCTGCGATTCACCTACCGTAGCCAGAAATATTCCTGCAAACAGCAGAGGAGCTACAAGATTGTCTTCGTAAACTGCATCTGGATCCCAGCACCCCCACTTCAACCCAAAACACCCGCAGATGTTCTCCCTCCTGTTCTCCAGCAAAAGCACCACACTCAACCCCTTCGTCCTCAAAACGGATCAGAACGACACCTATCTCCCGCGACATGGAGGACTCCATGGACTGATCAATCTTTATGTTGCACAGCACAACCTCAACCTCTTTGGAACTACCCCCTTGATCATCTGAACTCCACATCATGCCACCCGAGATGCCACGTCAAAAATCCTTGCCTCAGGGCTCTTCGCAACTGACCCATGATATCAGACCAATCCCTCTTTGACTGCTTCTCTATAACTGAAGGGTTGCAACTCGCATCCCCACCAAACAAACCCATGGCACACAGGGAACTCTCATGCCTATATCTGCAACTAACCTCTCAACCCCTACAGATACAGCAAACTATAGCTACTAGAGGTTGGGTCTCTTTACATGTTCCGCCTCTCTTATTCCTGAGGCGACCTGACCCACATCTATACCCTAAGCTACCCCACCACAAACCCCCTGGTGATCTTGCCAGGCAACCGCCAGAGGGGAGCATGTGAACAGACCATAACCAAGAGCTTCACCGCTCAGGTTATTCAACTATAGACAAGTTAACTCATTAGCCGAGATATATTTTTATTTTCTCCCTCATCTCAGCCCTGTTTTTTTTTTTAAATTCTTTTTTATTGATGTATTTAGGGTAAATAATACAAAACACAGCCTTTGGGGCATTCCCCGGCTGAAAGGAATACAGCATAGTCTTAACATCGCTGATCTAGTTTTCAATTGGTTTATAAAACAGAACAGAACAGAAATGTGCCAATATTCACTTGTAGTTATATTAGGAGGTAGTACTTTCCATTCAACAATAGGTGTCAATACCTGTACCGGTTGCACATACAGTCATGTGTTTCTTGTGGCATGAGGTTATTACAACTGCTTGTTTAGGACTGGTGAGTCAGTAATAGCTTAAACCTCTAGTCGTAGGTCCCCCTTGGGCACCCCTATTGGGAACAAAACTGTGCCTTGGGAGGGGGTCTCTGGTGTTTGTATCTTGCTATACTGCTGCTACATTGCGTTGCCTTCACATATGGGTTGTGCTTGTTTCCGGTAGTTGTATATTGTGTTCAGGCACAATTCTTCCTTGCTAGGGGTGGGTGTGGTAATGTAACTTGGGGGGGAGGGGTGGGGATTGGGGAAGGGATAAGGGAAAAAAGGGGGGGGGGAGGAAATGGGTGGTGTAAGCTAATTAGGCTAGACTAATTGTGTTTAACTTGTATAGGTAACTGTGTGTTTGATTTTGTCTCCTGTCTTAGTCTCCACTTTTTAACTGAGAGGCTATATTGTTTGATTCATTGAACTTAGCTTAGAAACCAGGTGTTCCACGGTGTCCAATCGCGTTCCGTATTCTTTAGTGAGTTACTTGTTATTGCTATCATTCTTTCATATTTAGAGTGAGTGTGAGTTGTTTCTATTACCCTTCGGAATTTTGGGGGGTCTGGTCTTTCCAGTTTTTAGTTATATGATATTTGGTTACTAGTAAAATGTGTGAGATGATTGTTCTATATTTTGGTGGAAATGTATCTATACCTAAGTTGACCAGTGCTAGTTCAGGGGATGGTTTGATCTTTTGTCTTATGATTTGTGAGATAGTAACGAATGCTTCTTCCCAGTACTGTGTTAGTTTGGGGCAACTCCATAGGATATGGATAAGAGATCCCCGTTCACCGCATTTTCTCCAACATAGGGGGGAAGCTAGTTTATGAAACTTGGCGATTTTGGTTGGTGTCATGTATCTCCTTTGGAGTATGTTTTGGGCTGTTTCCCAAAGTGCTGAGCACTTGGTTGCAGCGTATGTGTGTTTTATTGCTGTGCGCCAGTTTTCCCCTGAGAATGCTTTGCCTAGGTCTCCTTCCCATTGGGTGAATGGAGGAGAGTGAGTAAATAGTGTGTTTTCTTGGAGCGTGTTGTAGATAAGCGAAGTCCCTTTTATGCCTTCACATTTTTGCGACAGGAATGTGTGTATTTGAGTGGGGATTTTAGCTCTGATTTGTGGGGTTTTTTTAATGCCACTTGCCAATTGAAGGTACTGGACGTGCGAGATTTCCATTGGAGCTAGTTCATCTTTTATTGTTTGATAGGATTTTATTTTTTGGTCTGAAAGGAGCCTATTGATGGTTATCGATTTTTGTTTCATTTGGGTCGGGAGGTGTATAGAAGGGATGATTTCTTCTATTATGTCTATCGTGGGGTTGAGGTCTGTTGTGTTCGTGGTTGTCCACTTATAGTCTATTAATTTATGCCAGGCTTTAACTGTAACTATCATTGTGATTGGAAGGGAACTGCTTAGCTTGGTTTTGGGGTGGATACCACATAGCCATTTGCCTAGATGTTTCTTTGGGGTGTATAGTGTTTCTAACTCTCCCCATCTCGTTGTGGGTTTAGGGAGGAACCATTCTTTTGTTTGGTTCAGGATATTTTCCCAGTAATAGTCTGCGATGCTCACTAAACCTGAGCCGCCTGCATTTTTGTGTTTGTGTAGCCAACGGTTTGCTATTCTAGGTCTCTTGTCAGCCCATATGTATCTTTGTAAAGTCGCTTGAAGTGATGAAATATACTTTGGCGGTAATGGTATGGGTAGGGTGCGAAATAGGTATAAGAGTTGGGGGAGAACGGTCATTTTGAACCCTGCCAGTCTATCTAACCACGTCAGTTTGTGTCTGCTTAGTTCCCTGAGTGCTTGATGAAATTTTCCCTTGTAAGGTTGGTAGTTCTCCTTAAAGAGATTTGTTGGGTTGTTGGTAAGCGTTATGCCCAGGTACTCAATGCCTCGGTCCACCCATTGGAATGGGAATTGTAAGGTGATTAGGTTTTTAGGTCTTCCTGTATTGTTGGGGGGTTTCTGGATCATCTTTAATATTGTATAAGGAGCAGTAGTATGCACTGAAAGCATTAGCTATATCTTGTGGGTTTATGACTTTTTGTTTGGTAAGGGGGTGGTGCAAATAAGGGATGTGGCTCTTGACTCTCTGCCCCTTTATTCGATTAGCCATATCTTTCCCCGCTTTATTTGATGTAGAATAATTTTTGGCCTTCAATTTGCGGTATGTTCTTTCATGAATCTCTAATAGGGTGGTTCTTAATTCCTGGCGTTTGGACAGAACTTTTATTTGGGACTCCTTAGAGGGATTTGATATGTTAAGAGCTTCTAATCTCGAAATTTCCCTTGTTATCTCTTCTACTCGCTGCGTCCTCCTCCTATTGGCCCTTGCAGTTTGTTGGATCAGTATCCCCCTGACATTTGCTTTATGTGCTAGCCATAGAGTGGCCGGGGAGGATACTGATCCTTCATTTACAGTAAAAAACTCGTTGATTTTGTCACGAATAAAATGAGAGTATGGGGGAGTTTGCATGACGTATGAGTTTGCTCTCCATAACTTGGATGGTGGGTGGTGGGCGTTGCTGGCGAATGTTAGGCTGATTGGTGCGTGGTCAGACCACGTTATTGTTCCTATGTCTGCTTCTTGAATTTTTTGTAGAGACCATTTGTCAGCTAGGAAGAGATCGATTCTCGAGTATGAGTTGTGTGGTATTGAATGAATTGTGCATTCCCGTTCCGTGGTATGTAGGCATCTTCATACGTCATGCAACTCATGTTCCCGTAAAAAATTAGGCAGGCGGGATGCTAGTCTGGTAGAAGGATTGGTGGTGTCCATATTTTTGTCAGGTGCTAGGTTGAAATCCCCACATACGATCAAGGCACCTTTCCTGACGGTTTTGATTTTTTCATCAAAACGTTCAGGAATCTGATCTGGTGCGTATTAGGTGCGTAAAGGCATACACGTGTACAAAGTAGTGAGTTCAGTTTGCATATGAGGATTAGGCATCTGCCTTTGGGGTCACTTATCTTGTCCAAGAGGGTAGAGGATACCGTTTTGTGTATAGCTATCATCACTCCTTTTCTTTTAGAGATCTGATTGGAAGCCCAGTGAATGTGAGGGTAGTTCTTGTTGTGGCATAGGTGTATGTCTCTTTCAATTAGGTGGGTCTCTTGAGTACAGAGGATATCACAATGTGCTTGGTTGGCAGTTCTCCATAGGGAATTACGTTTGGCTGGGTGGTTGAGACCCTTTGTGTTGATAGAAAGTATTTTAAGAGCCATGTGGGAAATGGTGTAACTCACTGTTTGTAGGTGCGTCTTCTCTTTTCCGGAACAAGCGTGGTCGCAGATCTTTTCTTGGTTGTAACGTGGAGCCTTGTAGTGCGTGGAAGATGATTAAGCTCGTATTGTACGCGTCTACGTCTTACCTGTATTTGCCTGACCAATAAACAGCAAGCTTATCATTGTTCGTGGAGTGCCGTTTCACCTTTTTCTTTTCCCAGTGCGTGGAAGATACTTGAGGGGTTACTATTGTCTTCCCAGGAGTTGTTTTCAGGTGACAGCTGGCTTGAGACAAAGGTTATCAGAACATCATATAAGAAAAACAAAACATGTGTAGCTAGTTGTTTCTTTCTAGCTGCTAGCTTTCTAGGGGGGGTAAAGAGTTCACTGAGTGGGGACGACATCATTGTGAATGTCACCCAGAGAGACATTATGGTCACGGTTCACACTGTTTTCATCTTTTTCAACAGTTTTTGTTCCAGGTCTTGTTCCTGGCTGGCACGTTGTTCCATTGTGGTGGGACTCGTTTTGGTTTGGCTCCTATGTCAGGCGGTGGAGTTGTGACTGGGATGATTCCCCATGATTTTAGGAGAGATAGGCCTTTCTCCAGTGAGGGTATTAGGTGGTTCTCCCCGTTATAGTCGATGGACAGTTTTGTAGGGTGTTTCCACTTGTACTGGATGTTGTTGTTCCTTAGAGTTTTAGTGATGGTGTTTAGTTCCCTTCTTTTGTCTAGGGTATATTTGGGCAGGTCTGCGAAGATTTGAATATTCCCATAGGGGTCTGGGAGTTTCCCAAGTGTGCAAGCTTTTTGTATCACCAGTTCTTTTGTGTTGTAGAAGTGTACCCGCATGAGGACGTCTCTAGGGATGTCTTTGGACAGGAAGGCCGGTTTTGGAAGCCTGTGTATGCGGTCTATATTCAGCTGAATTGGAGTCAATTCAGGCACAAGGGTTTTAACCACTTTAAGGCCGAGCCTCTTTTTGGAGTTCGGTGGTTTTCAGTTAAAAACAGTTTTTTTTGCTATAAAATTACTTAGAACCCCCAAACATTATATATATTTTTTCCTAAGACCCTAGAGAATAAAATGGCGGCCATTGCAAAACTTCATGCCACACCGTATTTGCGCAGCGGTCTTACAAGCGCGATTTTTTTTTAAAAAAATTCAGTTTTTTTAGTTAAAAAATAAGACAACAGTAAAGTTAGGTCAATTTTTTTCCATATTGTGAAAGATAATGTTACGCCGAGTAAAATGATACCCAACATGTTATGCTTTAAAATTGCGTCCGCTCGCGGAATGGCGACAAACTTTCCAACATAAGAATCTCCATTGGCGACGTTTAAAAAATTCTACAGGTTAGCATTTTTGCGTTAAAGAGGAGGTCTAGGGCTAGAATTATTGCTCTCACTCTAACGATCGCGGCGATACCTCACATGTGTGGTTTGCACACCGTTTTCATATGTGGGCGAAACGTACGTATGCGTTCACTTCTGCGCGCGAGCTCGCAAGGACGGTGCGCTTTAAAATTTTTTTTTTTTTAATTATTTATTTCACTTTTTAATTTTTATTTTTACAACTTTCTTTTTTAAAAAAAAAAATTGATCACTTTTTTTCCTATTACAAGAAATGTAAACATTCCTTGTAATAGAAAAAAGCATGCCAGGACCTCCAAAATATGAGATCCGGGGTCAAAAAGACCTCAGATCTCATTTTTACACTTAAATGCATAAAAAAAGAAAAAAAAACATTTTGAAAAAAATGGCAGGGGAAAAAAAAAATGTCCCCTTTAAGAGCATTGGGCGGAAGCGACTTGTGACGTAGCTTCCGCCCAGCCATGTTATGGAGCCGGGTGAGCGGCTTCAGCCTTAAGCTGGTGTTGCTGAGGTGAGAATGCACTTACCCCTTGCGTAGGGTCCTCAGAGTCCAATCTCATCCTTGCTTTGGCCGGGCTGGAACAGGGTGGGCTGGGGGGGAGATCTGTGAGTTGGGGGGAACTCCCTGCTCTTTCTTCATCTGCGTCAGGCAGGTCAGAGTAGTGATTAGAGTGAGAGATTCGTTCTGGTCTTTCAGTGCCCTCTCGGCGGTGTTCTGGCCAGTGGAAATAGGCGGTAAGTTTTTTGGCTTACAGTCGCCCTGTCGTTTCCTGGACATGGCGATTTGTTGGTAACGTGGTCTTTGTCAAGTGCTGTTGGAGTGACCGTGTGGTCGTTGGTTGTCGCTTGCTGCTCTCTGGGTTTTTAGCTTATTTATAGCTTCATCTAGGCTGCTGTAGTAGTGAGGCCTAGCTAACGGCGGAGCCTATGGCGAGATCTCGTATGCCCCCAAGGGCAGTATAGTCTATGTTATTCGTGGGCTTCAGATGTAGGGGTGAGGTTTATGAGTCCCCTTAGCTTGATTAGGTGGTCGGAGCTGTAATTTTAGAGGTCCCCGCAGCTGCGAGGAGCGTTGCGGCCTAGTCGAGAGGGAATCCGCGGCCTTGATTTCCGGGCGTTGTGGTACTCCGTGCCGAATTTCGTCCAAATTGTACCCAGCTGTAGGGGAGTGTGTGGGGATGCTCCCTGAGTGTTTTTTATCACTCACTGATGCCTTTAGGTGAAGGATGCCCTTGGATGTTTTTCTGGAGCTCCGGAGCTCTCCAGAAGTGCGTCCATCGCCTTCAGCATCCAAGCCACGCCCCCCTCGGCCCTGGTTTTTGATGTGTGTTAAGTACAGTTATCTTTTTGTGCCACAATGGCTTGTTTAATTTAGCCTTGTCTGGACCTCCGGGCTGCATGTCACTGCAGCACCTCCACTTGCCCAGCGACTCCCCACTTTTGGGACTCCCCGGGCAACATGTCCCCCCTCCGAGAGATCCTACGTGATCCCTCAAGGGGCACCACACATTGTTCTTACCTTTCCCTCTGTTATTTTAACCTCTCACTGTTTCTCTATGTTTCAGCCCTCCCTCTCATCCCTTACCTACCCTCCTATGTCGGACGGAGATCGCAGGACGCAGTAAGTAACACTTTTTTATCAGCCACCCTTTCACCCATACCACATGGCTAACCTCAATTTCCTCTCCCACAACGCCCAGGGGCTTAACTCCCCTAACAAAAGGCGAAAAGCCTTTCGCACATATGCCTCGCTTAAAGCACACATTGTGTGCATTCAGGAAACCCACTTTTCAGCACAACAATCCCCCAAATTTCTGAGCCCTACCTACCCTCAATTTTACACCTCCTCAGCTAGCTCCAAAAAAAGAGCCGTCCTAATAGCCTTCCACAAATCCACCCCCTTCACGTTAAAGCGAGCAATTCAAAACCCTGAAGGTAGATACCTGATATTGACAGGCCACTTAATTGACACACCAATAACAGTGGCCTCTTACTATGCCCCGAATCAGTCCCCTACCCCATTCCTTTCTCATTTTTTCAAAACCCTAGACACACATAAAATGGGCACCACCCTCATAGGAGGGGACTCCAACCAGGTTCTCCTTCCATTCCTCGATAAGTCCCCTTACACCCTACAAACCTCTCCTCGCAAGCTCACCTTCCAACAACTCCTGGCCAATCACTCCCTGGTAGACACTTGGCGGGAAGTGAACCCCCTAAAAAAGCAATTCACTCACTACTCACATCCCCATAACTCGTTCTCACGTATAGACGATATTCTCACCACAGTAGGCACCCTCCCCCAAATCTCCTTGTCTCTAATAGTCCCTATCCCATGGTCTGACCATAACACCACTCTGACTACCCTCTCAACACTACTCCCCTCTCAAAGCAGGAGACCGTGGTCACTTAATGACTCCCTTCTCTCACATCCATCCCATGCCCTCGAGATAGAAGCATCCCTTAAAGAATATTTCGCTCTGAATACCACTTCAGAAACTTCCCCCCTTCTGGTCTGGGAAGCCCACAAGCCAGTCATCCGAGGAACTCTAATAAGCATAGCTACACGCAGGAAGAAAGAGCCTCAAAGCAAATTCTCCTCCTTGGAGCAAGAATTCACTCTTGCCCATGAAACCTTTCAATCCTCACCTACCCCCACTAATAAGACCAGATTAGACAAAGCCAAACTTGAACTGGATCTCTTTATGACTGAAGCTGCAGAGAAGGCCCTGCGCCGTTCACACCACCACTTTTATGTAAAAGCCAATAAACCAGACACCATCCTTGCCCTTTCTCTTAGGAACCTAGAGAAACCCTACAAACCCATTCGGCTAAAAAGTGCCCCCGGTTCCTTTACCAGTAACCCAGTCAAAATCTTACATCTCTTTTCCGTACGCGTCTGGCTGAGCTTTACTCGTCCCCCTCCCCCCAGATACTTCCTCTAAAACTCTCGACTTTCTAAACTCCATCAACCTCCCAGCTCTCTCCCCCCAACACCGAACTCTCCTTGGCAACATATCACAGAAGATGAGATACATACTGCGATCCAATCGTTGAAAAATAATAAAAGCCCAGGCCCAGATGGCTTTACAGCCGCCTATTACAAACAATACACAAATATCCTATCCCCTGCCCTCACCAAAGCCCTGAATTACATCCTCCGGAATTCAACATTTCGACCAGACTCACTAAGAGCCTCCATCTCAATGATCCCCAAACCTCAAACAGATACCTCCTGGTCCAATTTTTGACCAATATCAATACTAAATAACGATATCAAATTGCTTGCCAAAATCCTCGCAACCCGTCTTAATACCTTCATTGGTTCCCTAATACACAGAGACCAAGTGGGCTTCATGCCCTCTAGACAAACAGCAGACAACGTGCGCAGGACAGTTCTCCTGACTCATTTAGCCCGGACACACAGGATACCCATGTGTCTCCTCTCACTGGACATAAAGAAGGCATTTGACGGCCTTTCGTGGCCTTATCTCTGGGCAGTTTTAGAAAAATGGGGCTTTGGCCCACACTTTCTACAGTGGGTCTTTTTTCTTTACTCTGACCCGTCCGCTCACGTTGCCTATGCTGGTCATTCCTCAGACCCTTTCCCTATTCAAAGAGGTACACGTCAGGGATGCCCCCTCTCACCACTCCTATTCGCCATGGCCATAGAACCACTAGCCCAGCAGATACGCGAGAATGTAAACATCAAAGGATTGGAAATTGCAGGTCACAAACACAAACTCTGCCTCTTTGTGGACGATATACTGCTTTTCCTCACATCTCCGCATGTCACTATTCCCAACCTTTTGGCTAACCTCTCATTATTTGCCTCTATCTCTGGGCTAGTGGTCAATCCGGCTAAGTCTAAATTTCTTAACGTCTCCCTGCCCTATACCCTACAATCCCAACTACAAGCGACCTTCCCTTTCAATTGGGTCACAAATTCTTTATCCTACCTGGGCATTAAACTTACCCCTGATCCCGCAAACCTCTTCTCAGCCAACTATCCTCCCATGCTTCAGTATCTCACGAGACTACTGTCCTCCTGGACTTCCCTACCCCTCTCTTAGTTAGGTAGGATTACAGCTACGAAAATGGTCATCCTTCCGAAGCTATTATATCTGATAATCCTACGCATTGTCCAACGCAGAACCCTTAAATTTGTATGGGGCACAACTAGGCCCAGAGTTTCCAAAACTATACTCCATCTTCCGAAATTACAAGGGGGCCTAGGACTCCCACTTTATCACAAATACTACCAAGCAGCCCAGCTAGCAATCCTAACAAAATACCACGCCGCGAAAGAAACACCACTATGGGTTTCTATTGAATCCACTGACTGCGACCCTCTTTCAGTGGCCAACCTCCTATGGCTACATCCCGCAGACCGTAAACCAATACGTAACCCTATCACTAAGCAATCCCTTCACTTATGGGACAGACTCAAATTTAAATACAAACTGCAATCTCCTCACAACCCACTCCTGTCCTACTTGCGCAACCCCTCGTTCTATCCCGCCTGGTCCTCTCCTTCTTCCTTCTCTAAGTGGCAAAATGCGGGCCTGATCCGAGCCTACTCCTTTACTACCCCAGATGAACATGTCTCCTTTCCCACCCTGTCCAACTCTCATGAACTCCCGCCTTCGGAATTATTCCGATACCTTCAACTAAAACACTTCTTTTCCGCCTGTCTTCGTTCCTTAACGGAAATCCCACACAAGACATTCTTCGAACAAGCCTGTGACCGAGACCCTCACATGCGAGGACTGATCTCCCTACTCTATCATCAACTCCTAGACCTCCCTCCCCATTCCGCCCTCCCATATGTGCAGAAATAGGAAGAAGACTTGCATACCCAATTGACTGAAGAGGAATGGCAGGAGATCTGGTCGGCAACCAAATCAGCCTCACAAAACGTAATAGCCTCAGAGGCTAACTACAAAGTCTTATTCCGCTGGTATTTGGTACCCGCACGCATTGCAAAATATTCCGCTAACTACCCCCAAAACTTTTTCAGAGGCTGCACAGAGAGAGGCACCCACCTACATATATGGTGGGAATGCCCACATGTCCAAGAGTTTTGGAAGGATATCTTTAAGATGATTTCAACTCTTATAGGCAGCCCCCTAAATCCCAGCCCCACAATAGCCCTACTAAATGTCAAGCCCTCAGACATCACCCGCAACCAATTTAAGCTCCTACTACAAGTAACCACGGCAGCTAAACAGACAATAGCAAAGGCATGGAAATCTCCCTCCCTCCCACTCCCTGAAACCAAGCACAGGATCATAAATGCTATGATCCATGCAAAAATAGAAGCAACCGTCCTTAACTCTATGCCCAAATTTGAGAAGCAAAGGCAGCCATGGATTAAACATTTTCTACCTCATGACCTTGACACCAACCTTTTCCTCCCATAATCAAACATTGCCCATAACCTTTCATTTTCTACTGTAACATAAACACAGCGATCTCCGTCTGACTACCCCCCCTCCATCCCTCTGGTACCCCCCTCCTTTCCTCTTCTTTACTCACCTATGCATTTTTCTTCTACTTCTATCTTTTCTAAATTTTTTATTTACTCAGAGCTATGCAGCTTACCTAAGACCTTCGGGATCTCTCCACTGTATGGAGCAACCCTGCTCGTTCATGCCTACATTGAAACAAATAAACTAATTGATAATTACCTCTACTACTGATTGCACCCCTCCCCTCTAATTATACTTTGTATTCAATGGAACTCCCGATTAGTCACAGTATATGTTTGTACTAATGCTGCTCTGTGATACTTTGGGGCCTTTCGGTCCTTAATGTTGTAACCATGTTATTTTTCTACCTTTTTAATTAAAAGTTTGAACAAGAACAATGACACATTCTGAATTAAAGGGGACCTCCAGGTACTGCCTACTCACCAAAACATTGGTATCATGTATAATTAAAATGTAGAATGTTTCAGGAAACAGAAATTCTTTATACTAGAAAACTAGTATGACCATGGGAGGGAGCTGTTCGGTGCACTGCATAAATGAAACTCAAACAATAAAAGCCTGAACTTGGCTCAACCTACACCTCTCTTAAAATGTCAATGCTCACTGCACGCTCAAGGGAAGGTACAAAAATATGTTTATTAATACACATAAGATTATTGATAAAAGCATTTCAAAAAGTGAACACACAGACACTAGACAATTAGTGGGTTAAAAAAACACCAAACCCCCCTCCCTGTCTCTCCCCTCCCAATTCCTAGTCCTGATAGGTGAAAGTCTGGGTGTTAGCGGGACAAAATGAGGAGGGAATCCTCATAAAGCTGGTATTGACATGGTAGGTGGAAAGAGAACCTGTAATGGTGAGTAGTACATCCAAACTTTGTTGTTAAAACAACAACTGAATATCTGGGAAAGTGAATGTTCAATTAGGGACAATGTAGAACCCAATAAGTGAGGGCTGGGGTAGTGGCCCAGATGGGGCATTAAATCAATGCTGAGGACATCCCTAAGGTAGTTGGTAACATATAGGGATTCCAATGATAATCCCCCCCTCACAATACTGTCCTATGGCCCTAGGGCTCACTAGTCCTGGTCACACCAGGACCCTTATATAATCCACAGATAATGTGAACATGTAGTTCCAACATTGATGTATACTTATTGATCCTTCCTTTTGGACATCAATGGCCGTCCATAGATGGATGATGCACAGAGGATGTATTCCTGATCTAAGGTAGGGCATCCTGACATCCCAAGCTGAGAAGGAACACGATGGAGAGGAGAGAACCAGAGAGGGGGGCTGGGTAGCCTGACCGGTTTTGCCGGTCCTTAGCCAGCTGCTTTAGAGGCTGGAGATTCCGGTAACGATCTGTCCATGACCCAGAAATGACGTATGTCATGGTCAAGGTTTCGTATAGGTCACGTGCTCCCTCATCCTCACGGGGGCGGGTGCCGTACATGCAGCCCCACGCCAAGGAGTGTGAGCGAGCCTAGGTATAATGTAATATAACAAAGTCCATGGAAAGTAACCTATTCATCTAAGCGACCACTGGAGGGAGTCCAATATTAGTCGAAAACTGCATAAAAAAGGGGGCAAGATCTAATCAACAGTTGTATTCAAAATAACTGCAAATAAATCTCAAGTACATTCACTATAGTACAACTTTTTTAACAAAAGTGATACCCCACATATCTGTGCATGCAGTGAGCCCAAATAGGACAAGGCAAAATAAGATCAACTAAACTAAACAAAAAAAAGGGGGGGGTGTCCCCCTTCCCCCCGTTCCCCAAATTATTTTCACTAATGAACACCAGACCATATGAAGTCTGAGCACTGGTCACATTAATCTGTACATAGTGGATTCTATATTTGGGATTTTATTTAATGAGACTTTTTATAATTTGGTTTAACACTAACAAATTGTATATCTCGGTATGTTTTGGCTGCAATGCTTTTTCCACATGGTTTTTATACTGCTTGTAATGTTAATTCTACAATACAATACTACACTATATTATTCCTCTGGGACTCCATGTGATGAGCAACTTTCCACAAGATAGGCCTATCCGAGTGGTGTTTTTGCTGGACACTTACAATATAATTGGATGATCAAAAGGGCATTTTTGATTTGACAGATTTTTCTCTCATTAACTTCATTGGGGTTTGTGTTTGCCATTTAAAGCTCCTTTGAATTTCACCACACTTTAATTTAATTTAAAATGTAAGTATTCTGGGTTATCCAGGGCTTAAGTGAATGTTAAAAAACTGGCAAGTGGTGTTGTTTTAAATCAAGTACATTACAATGATCCTATAAATTTGGCATGGCTATATTAATACGTTAACCCCTTCCCGCCCACACTATAGCTAAAAGACAGCTACAGTGTGGCTCTCCAGTTCTGGGAGGGCGTCCATGGTCCATGCAACATTGTTGGGTGGCAGGGAAAGCTTGTTGAGCAGTGTAGTGGTATTGAGGTGGTATTGGCGCTGCTCTATTTTCCACTCTATCAATCGGTGTGGGAAACTATTTTTGTTGGTTTTAATAAAAATCCTCCAGCGTGCTGGTAAATATTTGTTAATTCCAACTGACAGGTGCTACAGTCAGGGGGTGAGTGTGATACAGGGTTGTCACCTGCAAGACCTCTCTCCCGTTCTTATTAGTGGGGAATCCAGGAGGTATAAGTGGATTGTTGGTGGGACGTATTTCTGTGGAGTTTTACCAATGAGTACTAATATGAAGTATATACCCCTAGGTCTGTCCTATGTGACAATCAAATTGCAGTGTCTATACTAGCATCAGTGTTTTCAAGATTTATAAATATCAATTATCCACATTTAAAAACCCAAACTTTTCAAAACATAAATATGTGCAAGTGACACAATGATATGAAACACCAAACATATACACTGTAAACTCTATACACTATTTCTTCAATAGGTGCAATAACGCAAACATTTTTTAAAAATATTTGTATATCTATAAAACTATCCAGAAGATATTATAAAGTGCTATGTGCACAATGATGGCGTGGTGTGCAAAAACTGTTCAAAAAGAGGTGCAGGCACCTCAGCCGGAATGCCAGTGCTCTTCAGTGTGCAACAGTTCAAGTGAATCTGTATTAAACAATTATTTTCTGTAGTAGTGAAGTGACTATCCAAGCGAAATCTTCAATAAGTCTCCTAAGGTGCTCTTTCAAAGTGACATGCGGTATTTCATTCCATGCCGTGTATTGGGTGCTCCCCTCCAGTGAGTGAGTGCCTGCTTACCAGAAAAACGTTCCCCACTCTACTACCCTTTTGGGAAGTTCGGTGGCGGCAGCAGCTCTCAGAGTATATATAAATCCGTTTGCGCGGAACATACATTTTTCAATCTCTTTGTTGAGCAGTGGGTTATAATTAACGATGGATCTTCTGTATATTGCTGGATGACATGATTGATGATGAATTTACTCTGGGGGACATAAAGGACTTTTTCACAATATAGATGTCCTTTTTGACTTTTGGTAATGAATAATAAGGGCTACTAATACAGAGATTTTGGAACTCAATTTATTATAAAGGGGCTTCCAGATTCCTGTAAGCCCCCCACAAACCTCAGCATCCTCTTGGGAAATTAGTATGGGAAAGAAGCCCTTGTTCCATCAATATGAGGACAAGGTGCTATAAAGGCTTGGAAGACGTTACCACCTTCCATCTTGCATGGTATCTTCCCATTTGTGTCAGGAATGTGGCCTAGCAATGCACAAGTTAGTGGGACATGCTCACTGCCCTCCCTTTCCTGTCCCTGGCTGCATTCCTGGATATAGGATATATTTGAATTTTAGGGAGACCCCCACACCATTTTTAAATTTGTACTGTCCCTTTGGAAAATGTGTAAATAGTGTGGGGTTCCTATTATGAAAGGAGCTTCCAGATTACAATTAATCACCCCCACAAACCATGGAATAGTATGTGGCTTGGTATGGTTTGAGAGGGGGAAGCACCCACTGCCCTCCCTTTTCTGGGCACCCAGGCTACATGCATGCATATGTGTCTGCTTTGAATTCTAGTAAGGAACCCTGCACCAATTTTGTGGTGCATGCCCCTGGTATAGATGCAACATTAGTCACATTGTCCAGTGATCTTTATAAGGTATAACAACCCACTGTCCGACTATTCATCTCTTAATGATTTTTTCCTGTCACACTCATCCCGGAAAAATTAGGGATCCCCAACCAGCTGCTCAATATGCCAACATACCAGTTTGGGATCCTGGGGGATGTCATTTACATTTCAATGATAGCTAATTATAATGCTAACATTAGTGCTGTGGTAGTGCTACTGACAGATTCCTTACTGGTTGGTTGACATACAGCAGATGCCCAGGGATCTGTCACATTACTGCTACAAAATGACAGACCTCCAGACAGGTGATGTATTTGTAAATAAACCAATCAGGATTCCTGAGTGGTGCCATTAACCAAATATGGTCATGTTCATATTTGGTCAATGATGTCCTCAAGGATCCCTGGCAGGTTTATAGACATGCAGAAGCTATCCAGGATCTATAATTTTTGGTGGGAGTGTGACAGGTAAACATTGTCGGGGTGGATCATCATGATTTACACGGATTTACATCTGTGGATGATGTCACTAATGTTGGAATTAAATTGGGGACATTATTTATTTACTTAATATTTTTAAAAGGGCGTTTTTCATGATGGGGGTATTTTCATCTGCAATCTCCACATTTTGGGTAGTAAATGAGTAACAAGGAGTGCTACTTTCCCTGTACTCATTCAATAAGGGGGGGGGGGGTCAGGTATCTCCCCTCATTGTAAAGTGGCTTTCAGACTCATTTATTCCCCCATAAAACCCCAAATACCTTTTTGGGGGACAACATGTGAGCACGAGGCCGTTGATCCCAGCAGCATGAGGACAAGATGTCTTGGGTGAGGCTTTGTCATCCCCCTTGTAATGTATCCTCCAAATGTTGAAGGCAAGTTGCCTGATATGGTTGAGTGTGTGTATGACAGATCTGAAGCAATGAGTTAATTAATATCATTGAAGGTGATATGGGCTGCATTGTCCTTGAAAGCTTGTAGCTAATGAAGGTATAGTGCCGGTGAGCCCTGTTAGAGTTTCAGTTGCTGCCTCTCTGGTAGCAATAAAAAGGAGCTCCACAGGATAAACGTGGATGGGTGTAAAAGTGCACTAGTTATAGAGGTTCATCAAACCTTGGTATACAGGTTATTTTTAAAAAAAAAGTTTATTGAAATTGACAGTTCTCAGGAGGTGAGTACCCATCACCTGTGAACTCTGAATTTCACTAAAACTTTTTAAATAATATCCTCAAGTGTGATGAACCTCTATACCAAGCACACCTCTACACCCATTCAAGTGGATATGGTTCAGGTTTCAGGAGGGGGGCAGCATGGTCCCTGGCCCCCACTTCCTGACCACCCAGCCTGCATACCTGGATAAAGGTCAGGTATACATTTTGTTAGGCTACCCATGCCCTTTTTAAGGTACAGTACATGTAGGCTTTGCCCTAAAAATTCTTATTTAAGCATGCAGCCTGAGTGGCCAGGAAAAGGGGGAGTGAGCATAGGTTCTCCTGAACCATATTAGCCCACATGCTCTCAACATTGGCAGAGTACCTTGCAAGAGGGAGGGGACAAAGCCTCCTCCCCTTTCCAAGGCACATTGCCTCCATCAAGGGCAACATTAGTTCTACAAAATGACAGATTTCTGGCAAGCTGGCGCTTGTAAACAAAGCAGCTGAGGATCCTGGGAGATGTCATTAACCATATATGGTTATGATGATATTTGTCAATGACATCACACAGGATCCCTGGTAAGTTTGTTGACATACAGCAGCCACCCAGGATCTGTCATTTTGTGGTGGGACTGTGATAGGGGAACATTGTCAAGTGGTGAACAGGTGATGGGTCATCATGATTTGTGAAGATCTACATCTCTGAATGATTCAATTGATGTTGGATTTACATCAGACACATTGGGGCTAATTCACTATATCACGAATATGCATTCGCACGACGCTAAAAAATAACGCCCATTAAAGCCAATTAACATATCAAATAGGCGATCATGCGAATGCAGAATCACGTTATTGCCGAGAATATGCCTTCTTAATTGGCACATATCAGAATAGCTGATGTCAATTGGGCTTGAACCTGCAGAATCCATTGAAGGTTTGTATGAACATGATTTGCTTGAAAAAGTGTATGGGAACTACTGCAGCAAAATGGAAAGCATAATGCTGTGTACAATGCAAGGTGTGCTGATAACATCTGTAGGATCTGAACCTGGAGCTGAAACTTTGAACGCATCGGAATAAACAAGTACGCTATAGAGTTGACAGCAACCAGCCAGAAAAAATACATTTACTAATCTTGTATTCTCTTCATTCTCTACAAACTAACTGCCGGCACGTTAACTAGTGTGTGATTATTCCAATTCCACACTATAATATTAATGAATATGTACATACCATTGCATGCATTGCAAAAGTTCATAGTATGGAAGCAATCAAACTGATGATGGGCATTGGCTATATGGTGAATATGCCTTCACATATTTTCAAAATATAATGCTGCATACAATGCAAGATGTGCTAATGACATCTGTAGGATCCAAACCTGGAGCTGTAAGCTTTGAACATATCAGAATAAACCACTACGCTATAGAGTTGACCAGAACCAGCCAGAAAAAAATACATTTACTAATCTTGTATTTTTTTCATTCTCTACAAACTAACGCTGGCACATTAACTAGTGTGTGATTATTGCAATTCCACACTATAATATTATTGAATATGTACGTACCATTGCATAAGTTCATAGTATGGAAGCAATCAAACTGATGGGCATTGGCGAATATGCCTTTACATATTCTCAGAATATAATGCCAAGTATAATGAAAGGTGTAGTGATGACACCGGTATGAGCCGGACCTGTAGCTGTAAGCTTTGAAGGTATTGGAAGGATCCACTACACTATTGAGTTGACAACAACCAGCCATGGAAAATACATTTACTAATCTTGGATTCTGTTAATTCTCTACAAACTAACTGCCGGAACGTTAACTAGTGTGTGATTATTCCAATTCCACATCATAATATTATTGAATATGTACATACCATTGCATGCATTTAAAGAATTCATAGTATGGAAGAAATCATACTGATGTGCATTGGCTAATTGGCGAATATGCGTTCGCATATTTTCAGCATCTAATGCTGAGTAGAGTTGAGCGAACCCAAACTGTAAAGTTCAGGTCCGTACCGAACTTTCGGGTGTCCGTGTTCCGAACCCGAACGTTTGAGAAAAAGTCCGGGTTTGGGTTCTGGGTTCTGGTATTTTATCACGCATGTTGAATAGCTGCAGGACAGCCAATCAAAGCGTTTCACTGGTTTTCCCTAGAAGCCATCACAGCCATGCTTACTAATGGCATGGCTGTGATTGGCCAGTGCATCATGTGACCCAGCCTCTATATGAGGCTGGAGTCACAGTGCTGCATGTCACATGCTCTCAGGTTAGTGTAGGGCGAGGATGCTGCCGGTGCTGTGAGGGACAGATTGTGAGGGACAGATTGCAGATCTAATAACTAGGTGGAGATTACTACTACTGCTGTGAGGGACAGATTGCAGTGATAATAACTAGGTAGAGATTACTACTACTGCTTTGAGGGACAGATTGCAGATCTAAGAACATCTCATCCTGCATTACAGAACGATCTGATTACAGAACGATCTCTCATCCTGCATTACAGAATGATCTGATTACAGAATGATCTGATACTGGACTAGGTAGAGATTACGACTGCTTTGAGGGACAGGTTGCAGATCTAATAACATCTCCCATGTTTCTTCCTTTTGCACCCCTCTAGCACTTGCCAGGACTTTTTTACAGCCATTTTTGTGCCGAAAAGTTCGGGTCCCCATTGACTTCAATGGGGTTCGGGGTCAAGTTCGGGTAACGTTCGGTACCGAACCCGAACGTTTCCGCGAAGTTCCGCCTAACCCGAACATCCAGGTGTTTGCTCAACTCTATTGCTGAGTACAATGCAAGCTTTCAGAAGGTCATACCATCCATACCATTGAACTACTCTGTGAGTTAGATAGCCTTGTTTAAATGTATAATGTAGGCTTTGTGATACCATACAAATCATTGTACCAGCCAAACTTTGAACAGTCAGAATTGTTTGACATTCATGTCAGCTGGGATTACTACTGATCTGTGATTCGCTGAAGCTATTCACATGGTACAGGTTGTTGAGATACGCCCAAGTACCATGTGATAAGGGGTGCCTCAGCCCCCCAACCACAGAAAATGTACAAGTCAGCAGCTACACATCCTGCAACTGCTGACTTTAATTATTAGGACACTGTCCTGGAAGATAGTGATGATGGTACCCCAGCCCATGTTTCCATTGGCTCTAAGGTGCTGTCGCCTCCATTCCCAATTCCCTACTGCGCATGCACAAAGGGCACTGCGCTTTCTGAATGGCCTGGCAGCAGGGAAGGAGGAGGGGTGACAAATTTCTGCCATACCTCACTGCAGTGAGGTCTGTCGGAAGTGGGGACAGGTAAATGTCCAAAACAGGTACCCACCCCCCAGAAAAGGTGCCAAACATGGCATGAGAAGGGGGGGGGAGAGATAAGCAGAGCTTCCACTTTTGGGTGGATATCTAAGGCCCCTGTGCAACTTGTTCTGCGACTTGGGACTCCAAAGTTACCTGTCAAGTTGGACCCCGCAATTTCCAATGAATAGGATTCATAGCTGTCTGACTTCAAGTGGTATCAACTTCAAACTAGTCCCTGAACTACTTTGGTCCGAGTTTAATATTACTTCAGGTCCCTAGACCTCAAGATTACACAGGCATTGCTTCAAGTCACATCAAAGTTGCATGACTTTCAAGTCACACACGTGCGAATGGGGCCTGAGTCAAAAGGTGTTATCCTGAATGTAATGCAGTTTGCCCACGACATTGCCCCAACTTCAGGGAATGCCTGTGTAATATTGAGAGCTAGGAACCTCAAGTCACACCAAAGTAGTACAGGGACTACTTTGAAGTTGGTGCCACTTGAAGTAACACAGATATGAAGAGTTTTAGGAAAAGTCAGCCAAGTGTAAAAGGAGTGTATAGAAGTAACTCTCTCGGATATATAAATAAAATATAAAAGCAGCTCTCTCATTTATATATATACACATACTCCTTACTAATTTACATCAGCAGAATACGTGCAGGAAGTGTAATGTGCCTGTAACCAGGAAGTGATGTGTGCGCATGGCCATTAAGCAGGGCCGCCATCAGGGGGGTATAGGCAGTACTGTTGTAAGGGGCCCCAGCGTCTCAAGGGCCCTTACAACAAAGACTTAAGCAGTCTTTAACATTGGAGTCTATGGGAGGGGGACACCCGGTTTGGGGACACCGTTCTCCCAAACCATAGCCAATAAAAATACCAAACTTTAGTCACATAGAGAGCACCCCCTGGGCAATAACTGGGCCAGGTTTGGGACCTCCAACATCTATGGTTCGGTTGTACCAGGTCCTCAAATTGACCAGCAATTGTCAGGTGAACTTCAGACTTAACATTGGAGTCTATGAGGGGGGCACCCAGTTTGGGGACACGGTTGTCCTGAACCATAGGTGATAAAAATACCAAACTTGTGTCACATGGAGAAGGCCCTCTGGACCACAACTGGTCCAAGTTTGGGACCTCTGGCACCTATGGTTTGGCACAAGGCCTTATTGCAAGCATTGGGTGAGGCTGTGCTGCCTGTGCACTGTTTTTTTTTAACCCCTTGGATCCCACACTAGCATGCATTGCACACTTCACTTGAATGAGTCATGCTTGGCAAGCTACACCCTGTAAGTGTGACAGGGTGTATAATTTCTACTGGGGCTGCGACATGTGTACACCCCTGGCCAGTGGGTGGATGTGGTGGAATGGCCCAGTGGGAAGGCCCTGGGGAATGTTGGTGGTCAGAAGGGGGGGTGCAGGTCTAAAGCTGTTTAAGAGGCCCCAACATTTCTGAAGGCTGCCCTAGCAGGAAGTAAATGTGTGGTGATCGCACATGACCAAATAAATTAACCCCATCCCTACCAAATATATCTACAGCATCCTCCCCCACACGGTGTAAGCACAAGTATATTTCCTACACTTACCCGTCAAATGAGTAGCACCTCTTTGCTGAAATGGAACCTCGCTATAGCCACCTATATAGAGATCCTGACCAGCAAAGGCACTTCCGGATGAACACAATGACATTCCCGGGTCAGAGGACAAAGCCACACTTGCTTGCGAATATTTGATTGCAATCACAATTTTTTTTTTTAGTAATAGGCAGGTGAATGACAAAGGCTCAGTTTGAGACATACAACACTGCCTATCCACCAGCTAAATTCATTATGAGTGCCGGTTCACACTTGTGCAATGCGGGAACCCTGCAAATCCACTGCAGGCTCCTGCATCGCATTTCACACTGCCATGTGTGACCTGCTGGCAGTGTCAATACATTGTTAATGACACCCCCATTTCAGCTCACATATCACAGTGCAAACTAACAGTTCAGACATTAATCGGATTGCAACCATGCATCCAATTCTGGTGTGGACAAAAAAAAAAAGGGCCCCTGTGCGAGTTTGGTCCGAATGTAATGCAAATTCAGCCATACTATTTGTATGGCTGAAATCACATGGACAGCGCATGTGACTTGTACTGCGGTGTGAATCAGACGCAATCTTGCACAGTGCAGTGTGAACCGGCACTTACCTGCAATTCTCCAGACCTGTTAAAAGAAAAGGCTCCATTTAAACAACCTTTATAATTTACTTGCAGGTGTGCAGAAGAGATTAGTTTTTTTTTTAATCCACGATTACACCTTCTCATAATTTGTCATTACCAAGACGGTTCACTTCTTCAAACCCAGCTCCCCCAAAAACAAATGAAAAAAATAGCTCAATAATTTACATTTATTTGCATAGCAGCAACACAATTATGTACATTCATTTAGTGGCATTAGTATATTAGTTGGTACATTTAGACAAACATTTAGCAATTGGGATCTAATGGCCCTGCTCATAGGAGCTTACAATCTAAAATTTTTCCAAGCCTTATAGTGGACATAGCTTTAATTTCACAGTGTATAGCAGACTACACATGTCATAGTACAACTACTCTCAACAGACACCAACCACCAACAAAGGTTTAGCTGCAAGATTATACAAAACTACAAAAAAAAGTCAGTCATTCTTGAAAAAAAAATACAAAATATTAAAAAGACGCATATTCCAAACATGACCACCCACCACCCCACATTCCACACACATACATTGGTGACGGTTCTGCTGGAAGATGCATTTCTGTGTACATGATTAAGCAATGAGATCAAAGAGTAGAAGGTCAGCAGATGCTCCCAAACCATGAATGCATGATCAGACAGCAACAATACACAACATTGACAGCAAAGCCACACATTTGATGGAAAAAATGCACAAGAATTTCAACAGCCCAAGTGGGGCATTTGTCATTATGCACAATATCAGGCCCGCCCCCAAAAAAACCACAGCAAATAACACGGCCTCTTCTCAGGGCAAACCAGCCCCTCTCCCGCAGCCATTTATATAACGTAGGTTGTACACCGACACGCCCAATGGAAGTACACACCCACCAGTGTCATTCAATCTGTCTCTTCATGTCTGCCTAACTCTATAGTGATTGCACCTGATAAACAAGAACACTTACAATTTGCAAATGTGTTAGCCCACACAATATTGTCAAAATGCCTGCCTTTACACGCACATGAACTTTAATGGCATCCCAGTCCTAGTCTGTAGGGTTCAATATTGAGTTGGCCCACCCTTTGCAGCTATAACAGCTTCAACTATTCTGGGAAGGCTGTCCACAAGGTTTAGGAGTGTGTCTATGGGAATGTTTGACCATTCTTCCCAAAGCACTTTTGTGAGGTCAGGCACTGATGTTGGACGAGAAGGCCTGGCTCGCAGTCTCTAATTCATCCCAAAGGTGTTCTATCAGGTTGAGGTCAGGACTCTGTACAGGCCAGTCAAGTTCCTCCACCCCAAACTCACCCATCCATGTCTTTATGGACCTTGCTTTGTGCACTGGTCCAAATCAGGAGGGGGAATCGTGGTGTGGGGTTGTTTTTCAGGGGTTGTTCTTTCACACTTGTGCGACTTGAAATTTGGGCGTTTTTACAGTGATTTGCCGCAATGTTTTGCAGTGATTTTGATGTGACTTGAAGCAATAGCTGTGTAATCCTGAGGTCTATGGACCTCAAGTCGCATCAAAGTCGGACCAAAGTAGTGCAGGGACTACTTTGAAGTCACTGCAACTTGAAGTCGCACAGATATGAATGGTACTCATTGAAAATCATGAGCAGTCCCAAGTCACAGGAAAAGTCACACAAGTCTGAAAGGGGCCTGAAGATAATTTCCAATGAGCACCATTCATATCTGTGCAACTTCAAAGTAGCCCGACTTTGAAGCAACTTGAGGTCGATAGACCTCAGAATTACACAGCTATTGCTTCAAGTCACAACAAAATCACATCAAAAAATTGCGGCAAATTGTGGTAAAGTCATGCGACTTTTTGCAACAAGTGTGAAAGCGACCTTAGCCCAGGTTCACATTGGTGCGATGCAGAAACCAGCACAATTTCAGCACCGGTTCCTGCATCGCACCTCTCCCACAGGCAGTTCACACTGCCTTCTGTGAATCGCTGCGGGTGTCAGTACAATATTAATGACACCCTCAGATTGGTTCATAGATCACAGTGCTAACTGTGGATTCCGAGGAATGAGAACACCCATGTGATCTGATTCTGGTGCGGGAAAAAAGGTCCCTGCACTGCTATAGCTGCAAAGGCTTGGCTAACTCAAATTTGAACCCTACAAACTATGATTGGGATGCTATTAAAGTTCATGTGTTTATAAAGGCAGGTGTCCCAATACTTTTGGCAAGATCGCAGATTGTGCAAGATTTGCAATGGTGGTGGAACTCTTGTCCACATAAATGCTATATTTATATAAAATTTAGGGAAGGACATGAGTTATGTTTAAAAACACAGGAAGAGCTGACAGCCTTTCTACAGGACATAGCATGTTGTGGATTTAAACCTATGAACCCCAACTTTGGCTCAGCAGAAGTGCTAAGCCCTTAGCCACATTCATGGAGCATCCATCACTGTGATGTCAAATAGTCCTAAGTCTCAGGGGTGCAACAAATGAACCAATGCAGATGTACTGTGAAAGGCTGGATAACCATTGAACAACCTGTTTCTGGCATATGCCATATATTTTGATGGTTTGTTATGGCTCAGTACTGTGAGCATTCTGCTATAGAACATCTCTCATTTTGGGGCATTTGCCTTGGTAAGAAGCTGCAATGATTGCTGAATGGGAAATGTTATAAAATGATTATAGTCCTTGCCCATAGAAAACATGTGACACAATTTGCAATAGTGGTGGAACCCTCCTACACATAAATACTACATTATGACATAATTTTGGTAAGAACATGCATTATGAGAACAGAAAACCTCTCTAAATGAAGTGATATTCTCAGGACGCAAACCCAGAACCTCTATGTTCTTTGGTAGAAGCATTAAGCTGTTAGCCACCAGTCTGCCAAGTGTGCAACCCTCCTACACATAAATACACATATACTGCATTTCTTTGCACATATAGGTGGTGGAATTACATTAGTCTGGAGTTTATTCTGTGCTATTTGGTGGTGCTTGGAGTGTAGAACAGTGAAGTTATTGTAACAGCAATGGTATTGTTTGTGCTTTGTGAAGATACCTGTGTGAGTTTGGGAAAAGATTTTTATGAGATGGACAGCAAAAAGCAAAAGACAAAGAAAAAAATGAGAAGATTGAACATTGTAACATTCTTAAAAACAAATTTGATTATGAAATAGCAACATTGTTGCAGGGACAATTTGTTTGAGAGAAAGATACATTTCATTTCAACATGAAAAGGATTTCTTTATGGAAGTTACAATTGTACCATTAGAATCAATGGCTGAAACTTGCATTAGGTTTCTCAAGAAGGCATATTAGCCAAGAGGTTTCTCAAGAAGACATTATAGGCAGATGAAAATTTGCGAATTTACTATACCACCCTCTAAAAAAGGCATGGGAGTTAAAATGAGGGAATTTTCTTGCCTGAGCATGCTCAGTTGTGCTGATGAATAATCAGGAAAAAAGGGTGAATTTGGCTCTTTTCAGACTTTCAATGATATTTCAGGTTATACAGTCAGGTCCATAAATATTGGGACATTGACACAATTCTAATCTTTTTGGCTCTATACACCACCACAATGGATTTGAAATGAAACGAACAAGATGTGCTTTAACTGCAGACTTTGAGCTTTAATTTGAGGGTATTTACATCCAAATCAGATGAACGGTGTAGGAATTACAACAGTTTGTATATGTGCCTCCCACTTTTTAAGGGACTAAAAGTAATGGCTGCTCAGCTGTTCCATGGTCAGTTGTGTGATATTCCCTCATTATCCCATTTACAAGGAGCAGATAAAAGGTCCAGAGTTAATTTCAAGTGTGCTATTTGCATTTGGAATCTTTTGCTGTCAACTCTCAATATGAGATCCAAAGAGCTCTCACTATCAGTGAAGCAAGCCATCATTAGGCTGAAAAAACAAAACAAACCAATCAGAGAGATAGCAAAAACATTAGGTGTGGCCAAATCAACTGTTTGGAACATCCTTAAAAAGAAATAATGCACCGGTGAGCTCGGCAACACCAAAAGACCCGGAAGACCACGGAAAACAACTGTGGTGGATGACTGAAGAATTCTTTCCCTGTTGAAGAAAACACCCTTCACAACAGTTGGCCAGATCAAGAACACTCTCCAGGAGGTAGGTGTATGTGTGTCAAAGTCAACAATCAAGAGAAGACTTCACCAGAGTGAATACAGAGGGTTCACCACAAGATGTAAACCTTTGGCAAGCCTCAAAAACAGGAAGGCCAGATTAGAGTTTGCCAAACAACATCTAAAAAAGCCTTCACAGTTCTGGAACAACATCCTATGGACAGATGAGACCAAGATCAACTTGTACCAGAGTGATGGGAAGAGAAGAGTATGGAGAAGGAAAGGAACTGCTCATGATCCAAAGCATACCACCTCATCAGTGAAGCATGGTGGCGGTAGTGTCATGGCGTGGACATGTATGGCTGCCAATGGAACTGGTTCTCTTGTATTTATTGATGATGTGACTGCTGACAAAAGCAGCAGGATGAATTCTGTGTTTCGGGCAATATTATCTGCTCATATTCAGCCAAATGCTTCAGAACTCATTGGACGGTGCTTCACAGTGCAGATGGACAATGACCCGAAGCATACTGCGAAAGCAACCAGAGTTTTTTAAGGGAAAGGAGTAGAATGTTATGCAATGGCCAAGTCAATCACCTGACCTGAATCTGATTGAGCATGCATTTCACTTGCTGAAGACAAAACTGAAGGGAAAATG
This sequence comes from Glandirana rugosa, assembly GCA_018402905.1. Lineage (NCBI taxonomy): Eukaryota > Metazoa > Chordata > Amphibia > Anura > Ranidae > Glandirana > Glandirana rugosa. The sequence goes on along the minus strand of BLSH010142522.1, from coordinate 192,780 downwards.
CCCCAAGAACAAGCAGGAACGGAAGACAGTTGCAGTAGAGGCCTGGCAGTGCATCACCAGGGATGAAATCCAGCATCTGGTGATGTCTATGCGTTCCAGACTTCAGGCTGTAATTGGCTGCAAAGGATTTGCAACCAAGTATTAAAAAGTGAAAGTTTGACTTATGATTGTTAATCTGTCCCATTACTTTTGGTCCCTTAAAAAGTGGGAGGCGCATATACAAACTGTTGTAATTCCTACACCGTTCTCCTGATTTGGATGTAAATACCCTCAAATTAAAGCTGAAAGTCTGCAGTTAAAGCACATCTTGTTTGTTTCATTTCAACTCCATTGTGGTGGTGAATAGAGCCAAAAAGATTATAATTGTGTCGATGTCCCAATATTTATGGACCTGACTGTATCTCACTTTCTTAAACAATTTAAAAGCAGATCATCATTAAACAAGATACTACATTTTTAAAACAATTTAGGTGATCATATCATGCCCTAAACATTATTTACATGTGCAATTCCCTTGCTTCTACCATGACTAGTTTTTTAGTCAGTCACTGTTGTTTGGGCGCTATAGTGAATTTGATTCTGGGACTATTTTCTCCCTCAGTGCTTTAGTGAATTCCATTTTCCCGCAAATTAGCGCAAATTTGCGGTTTTGCGCGTTAAAATTTGCGCGAAGGCAGAATCGTGATATAGTAAATGACCCCCATTATGTATTTATTTAACTGCTTAACTACAGCCCTATAGTCAAATGACGGCTACAGGACGGTTGCTTAATTCTGGGAGGACGTACAGTGACATCCTCCCATGAATGCCCTTTCCAAGTGCCCCCTGAGGCGCGCACATGGGAACATCCGTGACCGCCGGGTCCCCGGCGCATCACGGATTGCGGTGAATAACTGCTGCGAGCGTCAAATGATGGATCGATCACATGTAAACAAGCCGACGGAAGTGACGGCTTTTCTCTCCCCTCTGCACCGATCAGTGCATTGTGAGAGGAGAGAGGGGGAGAGAGGACATGCTGCAGCACTGTGGGTGATGTGTAGTGCCCACAGCGCTGCTAAGTGACACGATGCAACCCCACCTCATCCATGCTCACCCACCCAGCTATCCTCACCCCATCCATACTCCCCCATCCATCCGTCCATGCTCAGCCACCCATCCATCCATCCATGCTCACCCATCCAGCCATCCTCACCCAGCCATGCATCAATGCTCACCCACCCAGCCGTGCTCACCCAGTCATGCTCACCCATCCATCCATCCATGCTCACCCACCCAGCCGTGCTCACCCAGCCATTCATCCATGCTCACCCATCCATCCATCCATGCTCACCCAGCCATCCATCCATGCTCACCCAGCCAGCCGTACTCACCCAGCCATCCAGCCATGCTCACCCACCCAGGCATGCTCACCCATCCATGCTCACCCACCCAGCCGTACTCACCCACCCATCCATGCTCAGTCATCCCCATCCATGCTCATCCATACCCATCTGTGTTCAGTCATCCTCATCCGTGCTCATCCATCCTCATCCATGCTCAGTCATCCTCTTCCGTGCTCAGTCATCCTCATCCATCCCCATCTGTGCTCATCCATCCCCATCTGTGCTCAGTCATCCCATCCATGCTCATCCATGCTCATCCATCCCCATCTATGCTCATCCATCCCCATCTGTGCTCAGTCATCTTCTTCCGTGCTCATCCATCCTCATTCGTGCTCAGTCATCCCATCCCTGCTCAGTCATCCCATCCATGCTCATCTATCCCCATCTGTGCTCATCCACCCCATCCATGCTCAGTCATCCCCATCCATGCTCAGTCATCCCCATCCGTGCTCCTCCATCTCCATCCACGGCTCATCCATCCCCATCCATGGCTCATTTGTGCTCATCTATACCACATCAGTTCTCATCTGTGACACATCCATGCCACTACAGTGCCAATCTGTGCCACTACAGTGCCCATCCATGCCACAACAGTGCCAATCCATGCCCATCCAGTGCACCATAGCTTGTAGACTCTATAACCTTCACAAAGACCAAATAATATACACTAATTTGTTTTTTTTTTTTACCAAAGATATGTAGCGGTATAAATTTTGGCCAAAATGTATGAAGAAAAATGACTAATTTGCAAAATTTTATAACAGAAACGAAGAAAAATTAATATTTTTACAAAATTTTCTGTATTTTCTTAATTATAGCGTAAAAATAAAAAACCCAGCGGTGATTAAATACCGCCAAACGAAAGCTCTATTTGTGTGAAAAAAAGGACGCAAATTTCATATGGGTATAGTGTTGCATGACTGAGAGTAATTCTCATTCAAAATGTCAGAGCACTGAAAGCTGAAAATTGGTCTGGTTGTTAAGGGGGTTTAAGTGCCCAGTGGTCAAGTGGTTAAATAAATTACTTTTTCATGATGGGTGTGTTTTTATTTACATTTTGCATATTTTTGTAGTAAATTAGTAACATGGAGTATTATTTTCCCCTCTGTTTGTTCAAATATGCTAAAGAGCCTTTCAGATTCTGATAAGTTCCCCCCCAAAAAACTCTAAATCCCTTTTTGGGGACAATATGTGGTGATGAGGCTGTTGTCCCTGTCATTTTAATTTTTAGAATAAACATTCGTGTTCAGTTTAAATTTGATAAATATTCAGTATTGTATTGACCACTTGACCAATGGGCACTTAAACCCCCTTCCTAACCAGACCAGTTTGCAGCTTTCAGTGCATTCACATTTTGAATGACATGCAACACTGCACCAGTATGAGATTTTTGTCCTTTTTGCACACAAATAGGGCTGTTTTTTTGGTGGTATTTAATCACTGCTGTGTTTTTTATCTTTAACGCTATAAATGAAAAAGACAGAAAATTCTGTAAACAAAATGCAGTTTTCTTTGTTTCTGTTATAAAATTTTGCAAATTAGTAATTTTTTTTCATACATTTTGGACAACATTTATACTGCTACATATCTTTGGTAAAAATAACCCAAATTAGTATATATTATTTGGTCCTCATGAAGGTTATAGAGTCTACAATCTATGGTGTCAATCATTGAAAATTGATCACACCTGATGCACTGAAGGCCTATCTCATTTCTTGAGACCCTAACAAGCCAGGAAAGTACAAATACCCCCCAAATGACCCCTTTTTGGAAAGTAGACACTCCAGAGTATTTAGTAAGAGGCATTATACATTTTTTGAAGTTGGAATTTTTTTCCCACAATTCTTTGCAAAATGAAGATTTTTTTTTCTTTTTTTTCACAAAATTGTCATAATAGCAAGTTATTTCTCCCACACAGCATATGCATACCACAAATTACACCCCAAAACACACTCTACTACTCCTCCTGAGTACATGTGAGAGACTTTTACACATACAGAGGCCCAACATGCAGGGAGCACCATCAGGCATTCTGGGGACATAAAATACACAATTAATTCCTTGACTACCTCTTGCACTTTTAATGGTTCTGGAGCACCAGGACAATGGACATGCCCAAAAAATTACCCCAGTTTGGAAAGCAAACACCCCAACATATATTCTATGAGGCATTATGAGTCTTTTGGACATGTCATTTTTTTCCCACAAAATTTTGGAAAATGTGGAAAGAAAATGAAAACGCATTTTTTTGCACAAAGTTGTCAATTTATACAATATTTCCAGCACATAGCATGTACCTAGCAAAAATTACACCCCAAAATATATTCTGATACTCCTCCCGTGTATGGCTATACCACATGTGGGAGACTTTTCCACAGCCTGGCCACATACAGAGGCCAGACATGCAGGGAGCACCGTCAGGTGTTTAGGGGCATACATTCCAAATCTAGTTTGACTACCTATTACACTTTTGTGAGGCACTACAGTGGCACTAATGGCCACTGTAGTGGCACTGATGGGCACTGTAGTGGCACTGATGGGCACTGTAGTGGCATGGATGTGACATGGATGAGAACTGATGTGGCATGGATGAGCATGAATGAGGCATAAATGAGACAGGGATGGGAATGGCTGAGCATGGATGGAGATGGCTGAGCATGGATGGGGATGGCTGAGCCATGAATGTGGATGGCTGAGCCATGGATGGGGATGGATGAGCCAAGGATGGGGATGGATAAACATGGATGGGGATGGCTGAGCCATGAATGGGGATGGATGAGCTGTCAATGGGGATGAATGAGCATGGATGGGGATGGCTGAGCATGAATGATATGGCAGAATATGGATGGGATGGTTGAGCATGGATGGCTGAGTATGGTTGGGAAGGTTGAGTATGGATGGGGATGGCTGAGCATGGATGGGGATGACTGCACATGGATGGGGATGACTGAGCATGGATGGGGATGGTTGAGCATGGATAGGAATGACTGAGCATGGGCGAGGATGACTATGCATGGATGAGGATGACTGAGTAAGGATGGGATGGCTGAGCATGGATGGGATAACTGAGCATGGATGGGGATGACTAAGCATGGATGTGATGGCTGACCATGGATGGGATGACTGAGCATGGATGGGGATGACTGACCATGGATGGGATGACTGACCATGGATGGGATGGCTGAGCATGGATGGGGATGACTGAGAATGGATGGGGATTACTGAGCATGGATGGGATAGCTGAGCACAGATGGTGATGACTGAGCATAGATATTGATGACTGAGCATGGATGGATGGGGATGACTGAGCATGGATGGGGATGACTGAGCATGGATGGATGGGGATGACTGAGAATGGATGGATGGGATGACTGAGCATGGATAGATGGAGATGACTGAGCATGAATGGGGATGACTGAGCATGGATGGATGGGGATGACTGAGCATGGATGGATGGGGATGACTGAGCATGGATGGGTGCAGACTGACACAGAGCAGCGCTGTGGGCACTACAGATCCTGCTCACATCTAATCTCTCCCCTCTCCTTTCACACTGTACCAATCAGTACGGAGAGGGGAGAGATGAGCCAGGCATGCGCCGGCTTGTTTACATCAGAACACTCCATCATTTGAGAGAGCGATCACATGGTAAAGGGCTGCTGTCAGGTCATGGATATTCCCAGGTGTGTGCCCCGGGGGGGAGAAGGGGAGTGCAGAAGCAAGATTCTGGGAGGATGTTATAGTACGCCCTCCCAGAATAATGCGACTGCCCTGCAGCCGTTTTTCGGCTTTGGGCGGTCGACAAGTGGTTAATGACTATAAACAACAAATTCCAGCTTTGTATTGTAACTGTTTTTTAAAATCCAGAAAGCTTTTGTTTGTGGTATTTTAGAGACTTAATTACTGTTAAATGTACTCTGTTTATTTTTTCTTTCAATCTTTTCATTGAAGAGTTTTTAAATATATGTAATCGCGTACAAACAAGATAAGCTATCAAAATGTTTATTAGCATATGGTAGCATAATACAGAACAAAGCAGGCACACACATAGTCGATTACAACCAAACTGACCAGCGAATAGGTGGTAATTCCACCGTCGTAGCACATTATTGTCAAAACAACGGCTTTTCCAATGGTCTCTGTGTTTAAGTGAGGAAGGGTTCCTAGGAACCATGCACCAATTAAATGGTTGCTACACCAATGGTCCTTTGGGGCTCCTCTTCCTGGAGGGCAGTGAAACCCAAGAAACCAGAGTTGCCTGGATTACCCGGGGCCATCAACAGCAAAACTCTATCCTAATGAGCCAAACAATGGCTTCTCCCCAATCCATAGAAGGGTCAGGATATAACTGGGGTGGGGTCCTGCGACTCCTACCCTGAACTTGAAAGTCTGAAGCTTCTAGGGACCAGCGAGGCGCAGGTGCCAAGCCATATTAGTGGTCACAGTCTACCTAGCTTGATAAACAAATAAAATAAGAACAAAAACAATTGATGTTGGACAGAAGAGGAAAAGGAAGGGGAAGAAAAGCAGAGAGGGTAAAGTGAAGGGATCAAGAGGAGATGAGACGTATGAAAAGTATTAAAGCTCTCAGGCTACGGCTGAGGCCTGAGAGAGGTGTTAACATAAGCTGCCCAGGGCTTCCAAATAAGTTCAAACGTCTTAGTCTTATCTTGTAATACATCAACCAGTTTTTCTTGTGTCAATCGAGATAGATGTTTTTTTCCAGGCTCGAGCAATTGTGATCTTAATTAAAACCAAAAAAACTCAGCGCTATGGAAGTGACTTAATAAAAATAACCCAATGTCATAATAAATCATACACAAGTGTAAATATGTGATAACAGAAAAATACCAGTGAAACCAGGAGGCTGCTGTGCTCAGGTGTACATCTGCCTAATTGATAATATAACAACAAAAACAGCGCCACCCCTACAAAATTTGTGACACTACACCAAAAATCAGTGCCCAATCAAAAAGGCAAACTTGAAATAAATGTCCATACAGATCCACAGAATATAAAAATACAATAAATACAAAAATACAAAAAAGGTATGGAAATAACTGATGTGCTATTGCTGGTGGTACCAGTGTGCTTGAAAGTGCTCTTGAGTGCTCCACACAAGTCCATGCAAGAAAGTGTGCCAAGTGCCAGAACCCTCTCGTGCCCCTACTCACCAGAGGAAATGGACCATCTGCTTTTCAGTCAGAAGATTAACACAGCTGGAGGTTAATGAGGGGGAACCTTGGCCACAGCAACTGTAGGATCAGCCTGGTGTTCGGACTCACAATCCTCAGGGTACCAGCACTCCAAGTCACTCAGAAAAGAGAAAGAATCTTCATAGTGCAAACTGTATTCAAAAGCATTTATTGCGCAAATAAAAAATGACTTACAGAATGATCGTAGTTAATCAGCATAAAATCTCGATATCTCTTATTTACAACAGCGCGAAAGAACGTTCCACCATAGCATTGACACCAACAGGATGTGACGTAGTCGACTGTGACGGACCGGAAATTACATCAACGCGTTTCACTCTGTGGATAGAGCGTCATCACGGACGTTGATCACAGTCCATCCTAATCTATTTATCTCCAACGTCACCACAGCGTTCGTTCAGAGCACCAATCAGAACTTCCGTACAACGTACCAATCAGGGACTGTTGGGAATTTGTAAACATCCACCCACTAGTGCAGAGGTCCAGGCCTCACCAATTGGATAGGAAGCAATTGATATCAAGGTCTATATTTAACCCCAGCAGGTCCAAGGTGCCCATCCTATGAATCCACTGGGTTTCATTTTGAGAAACAGCCCTGGTTAAATTGATACCTCTCCAATAATGCTCCACTCTGTCAATCCCGCAAAAGGATAATTGGCTAGGATCTCTATTATGAAAGAGTCTAAAATGATTGGAGAGACTATGATACATAAAGCCCTTTCTAATATTTTGAACATGTTCCCTCAATCTGATTCTTAGCTTACGTGTTGTGCGTCCGATATATTGAAGAACGCACGTACAAGTGAGTAGATACGTTACATGAGAGGTATCACATGTAATGAACTTCCTGATCTCATATGTTCTCCCCAATGCCTTAGACTCAAATTGTGTAGTTTTCCGTTTTCTATAAGCTGAGGTTTTGCACATAGTGCATCTCCCACAGCTATAGAACCCTACCTGATCAAGAAAGGTACAGATTTTGGAAGGGGGATCTATAACATTGTGGGCTAATTTGAAACGTAGAGAAGGGGGTTTTTTGTAAACAAAGAGGGGATTTTTTGATAACATTTTTTTAATATCTTTATCCCTCATCAATAGTGGCCAATGGGTTCTAACAATTTTTTCAAACTGTCTGTATTCAATAAAAAAGCCAGTCATGAATGGGACACCGAGATCTGAATCTTTTTTTATTTTAGGCTGTAATAGTGTTTCCCTATCTAAATTTCTGACTGAGTGTTTGGTGGCCTCTAATTTACTCCTCTCATATCCTTTTTCTACAAAACGCACAAGAATAACGCCAGCTTGTTGGTAAAAATCTTTTGGTGAGTCGCAATTCCGTCTAATTCTTATCATCTGTCCTTTGGGGATGCCATCCAACCATCTCAGGTGGTGGCAACTCCCCAGAGGAATATAACCGTTGCGATCCACGGTGCGTGTAAATAATCTGTCTCCATATTTGTATATGGTCAGATCCAAAAAGTTGATAGCCTCCTGACCTATCTGTTCAGAAAAAGAAATACCCAAGGGATTGGTACCCATACTGTTCAAAGAATCCATCAACGACTCTCGCGTGCCGGACCACACAATTAAAATGTCGTCGATGTACCATTTGAACAGTTTAAGCTCTGGGGGGGTCTTGCAAAGATGGCCTTTTCCTCCCACCAGCTCATGAATATGTTAGATACTGAAGGAGCATATTTAGCCCCATAGCAACTCCCTTGATTTGTTTAAAGTAATTGTTATCAAACCAAAAGCAATTGTGGCTCATGGTGAGCGCGAGTAATTCAATCAGAAAAGATTTCTGCTCCTCCACCAGAACAGTTCCATCCAGTGCTCAACTCACAGCACTAATGGCATGGTCCTGTCTGATGTTAGTATAGAGGGAATTAACATCGACACTCCCCAAAAGACAATCATCCTCTACTCAAATGTCTTTGAGTAGGTTGATGAGATCCTTACTGTCTTTGAGATAGGCTGGGTATTTCTTAGTTAATGGCTGTAAGAAAAAATCAAGATATTCTCCTGCTCTTGCAAACAGGGAGTCCACACCACTAACGATTGGTCTACCAGGCGGTTTGAGGGGATCTTTATGAACTTTGGGAAGCTGGTAAATAACCGGTACTTTGGGTGCATCCGAAATTAGATACCGAGCTTCCCTTTTATTGACAATCCCTTTGTTTGAGGCTCTTTTTACTATTTTTTTAAGTTTAGCTTTATATTTATTAGTAGGATTTCCTTTAAGTTCCTCATAAGTCTCTTTATCATTGACCAGTCTGTGCAATTCCTGTAAGTAATCAGTTTTGTTTTAAATAACAAGGCCACCACCCTTATCGGCGGCCCTAATGACTATATCCTTTTTCTTTTCTAAGTCCTTCAGGTCCCTTTCTATGTCTCCCTTATGTCTAGTCGGCTTGACTTTAAGATTAGAAAGATCTTGCTCTACAGCTTGTTTAACTACCTCCCACCCGCGCCATAGCCGAATGACGGCTACAGCGCGGCTCTAAAATGCCGGGAGGACGTCAATAGACGTCCTCCCATTTGGCTCGTGCAGGGCGCGCTCCTGCGGGTGCAAGCTGCGTGCGCACGTGCCGCCGCACACTGCGGGAGCGTGCCCGCGGGTCGGGCAGACCCGAAGTAAACACGGCGGTTCCCCGTTCTGTGAATGGGACATGACAGATCTCCTGATCCCTGTCACTGGGATCAGTTAGATCTGTTATTTCCCGACCAGCCCCGCCCCCCCACAGTTAGAACACACCCAGGGAACATTGTTAACCCCTTCACTGCCCCCTGCTGGTTAACCCCTTCATTGCCAATGAGATTTATACAGTAATCAGTGGACATTTAAATTTCTGATCGCTGTATAAATGTCATTGGTCCCAAAAAAGTGTCAAAAACGTCCGACATGTCCGCCCCAATATCGCAGTACCAATAAAAATCGCAGATCGCCGCCATTACCAGTAAAAAATAAAAATAAAATAAAAACGCCATAAATCAATGTCCATAGTTTGTAGGCGCTATAACTTTTGCGCAACCCAATCAATAAACGCCGATTGCGATTTTTTTTACCAAAAATATGTAGAAGAATAAATATCGGCCAAAACTGATGAATAAATTTGTTTTTTTTATTTTTTATTTTTGGATATTTATTATAGCAAAAAGTAAAAAATATTGTTTTTTTTCAAAATTGTCGCTCTTTTTTTGTTTATAGCGGTGATCAGAAATGACGCAAAGGCGATCAAATACCACCAAAAGAAACTCTATTTGTGGGAAAAAAAGGACGCAAATTTTATTTGGGTACAACGTCGCATGACCGCGCAATTGTCATTCAAAGAGCGACAGCGCTGAAAACTGAAAATTGGTTCGGGCAGGAGGGGGGTTTAAGTGCCCAGTAAGGAAGTGGTTAAAACTTTCTACAAAATGATTCCCTGCCACTTTGGGATTAAAAATGGAATGATTCCTAAGTGTGGTATGTTGATATTTACTCATTTCAGGATTAATAACAGTTTGACTCTTTAAAAAGTGCTTTTTAACATAAATTTTTACATATTTATATAAATATATAACAAAGGAGCCGCGCTAACAGATTGAGCCCATAGATATTAATAGATCCGAACAAGTCTCTTTCACTTTGCAGGGAGAATCTATACGCCAAAGTTGACGAATGTTCAAGGTAATACAAAAAAAGTAGGCTGTGTTCAACAATCCTAAGTGCCCAAATTGAAGGCTTACCGCATAACTGTCATAAAAGCGCTCAACACATGTATCAGGTAACCCTTCTTCAATCCGTGCTCCCAGGGGATTCGATGAGGACCTCCCTCCACAGAACTCACAGGGATCAATGACACATGAAGAGTGGAAATAAGAAAGGGGCTATATGGTGAAGTAAGTATGAATTCAAGTAGGGGCTAAACCCACCACCTACACCAGACACCAGTGTGCACAGTACAGAAGTGGGACCTCCACCATCAGGATTCAAGGCTTACCAACTCGCCAACAATCAGCGCAGGTATGCAATGCAGGTGTAGGTTGGTAAACTTCTCCTATGCACGGGACCACAAACCTCCCCACCAGCGTCAGTATTAAGATGTTATCCGGGATGGGTAGGTCAAAAGTGCCATGTCAAAAGAAAAAGCCACATAGTGCAAAACTGTATGGTCGATTTATTTAAATAATAAAATTCTACTCACATAAAAAACAAAGGTAACAGCATGTGCAGCGGTACTCAGCGGTACACAATTAAAACAGCCGGCAAATAAAAGAGGTGACGTCAGCGCGCCCGTTCCGACGTACGTTTCGTTCAATTGGACGTCGTCATAGGAATCTGAGAGGGTTCTGGCACCTGGCACACTTTCTTGCACAGACTTGTGTGGAGCACTCAAGAGCACTTTCAAGCACTCTGGTACCACCAGCAATAGCACATCAGTTATTTCCAAAACTTTTTTGTATTTTTTTGTATTTTTATATTCTGTGGATCTGTATGGACATTTATTTCAAGTTTGCCTTTTTGATTGGGCACTGATTTTTGGTGTAGTGTCACACATTTTGTAGGGGTAGCACTGAATTTGTTGTTATATTATCAATTAGGCAGGTGTACACCTGAGCACAGCAGCCTCCTGGTTTCACTGGTATTTTTCTGTTATCACATATTTACACTTTTGTATGATTTATTATGACATTGGGTTATTTTTATTAAGTCACTTCCATAGCGCAGAGTTTTTTTGGTTTTAATTGCATTCACTTAGTCGACTAAGGTGATTCTGCAGCCAAGAAAATATTTAATTTTCTTTCTAATAGGCAGTTAGATGCTGATGAATTTTTCTCATAACCCATGAGCCACCTAGATCTTAGTCAGGACTTCAAACACCTTAGAAGTGCTCTAGACAAACAGATCAGAGGATGGTGGGACGTCTTTACTAGAGTTGAGCGAACCTCTGGAAGTTCGGGTTCTGCTGGTCCGTCCGAACTTCGGGACAAAGTCCGGGTCCGGGTCCGGACGGAACCCGAACGATCGCACGGACAACGAACCCCATTGAAATCAATGGGGACCCGAACTTTTAGGCACAAAAATGGCTGTAACAAAGTCCTGGAAAGCCCTAGAGGGCTGCAAAAGGAAGTAAAATGTGGGACAGGGAAATAACTTTAAATATTTTTAAAAAAATAAAAACATAAAAAAAGCAAAAATGGAGGTGAATGTGGATCATCTTCAAACTGTGTCTGAAAAGTATTAATTAAAAAAAATACAAAAATAAAAAAATTTTTATAAATTTCAATAAAGGGACAGGGTGTAAAATGAAGGAAAACGTCGGGAGATCCCGAAAGGTCCTGAAACAATGTCGGTAAAAACACGGATTTTCAAGCCCAGGGGTAACTAAAGTTACCCCAAGCAACAGGCACGCTAGCAAGCCCAAGGCAGGCCTGGGCCTGGGCCTGAAACAGGGCTTCAAGCCTGCCTGGTCGTCTTGGGCTTGAAGGTCTCCAAGCGAGTTGAGATCATTTCTGCAGGGTGGTAGGAGACTAGACAAACAGATCTCGTGAAGATTCCACAAACTTCAGG
>BLSH010142522.1:150249-165194 GCA_018402905.1 Glandirana rugosa | reverse complement strand
AATCTTGATCCTCTACTAATAAGGTTCCAGCTGTTGCTGTTAGGGACATATTGTTGTACAAAAATCATTGCCTACTCCTATAGGGCCAGGTTCCAGTTGTTGCTCAAATTATTGTTCAAAAATCATCTCCTAGTTTTAAATTGAGAGGTTCCAGCTGTTGCTGTAAGGGACAGATTTTTGTTCTATAATCATCTCCTAGTTCTAAACGGAGAGGTTCCAGCTGTTGATGTAAAGGACAGATTATTGTTCAAAAATCATTGTCTACTCCTATAGGGCCAGGTTTTCTGCTGTTGCTTTAAGGGGCAGATTATTGTTCAAAAATCATCGCCTACTCCTATAGGGCCATGTTCCAGCTGTTGCTGTAAGGGACAGATTATTGTTCAAAAATCATCTCCTAGTTCTATATGGAGATGTTCCAGCTGCTGCTGTAAGTGACAGTTTATTGTTCTATGATCATCTCCAGTTCTAAAGGGAGAGGTTCGAGCTGTTGCTGTAAGGGACAGATTATTGTTCAAAAATAATCTCCTAGTTCTAAAGGGAGAGGTTCCAGCTGTTGCCGTAAGTGACGGATTATGGTTCTATAATCATCTCCTAGTTCTAAAGGGAGAGGTTTAAGCTGTTGCTGTAAGGCACAGATTATTGATCAAAAATCATTGCCTACTCCTATAGGGCCAGGTTCCAGCTGTCGCTGTAAGGTACAGATTATTGTTCAAAAATAATCTCCTAGTTATAAAGGAAGAGGTTCCAGCTTTTGTTGTAAGTGACAGATTACTGTTCTATAATCATCTCCTAGTTCTAAAGGGAGAGGTTCCAGCTGTTGCTGTAAGGGACAGATTATTGTTCAAAAATAATTGCCTACTCCTATAGGGCCAGGTTCCAGTTGTTGCTGTTGGGGACAGATCATTTTTCAAAAATCATTGCCTACTCCTATAGGACCAGGTTCCAGCTGTTGCTGTAAGGGACAGATTGTTGTTCAAAAATCATTGCCTACACCTATAGGGCCGGGTTCCAGCTGTTGCTGTAAGGGACAGATTATTGTTCAAAAATCATCTCCTAGTTCTACATGGAGAGGTTCCAGCTGTTGCTGTAAGTGACAGATTATTGTTCTATGATCATCTCCTAGTTCTAAATGGAGAGGTTCCAGCTGTTGCTATAAGGGACAGATTATTGTACAAAAATCATTGCCTACTCCTATAGGGCCAGGTTCCAGCTGTTGCTGTTAGGGACATATTGTTGTACGAAAATCATTGCCTACTCCTATAGGGCCAGGTTCCAGTTGTTGCTCAAATTATTGTTCAAAAATCATCTCCTAGTTTTAAATTGAGAGGTTCCAGCTGTTGCTGTAAGGGACAGATTTTTGTTCTATAATCATCTCCTAGTTCTAAAGGGAGAGGTTTCAGCTGTTGATGTAAGGGACAGATTATTGTTCAAAAATCATTGTCTACTCCTATAGGGCCAGGTTTTCTGCTGTTGCTTTAAGGGGCAGATTATTGTTCAAAAATCATCGCCTACTCCTATAGGGCCATGTTCCAGCTGTTGCTGTAAGGGACAGATTATTGTTCAAAAATCATGTCCTAGTTCTAAAGGGAGAGGTTCCAGCTGTTGCTGTAAGTGATGGATTATTGTTCTATAATCATCTCCTAGTTCTAAAGGGAGATGTTCCAGCTGTTCCTGTAAGGGACAGATTATTGTTCAAAAATCATTGCCTACTCCTATAGGGCCAAGTTCCAGCTGTTGCTGTAAGGGACAGATTATTGTTCAAAAATAATCTCCTAGTTCTAAAGGGAGAGGTTCCAGCTGTTGCTGTAAGGGACAGATTATTGATCAAAAATCATTGCCTACTCCTATAGGGCCAGGTTCCAGCTGTTGCTGTAAGGTACAGATTATTGTTCAAATATAATCTCCTAGTTATAAAGGGAGAGGTTCCAGCTTTTGCTGTAAGTGACAGATTATTGTTCTATAATCATCTCCTAGTTCTAAAGGGAGAGGTTCCAGCTGTTGCTGTAAGGGACAGATTATTGTTCAAAAATCATTGCCTACTCATATAGGGCCAGGTTCCAGCTGTTGCTGTTGGGGATAGATTATTGTTCAAAAATCAATGCCTACTCCTATAGGGCCAGGTTCCAGCTGTTGCTGTAAGGGACAGATTGTTGTTCAAAAATCATTGCATATGCCTATAGGGCCAGGTTCCAGCTGTTGCTGTAAGGGACAGATTATTGTTCAAAAATCATCTCCTAGTTCTATATGGAGATGTTCCAGCTGCTGCTGTAAGTGACAGTTTATTGTTCTATGATCATCTCCAGTTCTAAAGGGGGAGGTTCGAGCTGTTGCTGTAAGGGACAGATTATTGTTCAAAAATAATCTCCTAGTTCTAAAGGGAGAGGTTCCAGCTGTTGCCGTAGGTGACGGATTATTATTCTATAATCATCTCCTAGTTTTAAAGGGAGAGGTTTCAGCTGTTGCTGTAAGGCACAGATTATTGTTCAAAAATCATTGCCTACTCCTATAGGACCAGGTTCCAGCTGTTGCTGTAAGGTGCAGATTATTGTTCAAAAATAATCTCCTAGTTATAAAGGGAGAGGTTCCAGCTTTTGTTGTAAGTGACAGATTACTGTTCTATAATCATCTCCTAGTTCTAAAGGGAGAGGTTCCAGCTGTTGCTGTAAGGGACAGAATATTGTTCAAAAATAATTGCCTACTCTTATAGGGCCAGGTTCCAGTTGTTGCTGTTGGGGACAGATTATTTTTCAAAAATCATTGCCTACTCCTATAGGACCAGGTTCCAGCTGTTGCTGTAAGGGACAGATTATTGTTCAAAAATCATTGCCTACTCCTATAGGGCCAGGTTCCAGCTGTTGCTGTTGGGGATAGATTATTGTTCAAAAATCAATGACTACTCCTATAGGGCCAGGTTCCAGCTGTTGCTGTAAGGGACAGATTATTGTTCAAAAATCATCTCCTAGTTCTATATGGAGATGTTCCAGCTGCTGCTGTAAGTTACAGTTTATTGTTCTATGATCATCTCCAGTTCTAAAGGGAGAGGTTTGAGCTGTTGCTGTAAGGGACAGATTATTGTTCAAAAATAATCTCCGAGTTCTAAAGGAAGAGGTTTAAACTGTTGCTGTAAGGCACAGATTATTGATCAAAAATCATTGCCTACTCCTATAGGGCCAGGTTCCAGCTGTTGCTGTAAGGTACAGATTATTTTTCAAAAATAATCTCCTAGTTATTAAGGGAGAGGTTCCAGCTTTTGTTGTAAGTGACAGATTACTGTTCTATAATCATCTCCTAGTTCTACATGGAGAGGTTCCAGCTGTTGCTGTAAGTGACAGATTATTGTTCTATGATCATCTCCTAGTTCTAAATGGAGAGGTTCCAGCTGTTGCTGTAAGGGACAGATTATTGTACAAAAATCATTGCCTACTCCTATAGGGCCAGGTTCCAGCTGTTGCTGTTAGGGACATATTGTTGTACAAAAATCATTGCCTACTCCTATAGGGCCAGGTTCTAGTTGTTGCTCAAATTATTGTTCAAAAATCATCTCCTAGTTTTAAATTGAGAGGTTCCAGCTGTTGCTGTAAGGGACAGATTTTTGTTCTATAATCATCTCCTAGTTCTAAAGGGAGAGGTTCCAGCTGTTGATGTAAGGGACAGATTATTGTTCAAAAATCATTGTCTACTCCTATAGGGCCAGGTTTTCTGCTGTTGCTTTAAGGGGCAGATTATTGTTCAAAAATCATCGCCTACTCCTATAGGGCCATGTTCCAGCTGTTGCTGTAAGGGACAGATTATTGTTCAAAAATCATGTACTAGTTCTAAAGGGAGAGGTTCCAGCTGTTGCTCTAAGTGACAGATTATTGTTCTATAATCATCTCCTAGTTCTAAAGGGAGAGGTTCCAGCTGTTGCTGTAAGGGACTGATTATTGTTCAAAAATCATTGCCTACTCCAATAGGGCCAGGTTCCAGCTGTTGCTGTTGGGGACAGATTATTGTTCAAAAATCATTGCCTACTCCTATAGGGCCAGGTTTCAGCTGTTGCTGTAAGGGACAGATTATTGTTCAAAAATCATTGCCTACTCCTACAGGGCCAGGTATCAGCTGTTGCTGTAAGGGACAGATTATTGTTCAAAAATCATCTCCTAGTTCTAAAGGGAGAGGTTCCAGGTGTTGCTGTAAGTGACAGATTATTGTTCTCTGATCATCTCCTAGTTTTAAAGGGAGAGGTTCCAGCTGTTGCTGTAAGGGACAGATTATTGTTCAAAAATCATTGCCTACTCATATAGGGCCAAGTTCCAGCTATTGCTGTTAGGGAGAGATTATTGTTAAAAAATCATTGCCTACTCCTATAGGGCCAGGTTCCAGCTGTTGCTGTAAGGGATAGATTATTGTTCAAAAATAATCTCCTTGTTCGAAAGGGAGAGGTTCCAGCTGTTGCTGTAAGTGACAGATTATTGTTCTCTGATCATCTCCTAGTTCTAAAGGGAGAGGTTCCAGCTGTTGCTGTAAGGGACTGATTATTGTTCAAAAATCATTGCCTACTCCTATAGGGCCAGGTTCCAGCTGTTGCTGTTGCGGACAGATTATTGTTCAAAAATCATTGCCTACTCCTATAGGGCCAGGTTTCAGCTGTTGCTGTAAGGGACAGATTATTGTTCAAAAATCATTGCCTACTCCTACAGGGCCAGGTACCAGCTGTTGCTGTAAGGGACAGATTATTGTTCAAAAATCATCTCCTAGTTCTAAAGGGAGAGGTTCCAGGTGTTGCTGTAAGTGACAGATTATTGTTCTCTGATCATCTCCTAGTTTTAAAGGGAGATGTTCCAGCTGTTGCTGTAAGGGACAGATTATTGTTCAAAAATCATTGCCTACTCCTATAGGGCCAAGTTCCAGCTATTGCTGTTAGGGAGAGATTATTGTTAAAAAATCATTGCCTACTCCTATAGGGCCAGGTTCCAGCTGTTGCTGTAAGGGATAGATTATTGTTCAAAAATAATCTCCTTGTTCGAAAGGGAGAGGTTCCAGCTGTTGCTGTAAGTGACAGATTATTGTTCTCTGATCATCTCCTAGTTCTAAAGGGAGAGGTTCCAGCTGTTGCTGTAAGGGACTGATTATTGTTCAAAAATCATTGCCTACTCCTATAGGGCCAGGTTCCAGCTGTTGCTGTTGGGGACAGATTATTGTTCAAAAATCAATGCCTACTCCTATAGGGCCAGGTTTCAGCTGTTGCTGTAAGGGACAGATTATTGTTCAAAAATCATTGCCTACTCCTACAGGGCCAGGTACCAGCTGTTGCTGTAAGGGACAGAGTATTGTTCAAAAATCATCTCCTAGTTCTAAAGGGAGAGGTTCCAGGTGTTGCTGTAAGTGACAGATTATTGTTCTCTGATCATCTCCTAGTTTTAAAGGGAGAGGTTCCAGCTGTTGCTGTAAGGGACAGATTATTGTTCAAAAATCATTGCCTACTCCTATATGGCCAAGTTCCAGCTATTGCTGTTAGGGAGAGATTATTGTTAAAAAATCATTGCCTACTCCTATAGGGCCAGGTTCCAGCTGTTGCTGTAAGGGATAGATTATTGTTCAAAAATCATCTCCTAGTTCTAAAGGGAAAGGTTCCAGCTGTTGCTGTAAGGGACAGAATATTGCTCTATAATCATCTCCTAGTTCTAAAGGGGGAGGTTCCAGCTGTTGCTGTAAGGGACAGATTATTGTTCAAAAATCATTGCCTACTCATATAGGGCCAGTATCCAGCTGTTGCTGTTGGGGGCAGATTATTGTTCAGAAATCATTGCCTACTCCTATAGGGCCAGGTTTCACCTGTTGCTGTAAGGGACAGATTATTGTTCAAAAATCATTGCCTACTCCTACAGGGCCAGGTACCAGCTGTTGCTGTAAGGGACAGATTATTGTTCAAAAATAATCTCCTTGTTCGAAAGGGAGAGGTTCCAGCTGTTGCTGTAAGTGACAGATTATTGTTCTCTGATCATCTCCTAGTTTTAAAGGGAGAGGTTCCAGCTGTTGCTGTAAGGGACAGATTATTGTTCAAAAATCATTGCCTACTCCTATAGGGCCAGGTTCCAGCTATTGCTGTAAGGGACAGATTATTGTTCAAAAATCATTGCCTACTCCTATAGGGCCAGGTTCCAGCTGTTGCTGTAAGGTTCAGATTATTGTTCAAAAATCATCTCCTAGTTCTAAAGGGAGAGGTTCCAGCTGTTGCTGTAAGGGACAGATTATTGTTCAAAAATCATTGCCTACTCCTATAGGGCCAGGTTCCAGCTGTTGCTGTAAGGGACAGATTATTGTTCAAAAATCATCTCCTAGTTCTAAAGGGAGAGGTTCCAGCTGTTGCTGTAAGTGACAGATTATTGTTCTATAATCATCTCCTAGTTCTAAAGGGAGAGGTTCCAGCTGTTGCTGTAAGGGACAGATTAGTGTTCAAAAATCATTGCCTACCCCTATAGGGCCAGGTTCCAGCTGTAGCTGTAAGGAACAGATTATTGTTCAAAAATCATCTCCTAGTTCTAAAGGGAGAGGTTCCAGCTGTTGCTGTAAGTGACAGATTATTGTTCAAAAATCATCTCCTAGTTCTAAAGGGAGAGATTCCAGCTATTGCTGTAAGTGACAGATTATTGTTCTATAATCATCTCCTAGTTCTAAAGGGAGAGGTTCCAGCTGTTGCTGTAAGTGACAGATTATTGTTTTATAATCATCTCCTAGTTCTAAAGGGAGAGGTTCCAGCTGTTGCTGTAAAGGACAGATTATTGTTCATAAATCATTACCTACTCCTATAGTGCCAGGTACCAGCTGTTGCTGTAAGGGACATATTATTGTTCAAAAATCATCTCCTAGTTCTAAAGGGAGAGATTCCAGCTATTGCTGTAAGTGACAGATTATTGTTCTATAATCATCTCCTAGTTCTAAAGGGAGAGGTTCCAGCTGTTGCTGTAAGGGACATATTATTGTTCAAAAATCATAGCCTACTCCTATAGGGCCAGGTTCCAGCTGTTGCTGTAAGGAACAGATTATTGTTCAAAAATCATTGCCTACTCCTATAGGGCCAGGTTCCAGCTGTTGCTGTAAGAGACAGATTATTATTCAAAAATCATTGCCTACTCCTATAGGGCCAAGTTCCAGGTGTTGCTGTTAGTGACAGATTATTGTTCAAAAATCATCTCCTAGTTCTAAATGGAGAGGTTCCAGCTGTTGCTGTAAGTGACATATTATTGTTCTATAATCATCTCCTAGTTTTAAAGGGAGAGGTTCCAGCTGTTGCTGTAAGGGACAGATTATTGTTCAAAAATCATTGCCTACCCCTATAGGGCCAGGTTCCAGCTGTTGCTGTAAGGGACAGAATATTGTTCAAAAATCATCTCCCAGTTCTAAAGGGAGAGGGTCCAGCTGTTGCTGTAAGTGACATATTATTGTTCTATAATCATCTCCTAGTTCTAAAGGGAGAGGTTCCAGCTGTTGCTGTAAGGGACAGATTATTGTTCAAAAATCATTGCCTACTCCTATAGGGCCAGGTTCCAGCTGTTGCTGTAAGGGACAGATTATTGTTCAAAAATCATTGCCTACTCCTACAGGGCCAGGTTCCAGCTGTTGCTGTAAGGTACAGATTATTGTTCAAAAATCATCTCCTAGTTCTAAAGGGAGAAGTTCCTGCTGTTGGTGTGAGCTGTGCATTTCTTGCACCAAAATAAAAAGTGCGTCTATGTTGGTGTTTTCCAAAAAAAAAAAAAAGACGGTAACAATAAATACTTAAGGGGCGTGGTTTGGACGGGGACTAAGATGGCCGCTTGAAGAAACGCCTCCTGCGATTTGGGAACAAAGTCAGCCTTTTGGGTCACTAACTTACCCCAACATAACATGAGCAGGAGGACCAGGAGTGCCTCAGCATCCCAGGCGATGATGGAGACCGGCTCCCAATTCAGCCGACAAATCCCAGAGCTCTTTCGGACCCAGCGCGGCTCTGCACACGTGGCCGCACAGGCCCTGACCGGGGACTCGCCTAGCAGCATGTCTGGATCGTGGAGGTCCGAAGCCGACACTCCTAGCAAGCAGCGGACCCAGCCTCCAAGTCTATTAGACCTGGAAAAGGTGGCAGCGGACATTAAACACACCGTAATGGCGGCAATCGCAGATTTAAAAACGGACATACAGGCTGTATCACACTGCTTGGCAGACGTGGAGCAGACAGCTCAGACCCATGCTACAGCCATCCGTAAGGTACAGGTCACATATGACACACAACTATCACATCTATTCGATCTCCACAGGCATGTGGAAGATCTAGATAATTGCGGCCGCAGACATAATATACGGGTCTGGGGAGTGCCTGAGGGTGCAGATGCAGGGATGTTACAACAAACGATTTGCACCATCTTTAATGAATTATTAGACCGCCCTGCGGATTTGCCTATTGACATGGAAAGGATGCGCCGTGTACTCCGTCCGCAACCCCGCGATTCAGATGTAATTTGCTGTATTGTCAATTTCCCCCTAAAAGAGGAGATCCTCCGCAAAGTGAGAGAAAGGGGCCACATTGTACATAATGGGACTGAGATCAAATTGTTCCAGGAACTCTCTCAGATCACCCTACAGAACAGAAGGGCTCTGCGCCCCCTCCTGGAAGCCCTACGCGCTCGCAATATACAGTACAGGTGGAAATTCCCCTTTTGCCTATCTGCCTCAGCTAGAGGGCACACCGCTTCACTTCGCACACCTGAAGACCTTCCAGCCTTCTGTGAACAACTCGATTTACCACGCATAGATCTCCCAGAATGGTACGCCTTCTACTTTCCATCAGAACCGTGGTATCCGGTCTCACTCAACCCATCTCCAAAAGCACAGAGGCAGAGATCAAGAAGGCACAGACCAGACCCGACTACACCGATATCACGCTCATCCCACCGAGATATCAGTCAACGCAGCCCGGGCCTTCAGTTGCCTCCCTCCCCTAGGAGGGTCAATCAGGAAGCTTAATGAACCCAGCACAGCTTCAGCAATACTGTGAATTTGCCGAACTCCAGCCTCCAAATTGTCCACTTCTTCCTCTCATTTACTCTCTTCTGACTAATAGAGATGGGGTAGAAACGGATCTCCTATCCAGATGTGTCCCTTCTTGGATCCTCAACCCCACGCACCATGAAGGTTGGTTTATGTTCTTCGTTAGTTTTTCCACTTTACGTTTTGTGTTTTGTATTTAACAAATACATATTCCGGGCTGAAAATGACCAAACTGAAAGATTCCCAGTGACGCCTAGTTTGAGTGTTCCCCTATGGGCGTTTATAGCCCTGTTCCAAAGCCGCACAAGGCGGCCTGACTATATAGTCACAAGGGCTTCACTGATCACCAGCAGGCCGGAACGCAATAGTAGAGCTCTCTGCCGCCATACTACTGATTAGCTTCCTGGCCCTGCCTCAACATATAATCTGGTGGTAAGTGATCTAAGGAGCAGAGGAATGTTGTTTGAGATTCCTGTGTACACCCTGTAGAACCTACGCCTGTACAGTGTTCTTACCCTGCATGGCGTCTGGCTTAAGTGGACTGGGTGAAGAACATCCAGACATGATAAAATACAAGGCCGCCTGCAGCAGCTAGTCCTCTGTCAGACACCTAGCTGCCAATATCTCCAGTATGGACTGAATTGCTTCCTGGATGGCTTGTTCATCTTTTTGAACATTGATCCTTGTGTAGAGACACCCCAATATTTGAACACACTCACTAGCGTCTATGAAGCTACATATGAGTGGAAACTACTAATAGCCAGGCCGATAACTGGACCTTAGGCCTATCCCATAAGCCATACTGACTACCACAAGGGGCACTGCCTATGCAAGCTCATAAAGTTCTGTGCCAAGTTAGCCGCTAAACTGACGTAAAATGACACACCTCTCTGCTTTACCCCTAGAGGTGCAACATTTGGCTAACCCCCACTTATGTGGGCCCGGGGCGCTGCGAGAGTCCAGAGTTGTCTCTATAACGTGAAATCAGGCCGTTCACACTTGACAATTTACTTGTCGCAGACACATACCCCCAAACAAAAAAAAAACTATTTTTTAAATGATTATTACACCTCCTTTCAACAAGAGCTGACTGCCTGAACAAGGTTGATTTAAGAGACGCTCCTGACTCTCAGACGGCCCATATATCTCTGGTTAGGATCAATGAAACAGAAATTTCCCTCTATATACTACAAGGTTTTGGGAAATGCCCTGCTAGTAATACCTTAGTTTATATTGAATGTTATAAATACATATGATAAGGTTATACATGCTCTGTTTTGTTATGTTCAGGAAACTTGCAGAACGGAATGCTGTGTGCTGGTCTTCCTTCCCCTGGTCCTAGGGCCAAAAGTTACCAGTTGTGTTATGTAGTAGACAAGCTTAAAACCCTCACATGAGTAAAGTGTTACCCAATACCATATGATCTTCCACATTCGCACAGTAGCCCCCTCTTCGCGGAAGTTCTGAGTCTTCCGTCTTCTCCTAAGTCCCTCAACAGCAGTCCTTCGGGACACAGGCTGGCCCTCCGGCACTCTCTTTTCTAGGTGGAATAGCGTGCCTATTACCATCTCCGGTGTTTTCTTCTCTCTCAATTTTTCTTACTCTCTTCCTCCATTTCCTCTCTTTTTCTTTCTTAGAGGTTTTTTTTTTTTTTTGGTCCCCCCCCTCTTTTTTGTGCGTCTGGTGGATATTCCATACACACCTACTTATCCGCAACTACAGGTATGCCTGCACACCAACCTCAAGCATCCATGAGGGAGCAACATGCCTCTGAGCTGCCCTTGTCGTTGAAATGTGTCTCATTGAACATCAAGGGTCTAAACATTCCAGAGAAAAGATCACAAGTTTTGACCGCCCTCACCAAACACAAAGCTCAGTTCATCCTGCTGCAGGAAACCCACTTCCGCTCAGACTCCACCCCTAAACTCACCAAGCATATCTACCAAACAGCCCTACATGCCACTAACCCCATCTCCAAAACGAAAGGAGTGTCCATATTAATTTCCAAACGCGCAAATTTCCAACTGTCAGATTCCCACATAGACCCTGAGGGTAGATTTCTCTTCATCAAAGGTACTTATGCCTCCCAACCAATCACAATAGCCAATTTATACTGTCCCAATGAACACCAGGTCTCCTTCTTTAGAACGACTTGTGATCTGCTCGTTTCATTCCAAGAAGGCTTAATTATTTTAGGAGGGGACTTTAACATACCTCTTAACCCTACCCTAGGTATGTCATTATCAGACCACCACCCAATCACTCTTACACTGACGTTTTCTGAGTCTCACCGTCATACCAAAAGGTGGCGCCTAAATCCGTCGCTAATTAAGGACCCCACAAATTTGGTCTATATACAGTCGCGCATCAAATTATACTTCGAGGAAAACTCGACACCAGAGATCTCTCCCATTACGGTATGGGAGGCCCATAAATGCGTGATCAGAGGCGAACTCATGTCAATAGCCTCCAAAGCGAAAAGGGAGAGCCAAGAGGCAATAGGCACATTAATAGCTCAAATTAAAACCCTTGAAGCATCCCACAAACAATCCAGAGCACAAGCTGTTTTGCAGGACCTACAGACTACCCGGACTCTTCTTCTAGAGGAGCTCGGAAAACGCACCAGGCGACGCTATGTTCTGGGGCAGAGGGTGTTCTATGAGCATGGCAACAAAAGCGGAAGACTGCTAGCTCGTACGGTACAGGCTTCTAAGACGTCTTCTACAATTCACCTTATACGCAATGCTCGGGGATCCCTCCTGGCCAAAAATGAGGACATTGCAAAACAGTTTGAGCTCTTTTACTCAAAACTCTATAACTTGAAACTTGACCATCCAAACGCAATGCCACTCGAATCCCGAGCCAACCGCATTAGAGATTTCTTATACCAATATGGCCCGAAACCGATCACGAGCCACCAGGCCAAAGAATTGGAAAGCCCCTTTACTATAAAGGAACTAGAAATTGCCCTGAAACAGATGAAATCAGGTAAGAGTCCAGGCCCATGGGTTTAGCCTACAGTATTACAAATCTTTTGTGGATAAATTGTCACCCAAGCTAGTGTCAACCTTCAATTCCCTTTCTAAACCCCAGACAGCAACAGTTAGGATGCTGGAAGCTCACATAACTGTTTTGCCAAAAGAAGGCAAAGACCCCACACAAGTTGCAAGCTATAGACCAATATCCCTATTGAACGTGGACATTAAGCTATATGCAAAAATCCTGGCCAATAGATTACTCCCCCTTATACCTGAACTTATCACTCCCAATCAGGTTGGCTTTGTCCCTGGCAGGGAGGCCAGGGATAATGTCATCCGTACCCTAAATCTCCACCACTGGTTGTCAAGATCTAACACTCAGGCATTCTTTCTCTCCCTTGACGCTGAGAAGGCGTTCGACAGAGTGGCCTGGGACTACATGCATGAAGTTCTGAGATCAATTGGACTCAACTCTAATATGCTTGCTCACATAATGGTTTTATATTCCAACCCCTCAGCACGTGTAAGAGTCAATGGCCACCTGTTGGACGCCTTCTCCATAAGTAACGGCACTCGTCAGGGATGCCCCCTATCTCCCTTGATCTATATCTTGACACTGGAACCCTTACTCAATAAACTAAGATCTAACCCAGACATTCAGGGCTTCACCATAGGGAAGAGAGAATACAAAGTTGTTGCATTCACAGATGATATTTTCCTTTCCTTGAAATCCCCGGATCACACTGCCCAACCTACTACAGGACCTTGAACAATTTGGTCGCCTGTCGAACCTCAAAATGAATCACTCCAAATCCCATGCCCTTAATGTTACCCTTCCCCCACAGGAAATGCTCCATTGCCAGGAGTCTTTCCCCTTTGCGTGGAAAAAAGACACTATCGCGTACTTAGGCATCAAAATCCCCAGCCGTCTAACAAAGCTCTATAATCAAAATTTCATTGGGGCCTTAACCAAGATCCAAACGAATTTCAAAGACTGGTCAGGACTCAACGTTTCTTGGTTTGGTCGCTCGGCATTGGTCAAAATGATCGTCCTCCCCCGCCTGCTATATTTAATGCAAACAATCCTGATTCACCTCCCGTCATCCTTTTTCGCGCTGTACAAAAAAGCGTGCTCCACCTTTATCTGGAGAAACTATCCTCCACGTATAAAATTCACGCATCTCACCCTGTCAAAAGCAAAGGGCGGAACTGGGTTACCCGATCTTTACCAATACTACCTAGCCTGCCACCTCACAAGGATCGCAGACTGGAACATTCACCAGACCAGAAAGACTTGGGTCTCACTTGAAAGCTCTTTAATATCTGCCCCCCTACGCTTATGCCCATGGATATTACATGCACATTGGCTGCAAGACATCAAGACACACCCTCTGATTTATCCCTCACTGCAGGCCTTCAGAAGAGCTATAAGGTCCAACAACTTCTCCTCTGCCCCTGGCCCCTTGACCACTTTAAGAGGAAACCCTGACTTCCACCCAGGTACATCCAACCTATTTTTAAAACATGTCTGGCCTCATGAAGAGGTGCTGGCGCATCAATTCTTCTCAAAAGGTATTCCCCTTTCGTATGAAAAACTAGCATCCACATTGCCCACTGGCTCCTTCCCCTTCTGGACTTATAGGCAGATCCGACATTTTCTTACAGCACAAACATCCAAGGAAACGTGGACAAGAAAATTCACCCCATTTGAGTCTTTGTGCTCCCGAAAAACCCCACAAAGGCACTTAATTTCATACATATATACCCTTCTGTCTGATGATTCTCCCATCTCTATGGATCCCTCTCGGATATCATGGGAAAGAGATATAGAGCGGTCCCTCACTCAAGAGGAGTGGGGCACCATTTACGAGTTCACGCATAAAGGTTCTTTACCACTAGATGGTACAGAACTCCAGCACGCCTTCACAAATTCTCTCCCACTATACCCGACACCTGTTGGAGATGTGGGCAGGCAGAGGGGACTATGCTACATATATGGTGGGATTGTAGACCACTTCAACTCTTTTGGAAGGAAGTTCATGCTCTCATTGCACATATCACTACACACATCCTTGATTATAATCCTGCACAATTCCTTTTACATCACACAAACCTGTCCAAAAGGGTTTACCATAGGTCCTTGGCAATGCACATGGTGAACGTGGCCAAACTGTGCATTCCCATACATTGGCGCTCTACACACGTTCCAGGGAATGGTTCATGAGGCTTTCTAAAATAGAGGAGATGGAAGAGCTAGTCCACATCTCACAGGGACGCCTACAAATATTTACCAATACCTGGGCGTGCTGGCTTCACTTTAAGACAACTGACTGCTACCATCTCTATATACCCTAAAGCGGAAAGCAACAGTGTGGCAAGGAATATCCACCATTCGGGGGGAGACTTGGGAGAGGTTGGGGGACAGCCCGTAGCTACTTCGCTGATTGACAAACCTCCCCTCCCCCTTTTGCCTCCCTTCCCCCTCTCAGAGAGGACCCCCTTCCCGCTCTCTAACCCACCCCCCCTTTCCTAACACCCCCTCCCCCCTTTTTTTGTTGTTGTTTGTCTCCTCTACCTTCCCTTTCCTTCCTATTCTCTGTTTTCTCTTTCCTTCTACCCTGCCTTCTACATATCTTAGACCTCAGGTCTTCTAAAATATTTCTTAAATTTCCTTCAGGATACATAACAATTAGATCAGGGTTACCTGCTTCTTGCAGCAAAACATACACCGGCGCCAATCTCGGTGATTAGGCAAGGCTAAAGATCCCATGGTGACAGGTTCCCCTTCTTAGTGGGGCCCTCATCCCAGGCTACACATGTGATCCCAATAGGGGTACCCGGGATGGGTGGACCACATTCCCCACTCGTGGGAGTCGCTGTAAATATATAAGACGAACAACCTGAGATTGCGTCAACTTTTACTCTGTTTGTTGTTGTTTTTTTCCCCCCTCCCCCACAATC